>JASPKZ010005692.1:600000-947500 GCA_030220185.1 Diploptera punctata
ATGGAATATTACCATGAATTTTATTAGTATTGACCATGAGGTAATTTAACTAACTAACTCACTGGCACTATCGAACCCATAGGTTCATGGCCACACAGACATAATCTCTCCATATATCCCTATCCTGAGCTAGCATTTTCCAATCATTCCCTGTATCATCTACTTCTCTCAAATCATAGTTAATGTTATTCTCCCACCTCATTCTTGGTCTACCAACTGGGCATTTTCCCTCTGGTTTTCCTCCAAGAAGCTTCCATGCACGTCTTTCATTTCCCATTTGTGCCACATATTCTGCCCATCGCAGTCTATGGAGGGATGAGGTAATTTACAATATATAAATTGAGTCAGAGAAATCTTTTTACATCTTACCTCATAAAATTCTGTGCACGGAGTAAAAAGATTTCTCTAACTCAATTTATAAATAGAAATATTAATTTATTTCAAAATGAAGAAGATATGGTTGATTGGTATCTAATGTCGAGCACTTGATAATGAAATCATTCGCTCTCTTGCACTCCAATATTTAGCAGAAAGGCTGGTCTCTTCTACAAAAGCTGGACAACGGAGGAGATGGTTTCTTTCCATATCTTCATTTAAATTGCAAAAAGGGCATTTAGGTGAATCTGTTATGCCAATTCTGTGTAGGTGTTTATTCAAGCAGTCATGTCCCGTTAGCAGTCTGAATGTTGCTACTGCAGATTTTCTTTGTAATGTAGTAATGTCATAAGCTTGTAGATTTTCCCATTCCTTTCCAGATGTTTTGGTGGTGTATTCTTCTCTAAGTTTATTGATGTATTTATTTGAGATAATTCTTTTGATAGAGTGAAAGGAAACTGGAGCAGAAGTTGGGTTTGAAACAATTTTGCTACCCTTCTTGGCTAGAAAATCGGCTATTTCATTGCCCGTCACTCCACAATGGGCCGGAATCCATTGAAGTACAACTTTTTTATGTAGACGGGATAAATGTTTTATCATTTTGTGACATTCGATAATTTTGATGCTTTTGGGTGTTGTGTCTCGTGTTATAGCAAGAATGGCTGCTTTGGAGTCACATAGAATTACAACTTTTGTAAATTTTTGGATGTAATATAAAAGATTTTGTAAACTTAAGAAAATTGCTAGAATTTTGCCATCAAAGTTTGTTGAATTTGTGTTTAGTTTACGATAAAAGGAAAAAAGTGGACATACTGCACCAGCACCAGTGCCACCATCATTTGGTAGGCTGGAGCCATCTGTAAAAATATGTATCCATTCAGGAGCTGGGTATCTTAGATTTATCATTTCCAGTGACATTTGTTTTAAAATATATGGAGGAGTTTCAGATTTCTTGATGTCTTCTGTTAAATGAAGGTTATATTCGATTCCAAAAATTCTAGAGGGTTGTTTCTCATCTGCATATTTTCTTTTGAATGTGGAAGTTGCAATTTCTGTTTGATTTCTTGTACAATGCTTAGGAAGCTTTGCTGAGATTTTAAACATACTTGTGGTTTTCTTTGGGTCAAGTTATTATGGGGTAGCCTAAAAATTTTTCATACTGTGTGACTGCTGTTTTTCTCAATTTCAGATGCTATGTTTGGGTTATTTGTTAAGATTTGCAGGCAGTGATTGGTGTTGTTTTAACGGCTCCTGTTATCAGACGGAGGATTTGGTTCTGCAATTTATTAAGTTTTTCCACTTTAGTAGTTACTAGGATTTCTTCACAATATTGAAGTACAGGTTTTATGTACATTTGGTAGAAGGTGTTTAGGGTTTGTGTGTTGCAACCCCACTTTTTCCCTGCTAATCGTTTTAATAATGGTAACCTTGTTTCTATCTTTGTACATATATTCTCCATGGTTTCTTCCATGTTAATTTTGTGTCCAGAGTTATTCCTAAATATTTTGCTTCATGTGTTTGAGTTAATAATTCACCCTCCAATTTCAGAGTGATGGGTAGTGGTTTCTTTCTTAATGTAAATAGTTGATAATGTGTTTCTGTATATTTATCTTCATTAAGTTCTGGGATGTCCAATTCTCTAACTGTATTAGTGATTGTTGGGCTATGGTTATTAATTGTTGACTTTGGTTTTTCGGTTGGAGACCCATATTACAACATCATCAGCAAAAAGTAGGGTTTTCGTTTCGAGCTTTTCTATATGCTTAGGTAGATCATTAATGTAGATATTGATGAGAATGGTACTGAGTACAGAACCCTGTGGTAAACCTCGATGTGTTTGTTGGTATTTAGAGAGGTGATTATTATACTTTGTAGCGATGAACCGTTGGATGAGAAAATTGCTGATCCAGAGTAGCATATTCCCTTAAATGCCTAAAGTCTGCATTTTTTCTAATAATTTATATCTCCAAATAGAGTCATATGCTCCTTGGAAATCAACGAACATTGCCAGAGTGTCTTCTTTTCTGATGAAGAAGATATAAGAACAAGGATTCTTACTGCCTCACCATACATAGGAGAATGACAGCACTTGTCTCATTAAATGAGCATCACTCTCTTCCATTTTCTACCATTATTATTATTATTATTATTATTATTATTATTATTATTTATTATTATTATTATTATTATTATTATTATTATTATTATTATTATTATTATTATTATTATTTTATTTCATTATTTCAGGAACAGTTTATGAAAACCACCTCTGAAATGTGTTATCCTCAGTGGTCTTAGTAATCATGTTCCTTGCTTCTAACCCTGAGGTCATGGATTCAAACCCAGCTGGGATTGATAGATTTTTAGGATAAAAAATCCTAGGGACAAGTCTTCTAGGAGGTATTTTAGGCCATGAGTCCTGAGTCTGAAGATTTTCAAGCTTGTAAAAGAACCAAGCTTGAATAAAAAGGCCTCTATGCAAAATTTAATCGACCATCATCCATCCAAATAAGACTCTTAATTGTCAACTAGATGTCTCATTGAGGTGATGTGATAACCACAAGTCACTCGTTGACATCCGTAGGTAAATCAATATAACTAGATTAACGTTTTTATTATTAATTTAACACTTCTCATTGAAGGATAAATTATATTTGAAGAGAAAAATTTTCGCCTAAACCGAGACTCGAACCCGGGACCCTTGGCTTTCCGGGCCAAGTGCTCTACCAACTGAGCTACAGAGGCGAGTTGCAATCTAGACGCAAATTTTTCTCTTATATACATTGTAATTCTCTCGTGCCAAATGCTTGAAACCTTTGCTTCTATCTTTGCAAAATTTTTCTCTTCAAATATAATTTATCCTTCAATCAGAAGTGTTAAATTAATAATAAAAACGTCAATAGAAGCCCTACTGTCTTTATAAAGTAGTGTTAAATTCCCAATACATGTCTTCAACTAAGAAGATGCCATTTGCAAAGATAGAAGCAAAAGTTTCAAGCATTTGGCGCGAGGGAATTACAATGTATATAAGAGAAAAAATTTACATCTAGATCGCAACTCGCCTCGGTAGCTCAGTTGGTAGAGCACTTGGCCTGGAAAGCCAAGGGTCCCGGGTTCGAGTCTCGGTCTAGGCGAACATTTTTCTCTTCAAATATAACTAAATTAGTCTGGTTAAGAAACTCCTGCTAGGGAGTATCCATGTCCTCATACAGGACATATGGGGTATACATACATACCTCAGGAATTAACACTGTATAAGAGAAAAATTTGCATTTAGATTGGAGTTTCTCAGGTAGCATTGGCCTAGAAAGCCAAAGGTCCTGGGTTCAAACCCCGGTCTGAGCATATAATTTTTTTCTTCAAATATAATTTATCCTTCAGTGAGAAGTGTTAAATTAATAATAGAAACATAAGAAATTAATGAATTTTGAAATTTCCAGGGAATGTGATTTGATTTATAGATTCATCGGTCTACCAACACATGGAGGAAAAAGTAGTGCATCACCATGACAGAACAATGGTTGTGAAAATACTGAAGATGTAATAATTCTGAAATTGATCTAGACAAAATGTGAGGTAAGGTGAATCATTTTTAATTTATTTATATACTGAATTTTAATGTTTACACATCTTTTTGTGCCTAAATTTTTATTTTTGTTTTAATATTTAATCCATTATGTGTATCATTGTATCCTAATGTGACAACATTTTTGAGTTCTTGTACTGTCCAGTAAAGGAACCTGCCGGTTCAGGCAAACATTTTTTTTTTTTACCATTGATTTACAATAATTTAATTGTGTTCATTAATGTACTTATTTCTATCATAGTAATAGCTTTAGCTTCTCAATATTAATTTAATAAATAATGCTATAGCTGTGTGGAGCCCCTTCATGTCTTCTTCAGGTAGAAGCCATTCATTGTGTATTTGTGAATGATCATTCATTGCAATTGAATGTGGGACCAGTAGAATAAGGTAAAAGGAAGGATTTCTGCTTGGATGGGAATGAAGCCTGAATTATCTCAGTGGACAGAGCATTAGCATGGAAAGCTAAAGGTTCGGGGTTCAATTCCCGGTTCAGGCAAAAATTTTTCTCTTTACTATTGATTTACAATAATTTAATTGTGTTCATTAATTTACTTATTTCTATCATAGTAATAGCTTTAGCTTCTCAATATTAATTTAATGAACCTGTAAGATTTTAAAAACATCAGGATATCGGGATACAATGACACAGTGAAATATCCAAGAATCTTAAAATCACAGATGTAAAATTGTGAGAAAGGATATTGTCTTGCGAGCTCTGTAACAAGTTGGTGTGTTGGCATGAACACAATATGAGTGAGCAAGAAATCCTCTAGGAATGGATCACTTGAAATGGAGGGCAGACTGTCCCTTCCTCCAACACTACCACCTCCTCCTCTTCCATCTAATCTTGTTTCCAAGAGATGTTCCAGCATCTTCTGTGGTGTTCCAGCCATCACAGTATACCTTCAACATCATTATAACATACTTGATTAAGAGTTAAAATCTTTGACTCCTTATAACATAGTAATTAGAACAAAATACTCAGTGTATTAAGTGATAAAAGGTAAAGTGATCCCACTACAGGCCTCAGGAGGCCCTTGGGGTAGTAGGAGGTTAGGGCTCCCACTTTTTCTTGACAATCGGCACTTAATGTCAGCCGGGGTGTCAGCCCTGCGTGACGGCCGCCTTTACCCCAGAACAAGCGTCTGGTACTCACTTCAGTTAGAGGCTGAGTCGACCCCAGGGCCATAGTGCCGCCAGAAGGTTTGGGTCAGTTTTAAAAATCCTGACCCCACCGGGACTCGAACCCTCGACCCTCCGGCTTGTAGCTCAGTGCCTTAACCACTACGCTACGGTGTGCCCCCGTATTAAGTGATAGGAATATTATTAACACATTGGTGACGGGTCAAAGAGATATCCGTGTTTAAATGTCCAGCATTAGACGACTGGCCACGGAGATTTCTGGTTTTATTGTAATGTTTCCCTGCCTCTTCACTTTTGAAGAAGGCATGCAATTTTGTTTTTTCTCATTGTGAAATAAATTTTAGTTGTTTTTGTACCCTCTCTTTTCTTTTATGAAATTTCCATCTTTACAGAAAGAGTAGTTTACAGTTTCAAGATAGATGGCTGGTGAAATATGGAATTTTAGTGCAGGTAGATAGGTGATTATGGGATACATATGTAACCTGGAAATATATGTTGCAGAGGGGGAAAAAATAGAGGAAACACTATTTTGCGTTCTGGAGCCGAATTTATATCTGCGACATCATGTCTAACAGGATAATTATTATAATAGTGTGGCTATAGCTGAAAATTTGCTTGAAAGAAAGACGAGAGTTTGTGGAACAATAAGGATTAACAGAGGGCTTCAAAAATCATTTGTGGAAGCAGGAAATAAACTCAAACCAGGAGAAAGTGTATTTTGTGGTAAGGGGGAAGTTTTGCTACAAACATGGAAAGATAAAAGAGACGTAAGAATGGTTAGCACATTACATCAGGCAACACAAGAGTGGGAGGGGTAAAGTTGTAAAAATGCCCTATTGAATACTTCAATATAACAAGTATATGAAGGGCGTAGACAGAGCTGACCAGTACCTATCATATTACTCCATCCTTAGAAAAACAGTGAAATGAAGCAAGAAAGTTGTAATGTGAATTCTGAATTGTGCACTCTTTAATGCTTTCAGGGTCTATAAATTTCAAAACTCTAACAACAAAATGTCAAACAGAAGTTATTTGCTTGAAACAGCCTCTTGTTTGGCAGTTGTGAAATTAAGAACAGATGACAGGGAAGAGAAAGAAAGACAGAGAGAAAAGGTAACCATTTCTAGGACACCACGTCAAGACCCACCAGGGAGTTTGTCAGAAGACATGAAGAACATTAATTAACACCAATTGTGAGTGGAAAGAAAAAATACTCCTCCAAACTTGCCGTGTTTGTAGTGAACACAAGGAAAGAAAATAAACTCGCTACATATGCTCTTTTGCACTGTGCCTTTATATAAAGGGGAATGTTTCCAACACTATCACACTCTCAATTTCTACTAGAAGGTCTGGCGAGAACACTAATAAAGAATTGCTTAAATATTATTGTTATTGAATGTAAATATATTGATCTAAAAACCACACTTTGCTAGCACAGTTTAAAATTTAAAAGTCCAGTGCACTGACAGAAATGTCCAGTCTAGCAGGGGTTGATGGGATGCACAGCTGTCGGTCACCAATGTGTTAAGTATTAATTTTAAAAGTTCTAATCTTCAATTTAGTTTTCTTCTAATTAGTGGTGTAAAGTTGATATTATTGCCTCTTATGTAGTAATCTCAGGTTCAATTCTCATCAAATTAAATTTTTATATTGATGCTTTCAAGGTTTTCCTCAGCTGTAAGGAAAATGCCAGAATATTCAGGTTAAAATTTTACCCATAGTCATCACTCATCATACCATTGGGGCAGCATAACCCTGCCTTCCAGGTGCCCCAAGCTCAGAAGATGGTTACAATATACCAATGCCAGGAGAGAATACCAGAAATGTCGAAATGACAAACTGGTGGTATTAAAAAAAAATCTCTTAAAAATCACTAAGCTTCATAATTGGACAATGTTATGCATCAACCGGCTGAGCACCATTTAAGAAAATTATATTTTCATGCCATTTGTTGCACTGGCTCATGAAGTAAGTGTATGCAAACTTTTAGCACCAAATCTTTAAATATAGTTTTATTATTAAAGAAAAATGTAAATTCCATCAGTTCTATCAGAGATTATATGTTTTCCAATGAACGGCTAAGAAACTACATCTTCATAAATGCTAATTTGAATTTAGCATCATGCAGCTAAGCACCAAATGTTCCTGCTTTTAGATTGTTGATGCATAACTGTCAAACAATGAAAATAACTTTCAATAACCAGTTGTTAGTTTGGTGCTATAATAAATAGTGAAGTTTGACAAGTCTTTAAATTTAAACTTTAAACATATTTTTCTCGAAACTTGCATAATGGCACATAGCTGATTGATGCATAACAGTGCCAATTATCATCTGTATTAGGCCTATATTCTGACATGCTAACATCTCTTCTTGTATCTTGTAAGCCCAGGTTTCCCTTAACAGAGATTTAGGTGCTCTCCCCCTACAGGGAAGAATTTAAACCATACTAATTTAGTTACACTTGTTTTCATATAGATGTCATTTGAGTGATCCGTGGTCAGCGTTCTGCCTCATACTGACATCTAGTAAAGCAAGGTAGTACTCGGACGGGAAAATTCGGTAAATTTTGCTTAGAGGCCTTTTCATTCAGGCTTAAGTATCTTCTACAAGCCTGAAAATCTTAAGACTCGGGACCCACGGCTCAAAGTCCCTCCCAGAGGACTTGCTCCTTGGATTTTTCCATCCTAAAAAAATCCATCAACCCTGGCCGGGTTTGAACCTGCGACCCTCGGGACCAGAGGCAAGGAGCATAACCACTAGTCCACCGCGGCTGATAATGCTAACATAGTTTTTAACATATTGACGATGTTACCATACTTACTTAAAATGTGAATAAGCTACACTATGTGAAGGAGAAATTTTCTCCAGCACCAGTACATCTTGTCCATGTTCCTTGAGCCGTACTGTGTTTGCTTCAACATCTCTTAATATACGATTGAAATTCTCTTTATCAACTCTTAAAAAGTGGCAGTTGTTTTCTCTCAGAACTATTGTTGCTGCTCTGAAAAAATAATCAGGATCATATAAATAATTCTTAATAATTGTAAATATTTCAATATGTAATCAATAATGAAGGAACTGAAAAGCAGACTATTGATGAAAGGACTAAGAGAGTGGACTTTGATAGTACTGTAGCAAATGTATTCAATATAAAAACATGATATATGATTCTGTTTGTAAAATAAGCGCGAATTGTAAACATGTTTGAGGTAACATGATGTGATAATTACCGGTACTACAATTGAAGTACAAATATATTCCACACTTCAAATCATATTTTCTCATGACCCCATTCTCAAATAAATTAAGTTGGAAATGTCAAGACTAGAGATGATGGTCTATGAAATTTATGTTTAGGCAACAAAATCCATCTTTAAATTTTAATAAGCAAAAGTTACTTCCAACAGGAACATGTTTTTCTTTTTTTTGGTTTGTGTATAGATTAATTTAGTACCAACCTGAATAAAAAAATTATAACGAGTAAAAAAGTGTCAAATTGTTCTTAAATTAATCATACATTTAGCACCCAAACCAGGGAAAAGATAAAACATATTGTAACCTACATTATTTAAATAATTGCATTTATTTCTTTTTTTCTTCAATATCAGTCTCAAATGTTTTAAAACACAATGGCTAAATCTTGGTAACTATTCTATGTTGAAGTACATACTTTATAGCCTTAATTTGCCTTCACATTCCTAATTTCATGTTTTGATTTTTATGTAAAACAATTAGTTCCTCTTATAGCACTCTTACATTTTAAAACATATAATCTTAAAACTAAACTAAAAAGGTAATATTAAAACCTAACCTGATTTTTCAAACAGAGTCTTCAAACAAATAAAACAAATTATATTATTTTTGGTCTGGACATCTTACCTCAATATTAATGTTGATTTGTTCTTGGACATGTTTCAAAACAATTCTCTGTTTTATCTTCAGCTTTCCCAGACTGGTTTTATTTATGTTGCATTATGTTGCACCACCTGGATGTCGATGTCAGCTCCATCCTGTGGTTGGCCAAAGAACCTCCAAACAAGGTCACCCTCCATCGGAATATCAAAATTCATAACTCTGTTTCTGTTCTTCTGAATGTAAATTTTTTCCCAAATAGTCAGCTCTTTTGTATTTTCTAACTGTTTTAATAATTTAGTGTCTGAATTTATATTATGTTTTTCAGACCAAACATGAGCACCAACTGCAGATTTTTCAATTTCTCCATTTTTAATATTTCTTATGTGTTCTTTGGTTCTAATTTTTAGGTTTCTTTTTGTTTTCCCTATATATATCTTTTCACAACCCATGCATTCAATTTGATATATTCCTGACTTTTTATTTTTATCAGTTTTTTTTTCATTTTTGTTGGTTTTTATTAGTTTATTTAAACTGTAGTTATTTTTTGGTGCTAATTTAAATATTAAACTTCTCAAATATATTTTGAAATTTATTATGTAAACAAGGGTGATATGTGAATTTCCTATATTTTTTCATAGGTGGTTCTTCTTTTTCAAGATTACTTCTGTTTATCATTTTTTGTTTTTTATACTTTTCTATCCTTTTATGTACCATTTTTTCATCAAACCCATTTTCTCTTGCTACTTTGATCATGTGTACAATCATTCTATTGTACATAAAAGGATAGAAAAGTATAAAAAACAAAAATGATAAACAGAAGTAATCTTGAAAAAGAAGAACCACCTATGAAAAAATATAGGAAATTCACATATCACCCCTTGGTACATAATAAATTTCAAAATATATTTGAGAAGTTTAATATAAATTAGCACCAAAAAATAACTACAGTTTAAATAAACTAATAAAAACCAACAAAAATGAAAAAACTGATAAAAATAAAAAGTCAGGAATATATCAAATTGAATGCATGGGTTGTGAAAAGATATATATAGGGAAAACAAAAAGAAACCTAAAAATTAGAACCAAAGAACACATAAGAAATATTAAAATGGAGAAATTGAAAAATCTGCAGTTGCTGCTCATGTTTGGTCTGAAAAACATAATATAAATTCAGACACTAAAATTATTAAAACAGTTAGAAAATACAAAAGAGCTGACTATTTGGGAAAAAATTTATATTCAGAAGAACAGAAACAGAGTTATGAATTTTGATATTCCGATGGAGGGTGACCTTGTTTGGAGGTTCTTTGGCCAACCACAGGATGGAGCTGACATCGACATCCAGGTGGTGCAACATAATGCAACATAAATAAAACCAGTCTGGGAAAGCTGAAGATAAAACAGAGAATTGTTTTGAAACATGTCCAAGAACAAATCAACATTAATATTGAGGTAAGATGTCCAGACCAAAAATAATATAATTAAAATAACCTCAAAATATAACTTCCTAAAATTAAATATTAAATAAAACAAAATATGGCATGAATATGGTGATCAAATGGTTCTTTGTAATTATCCATGTTTAATTTCTTAATGAATCACTCTAAACAATATATTAAGATTAATAAATTGAGTTAGATTTGACAATTCAATGAAAATATATTAAGAGATAAATACATTTAGGTAGAATTTTTTATCACTCACCTCATATTGTTCTTCTTATTTGACTATAAACTAGTTTTGGAACATTGTTTCTGTTACATCCTTGGTATCGTCACCACCGTTGTTCTGTCGTCTTGAAGAGCTGTCCTTCGCTTCTTCCATTGGCAGACTGAAAAATCTCGAAACCAGGTCATTCTCCCCAGGAATTTCAAAGTTCATCAATTTCTTCTTTCACTCTTTTGAATGTAGATCTTTTCCCAAACAGAAAGTTCTTTTGGTTTTCTATTTGTTTTAATAATTTAGCTTCTTTTTCGATAAGATTTTTTTCAGACCACTGCAAATAGAAAACCAAAAGAACTTTCTGTTTGGGAAAAGATCTACATTCAAAAGAGCGAAAAGAAGAAATTGATGAACTTTGAAATTCCTGGGGAGAATGACCTGGTTTCGAGATTTTTCAGTCTGCCAATGGAAGGAGCGAAGGACGGCTCTTCAAGACGACAGAACAACAGTCGTGACAATACCAAGGATGTAACAGAAACCATGTTCCAAAACTAGTTTATAGTCAAATAAGAAGAACAATATGAGGTGAGTGATAAAAAATTCTATCTAAATGAATTTACCACATAGCGTGAATTCCTAAAATAAGTAAGTAGATAAATACATATTGCTAAATACCTAGGAGCATCGTTGATTAATGCAAGTTTTCCAAAATCGTCACCTTCTTGTAATGTTGTTACTGTTCCTTTGCCATGGATAACAACGTCAACTGAACCTCGCAAGATGATGTACCATGATCTTCCTTCGTCTCCCTGATTAAACACTATAATGCAACATAACTTATGAGAATGAGGAGAAAATAATTATTAGAAAGTCATGTACAGTGGAATGTTGATTATCCAAATGTGAATCATCCAACACATCAATATCCAAATTCATCAATTTTTTTATTATTCATTTCATACATCTCAATGATGAATAAATCATATTTGAAGAGAAAAATTATACGCTCAGACTGGGACTCAAACCCAGGACCTTTGGCTTTCTAGGCCAATGCTCTACCGACTGAGCCATCTGGACGAGTTCCAATCTAAACGTAAATTTATCTCTTATATACGTTGCCAATTCCTACACACCAAATGCTATGAAACCTTTGCTTCTATCTTTGCTAATGGTGACTTCTTCATTAAGAAGACATTTATTTGGGAATTTTACATTGCATTATAAATGCCAGTATGGCTTCTTTTGTTGTTTTTATTATTCATTTCATACATCTCAATGATGGATAAATCATAATTGAAGAGAAAAATTATACGGTCGGACTGGGACTCGAACCCAGTACCTTTGGCTTTCTATGCCAATGCTCTATCAACTGAGCCATCTAGGTGAGTTCCAATCTAAATGCAATTTTTTCTCTTATATACGCTGTCAATTCCTGCACACCAAATGCTATGCAAACTTTGCTTCTATCTTTGCTAATGGTGGCTTCTTTATTAAGAGGACATTTTTTTATTTGGGAATTTTACATTACATTATAAAGCCAGTACGGCTTCTTTTGATGTTTTTATTATTCATTTCATACATCTCAATGATGGATAAATCATAATTGAAGAGAAAAATTATACGGTCGGACTGGGACTCGAACCCAGTACCTTTGGCTTTCTATGCCAATGCTCTATCAACTGAGCCATCTAGGTGAGTTCCAATCTAAATGCAATTTTTTCTCTTATATACGCTGTCAATTCCTGCACACCAAATGCTATGCAAACTTTGCTTCTATCTTTGCTAATGGTGGCTTCTTTATTAAGAGGACATTTTTTTATTTGGGAATTTTACATTACATTATAAAGCCAGTACGGCTTCTTTTGATGTTTTTATTATTCATTTCATACATCTCACTGATGGATAAACCATATTTGAAGAGAAAAATTATATGCTCGGACCGGGACTCAAACCCAGAACCTTTGGCTTTCTAGGCCAATATTCTACCAACTGAGTCATCTGGGCGAGTTCCAATCTAAACGCAATTTTTCTTTTATATATATGCTGTCAATTCCTGTGCACCAAATGCTATGAAACTTAGCTTCTATCTTTGCAAATGACGGCTTCTTTAGAGAACAAAGAAGTCATAAGGAACAGCACTCAAAGTAAAGTTCTAATTAATTATGTTAAGAGTGTAATCCACTCATCTCAGCAGACAGGTTCTGCTCACTCTATTTTAATTGCTGCCAAATCAAAACATTAATTATGCTCATTAAGTCAGGTGCCACATGTGCTACCCATCACAAACTACGTGACTTAATTATACCTGTGTTTGAGTCTTTCATATGAATTCCCTGAAGTAGTTCCCTCCCAGAGAATTTTTTTATCTTGTATAGATTTATATATTTTGTTCATTTTTAGTGTTTGAAAAATAAAGACAAAATTCAACTTGATTACACTTCTGTAGTTTCTAAAGGCATATAAAGTTGAAACAAACAGTTTGAACTAATGGACAAAAGATCTTATCTGTAAACATTCTCAAAGAATTTCAATGTTGATATTATTCGTTTTTAAACATCTTAATGATGGACAAATTATATTTGAAAAGAAAAATATACGCCTAGACTGGGGTTTGAACCCAGGACCTTTTACTCTCTATGTCAATGCTCTATCCAAGTGCGCTACCTAGGCCTCCAATCTAATAGTAATGTTTAAATTCCCAATAAAAAGTCTTCTTAATAAAGAAGCCGCCATTTGCAAAAATCTTAGCAACAGCTTGCAGCATTTGGGGTTAGTGAATTAACTGTGTATAAGAGAAAAATAAGAAGCACTACTAGCTTTGTAAGTAATGTTTAAATTCCCAATAAAAAGTCTTCTTAATAAAGAAGACACTATTTGCAAAAATCGTAGCAACGGCTCGCAGCATTTGGGGTTAGGGAATTAACTATATATAAGAGAAAAATATGCATTTAGATTGGAGGCCTAGGTAGCTCACTTGGATAGAGCATTGACATAGAGAGTCAAAGGTCCTGAGTTCAAAACCAAGTCTAGCCGTATATTTTTCTTTTCAAATATAATTCTCAAAGAAATTCTTACTATCAGTATAGTGTTGAAAGACTCTACAAAAATAATGACTGTCATTTATATGCAAAACTTTAAATTGTTATTTATTACATACAGGTCTTTACATATTCTGTTTATGAGAGTATGTTACTTACAAACTGTTCCAGCATGAGGATGAGCTTCAAACACAATAACAGCTGCTAGCTCCCTCTTCACAGAGTTTGAGAGATGAGATAAAGCCTTAATGTGTAAAAGTTCTTCATAGATTGTCTCTAAATCATCCATAGTTCTCTCATGTGACCTGCAAAACAATTAAACAAGCAACAAACTTTAACATGATGTTTTTGTTATTAATTTAACATTTCTCAATGAAAGATAAATTATATTTGAAGACAAAAATTTTCGCCTTGACCGAGACTCGAACCTGGGACCTTTGGCTTGCCGGGCCAAATGCTCTACCAACTGAGCTACCGAGGCGAGTTACGATCTAGACGCAAATTTTTCTCTTATATACGTTGTAATTCCCTCTCACCAAATGCTTTTGAAACCATTGTTTCTATCTTTGCAAATGGGGCGGCTTCTTAGTTAAGAAGACATTTATTGGGAATTTAACATTACTTTATAAAGCTAGTAAGGCTTCTAATGATGTTTTTGTTATTAATTTAACATTTCTCAATGAAAGATAAATTATATTTGAAGAGAAAAATTTTCGCCTAGACCGAGACTCGAACCCGGGACCTTTGGCTTGCCAGGCCAAATGCTCTACCAACTGAGCTACCGAGGCGAGTTACGATCTAGACGCAAATTTTTCTCTTATATACGTTGTAATTCCCTCTCACCAAATGCTTTTGAAACCATTGTTTCTATCTTTGCAAATGGCGGCTTTTTAGTTAAGAAGACATTTATTGGGAATTTAACATTACTTTATAAGAGAAAAATTTGCGTCTAGATCGTAACTCGCCTCGGTAGCTCAGTTGGTACAGCATTTGGTCCGGCAAGCCAAAGGTCCCGGGTTCGAGTCTCGGTCTAGGCAAAAATTTTTCTCTTCAAATATAAACTTTAACATGTTTATATGAACAGTAATACAGTGAACACCGGTTAATTCGACATTTGATAATTTGAATGATTGGGTAATTCAAATATAAGTACAATCCCCTTAAAACTCCTATTTAAAATAATGTTAAAAATCCATGTTTAATTCGACATTTTGAAGCCAACATTTGAATAATTCTAAGCCACAATTCAATTTATTGATAATGAAAAAAGTATCTGAATTCTATAAAAGTTTAAATATGGTTGAAAAATTCCAAGAATTTGTCTAGTGCCTGTATTCCTAGTTGCTTATTGTTAAAGTCCCATTAGATGGCAAGCGAACTGGACCATATTGCCCAGCGCTTTGTGTTGTGGGGTATAGTACATAGACACCCACCCTTCTCTCATAGCCCATAAACTTTGAATAATGCATGTACCCTCCCTCCCTTTTTAGCGTACAGGTACATGTACACATACAGTACTGAACAGTACAGTTAAAAATTTAACTCAGTACGAATGTGTTAAGTGACTCAATTCATAATGCCGAAACACGGAGTTTAACATTAGCAAAAAAAGTTTGAAGCGCTCAGGAAAGTAGAAAAAAAAACAAAGAAGAAGTGTAATATTCCCAAGGAATATGGAATACTGCCGAACACTTTATTCACCTACATAATGAATAAAGAAAAAATAACGGAGAGTTGGGACCTACAAAGTGGTGGAAGTAGGAAACACATGAGAGGAGGTGAATTTCCAGAAGTTGACGAGTGTGTGTTCAAATGGTTCAAACAATCGCGTGATCATAACATACCACTGAGTGGCCCATTAGTGCGTGCCAAAGCCAAAGAATTTGCAGAAAAGTTGGGCATTAAAAATTTTAAAGCAAAAATGAAGTGGATGTTTACCTGAAATCCGATATTAAAATATGAGTAGCAAATGCCATGTTTGGTTCGTCTCAGCATACATCATACAATTTAATTAACCTTTAATGTTTCATTTATTTTGGTAAAGCAACACATTAAGTTATGTATATAGGAATTAACACTATGAGGTTTTTTAGTATTGTTCATTTTTTATTATTTCACTCACCTCATACTTCATAACTTCTTGCAGACCTAGGTTTCATCACAACATTTGTGACATTCTCAATGCTGTGTCACATTCACAACTGACGTCCAACGGCCTTCTATCCTGCAGACTGACCTCCGCGCCATCCCATGGCTGACCGACGAATTTCCTAATCAGTCCTCTCTCCTTATAACCTGGTATTTCAAAATTCATAGTTGTATTTTCATTCTTGCATATGTAAATTTTTTCCCAAATTTTGAGTTCCTTCGGTTTTTCCAATTGTTTAAGTAATTTTGTTTTGGTTTCTATTCTATGTTTTCCTGACCAGGCATGTGCAGCTATTGCAGATTTTTCGGTTTCTCCATTTTTAACATTTCTGAGGTGTTCTTTTAATCTTGTATTTAGATTCCTTTTTGGAATCTAAATACAAGATTCTAATACTAGATTAAAAGAACACCTCAGAAATGTTAAAAATGGAGAAACCGAAAAATCTGCAATAGCTGCACATGCCTGGTCAGAAAAACATAGAATAGAAACCAAAACAAAATTACTTAAACAATTGGAAAAACTGAAGGAACTCACAATTTGGGAAAAAATTTACATATGCAAGAATGAAAATACAACTATGAATTTTGAAATACCCGGTTATAAGGAGAGAGGACTGATTAGGAAATTCGTCGGTCAGCCATGGGATGACGCGGAGGTCAGTCTACAGGATAGAAGGCCGTTGGACGTCAGTTGTGAATGTTACACAGCATTGAGAATGTCACAAATGTTGTGATGAAACCTAGGTCTGCAAGAAGTTATGAAGTATGAGGTGAGTGAAATAATAAAAAATAAACAAAGCAACACATGCCAGATATTAGCTAGTGATTGTGTGGAGTAGAGTTTAAAAATGCTACTGCATAGGGGTACCGTGTGTACATTTGAATGCGTGATTGAGTGGAGTAAGATTTAAAAATGCTACAGTACAGGGGTACTCTTTGGACATTTAAATGAGTGCACAGGAGGAGAGAAACCAGTCTTATATATGTATGTCAAACCATGCTGAAGGGCTAGATTCTATCATCTTGATATTCCTCAGAAAGAAGAAAACTTACGGTTTACGAAGGATCATTCTCATCACTGCATCAGGTCCTCTCTGAACAAGAGTAGCTATGCTTGCATTAAGCTGGTCTTCAGCCTGGACCATATCATTCTCAGTAGGTTGTTCTAAAGACCCGTCTTCATCTTGCCAAAATCTGTATAATAGAGCTTTGTCTCTGAATGGATGCTCTCCGGTTACTGTAAATAGATTAAATGAAGACTCTGAACACAAGAACGAATTAATAAAAAAAACATTTCGATAATTAATAATTATGTTAGTATATAACACTTCACCTCATCTCAAAACTGTAAATTTTTTTTGGAGATTTCTCTTTGAGCAATCTACAATTATGAAGTGAAGTGCTAAATTCCAACTCTATTATTAATTAAATAAACATCATAGTGTCACTTTCTTTGAATATTAATATAAACATTTAGATGTTCACCCACTAATTGAAAAGTTCGATATAATATTAAATATAATTTGAGCAATTTAGTAAACTTGATGTCCCCTGGCTGTGATAGAGGTGCCACACAGGGTAAGGACAGTGTGGTGCTACCCCTACACTATAATCCAAAAGGATAATGAAATATAGACCAACCATTGAAGAAATGGCATTAAGGGTCGCATGTTTGGACGCATTAGACAGTAAAATGCCTTCTCTGTTGAGCAAGTTGTATGCTAATACGATTTTGCTTACTCAGAAATCTGTTCATGCGATAATAATTGGTTAAATTTGTAAGCTACCTGCGGAGGTACCTTACATGAGCAACTCAAATTAAAATCCCGAAGGGAACCGAACGGGAACCGATGGTAATCGATGTACTTTGCTGCTTTATCCAACATTTATCCAAGATGTCGGACCTTGAAGACTTCGATCATGTTTTCGGTATACACGGAGAAGAGGAATTTGATAGAGTCTACCAAAGAATTCAACTGGAAGAACAGGAGAATCGGCGTAATATTGCGTGTCGCAGACGTGTTTGTATACGGTATTATTTGCGGGATGCAAGCATAAATGCATTCCTCTATAGCAGACAAAAATAACGGAAGTGGTTTTATCGCTGAGAATTCTGGGTAATTCGTTGCCAATATTACGAAAACGTCGACTCTCGTGCATGACCGTTAAGTCGGCCGTTAATTCGTTCTCAGCAATTGCTCACGGTGAATCAGCTCACTAGTGATTGGAAGTAGTTTGAGTAGAGAGTAATGTTCTAACATACGACCCTAAAACTACTTTGAGATGGATTAGGCGAGAAGGCTTAATTCTTGAGGCTGATGATAATGATGATGATTAAAGTATAATTATGTGAATACATTCCAGACTGCAAATTTTTACTATACTCGCATATCTATGATAATAGATGGACTTATTTGTTTTAGCCGTAGCGTAGTGGTTAAGGCACTGCACTACAAGCCGGAAGGTCGAGGGTTCGAGTCCCGGTGGGGTCAGGATTTTTAAACTGACTCAAACCTTCTGGCGGCACTATGGCCCTGGAATCGACTCAGCCTCTAACGGAAATGAGTACCAGATGCTTGTTCTGGGGGTAAAGGCGGCCGTCACGCAAGGCTGACAACCCGGCTGACATCAAGTGTCGATTGTCAAGAAAAAGTGGGAGCCTTAACCTCCTATTACCACAAAGGCCTCCCGAGGCCTGCAGTTGGATCACTTTACTTATGAATCTAGTACTGGAAATCATATTATTATTTCTTTTACAATAAGTAGTAGTTACAGGTTGAAAAAACCAGCTTTAACAACTGTGGGACCGACATGCTGACCACATGTAACCCTTATACTGGGTGGATGATTGTCTACCTGCGTGATTAACACTTGTAGATGTGAGGTCAGCAGCCAGGTGGTAGGCCATTGCACCATGGACTTTGGAGAAGTTGGAAATATCCTATTTGTCCATTTTGTAAACTTATTCAGGATATAGATAAAGATCATGATTTCCTCTGTCCATCCTTCATTCAATCCTGTTTTCTTCCTTCTATATATTAGAATACAAGAGAATAAATAAAGTTTTTATCAACTGTTCATTAGAAAACAATTTTAGAACCAAAGATAGGTTGAGAGATTATAGGTGGTTCCTCACTGAAGTGTTTATGCTCAGATGACAGCCAAAAAGTTATACATCTTTTAATTCACTGAAACATACATAAAAAACAGCACATATGAAGAACCTTAACATAGTTCTGTGAGAAGTTATCAAAATGCCATGAACATGTAGAAGATTTCCGGGCTGTTGGCCGTGGTCTTGAGGCTTGTAGTTCCCTGACATTTCGCCAGAGACTGCATTCGGCATCCTCAAGGGTTGTCTTGAGACTGGCAATTTTGTCGACTACCTGCCCTATTTATACATTTATCCACGACATGTTCTCTGCGAGGTCCGTTACTTCGTAAATTGTATCTGCCTTCTGGTTGGTTAGCATTAGGGTCTTCTATTGCACCAATAAGGTTGCTGTCTGATGTTCTAGTAGATTGTTCTTGTAGTGGTTTACATTTGGCCACTACAAGAACAATCTACTAGATCATCAGACAGCAACCTTATTGGTGCAATAGAAGACCCTAATGCTAACCAACCAGAAGGCAGATACAATTTACGAAGTAACAGACCTCGCAGAGAACATGTCGCGGATAAATGTATAAATAGGGCAGGTAGTCGACAAAATTGCCAGTCTCAAGACAACCCTTGAGGATGCCGAATGCAGTCTCTGGCGAAACGTCGGGGAACTACAAGCCTCAAGACCATGGCCAACAGCCTGGAAATCTTCTACAAGATCAGCATAATAACTCCGGCCATGAAAGCCTAAGTCAATATATGCCATGAACAATCTAGTTCATAAATGAAATCTTCATGACACAAGAAGAAACATTATAAGTGAAAGGGACTAAAGTAATAACTCAACCACAGTCTAGACACTAACTCAAACACTGTACAATGAAGGATCATAACACACAACAATTCTTAAACTACCCTGCAATATACTCACAGGGTAAAATGCAGGTTGTAGGAATTTGTTCAGATAAAAAAAAAGGAAGATGATAAAGAGGAAGGAATATCTTGGAGCTGGTATATAGGTTATTCTAGTTACCATGAGCTATCACTCCTTCTTCTAGCAGAGCCTGCCACATGCCAGAGGCCTGATGCCTTGTGTGGATGCTCGGACTGAGTGTCATTAACCAGTCTACTAGTTCTGTACCAGATGCACAGCGCCGGAACATTCGATTTGACGTCTTGTGATCTCTCAGAATTGAACCAGAACGTTGTCCCAGCAGTAGCATGCGTAGTGTCCAGCCTATCTCTGCCATCTGAGGACTGGGAGACTGCAAAAATCATAGAGAAAAAAATATTGAAGACCAAGGAAAAAATTAACCACATGAGTGTGGATTTGATATAAAAATAATCACAAGAAATCATGTTATTAAAAACATACATTAAAATTTGTAAATTAATGAGTAATTTTTTTCACATCTTACCTCATATTTATGTTTCTTTAAACGTGGGAACTAGTTTCCAAGAGATGCATCTCTCTCATTTTCAACCGACATTATGACTACAGGATGAGAGAGAATGTCGGTTGAAAATGAGAGAGATCCATCTCTTGAAAACTAGTTCCCGTGTTTAAAGAAACATAAAATATGAGGTAAGATGTGAAAAAATGACTCATTAATTTACGAATTAAGAACTCGTAATGTTATTTCCCATATTTAACTAGCATTAAAATTATTTTAAATTCTTAAATTGCCATCAATTGCTCATTCAATCCTCTTATCAAATATACCTAGATCATTGTTGTGTGATATAGAAGTAATATAAATTATTGGTTTTCATGCAGTGGGTCTGAGTTTGATTCTCAGTTGAGTTGAATATTCTGGTTGACATTTTCAAACATTTATTCAAATTTAGGACAAGTGTCAGAGAATGTAGATAGCAAATTCCTTGTTAAATTA
This sequence comes from Diploptera punctata, assembly GCA_030220185.1. Taxonomy (NCBI): domain Eukaryota; kingdom Metazoa; phylum Arthropoda; class Insecta; order Blattodea; family Blaberidae; genus Diploptera; species Diploptera punctata. Next base: position 620,804 of record JASPKZ010005692.1, read on the forward strand.
TTATCAGCCTCATAATTATCATCAGTCATATTCATAAAAAATTAAGACAACAAAGTAATATAGTTTACAAAATCACAACAGTTGTATATACAAATTTAAATTAAATTAACAGTAAAAATCTATTGAGAGATGAAAGCAGACTAACAGCTTGTGAGATGAAATTTATGCACCGAACAGCTGGCTACACCAAATGGGATCGAAAGAAAAATGTAGAAATCCTTCAAGAACGTAATGTGTCATCAATACTGGACTACATCTCCAGATATCAGCTAAACTGGAAGGAACATGTCTCAAGAATGGATAGATCCAGGATCCCCAAGGCAATAATGAACTACTGTCCAAATGGGAAACGGTCACTTGGTCGACCTATGAAAAGATGGCACGAAAACCACTTTTTCAGGCCGTAACAGTTCTTCTAGGACTAATACCTGGCAGGATGATGATGATGATGAATAATTTTTTTAAAAAAACATCATTACTACAATAACGTAACAAATTTACTTATTGTCTTTTCAAGATAGATTGTAAATTAGCAATAAAGTTATTAAAAAAAACTACAATAACAATGCAAAACCATTAATTCAAATGAATGGTCAACAGAAATATATCAAAAATCTAATTTAAAGAAAAAATATTAACCATATAATGATTTTAAAAATAAGTCACTGTTATTATTTTAAAACATGTCACCAAAAAAATTATGGTAAATGATTAAAAAGAACAATAAAATACTAGCCAACAGTTGTACTAATCAGTTCAGAATTAAATAAAAAGGCAAAATATAAATATTTTAATCAAATGGTAAGGAGAAAAATGTATGCCTGAAGCAGGAATGAGCTTTCCATGCTGATGCTCTTAACCATTGAGCTAATTCAGGCTTCCTTCCATCCAAGCATAAATCCTTCCTTTACCTTATTTCCTTGGTCCCACATTCAAATGCAATGAATCATCATTCACAAATACACAATGAATGGCTTCTACTTAAGAAGACATGAAGGGACTAAAGCATTATTTATTAAATTAATATTAAGAAGCTAAAGCTGTTACTATGATTGAAATAAGTATATTGAAGTACACAACTAAATTATAATAAAATGGCAAAGAGAAAAATGTATGCCTGAACTGGGAATCAAACCTCGAACCTTCAGCTTTCCGTGATGATGCTCTTAACCACTGAGCTAATTCAGGCTGTCTACAGTTGGATTTGAACCCAAATTGTTTTGTTATAAACTATCATAAGCCATCTTGATCACAACTGCTATATACATAATCTATTTACAGCAGTTGGTAACTATTTCTGTTGCACAAAATCACTCCATATGTAGTCATTTCAATTCAGCCTCCATAAAAATATAGTGTTATCTACATTCCAAAATAATATCAGGAAACTTTAAGGCCCAAACGGTCCCCAAACATCATCTAGCCATCATTATCATAAACATATTCATTAAGTTTAGGATTAAGGCCTCTCCTGGCACATCATTACCATAATCATCACCCATCAAATATCATCAGGGCAGCGTAACTCTGCCTTCCAGGCGCCCCAACCTCAGAAGTGAGTTACAATAATGCCATGCCAGGAGAGAATACCAGAATGTCAAAATGACAAGGTAGTGACATTGGAAGAAAAAAAAATCCAAAAAAGTAGGGGAAGAGGTACACCCATTATAATAACTAAATACATTTTAACTTACAAAAAAGATTCATTATTAAGTCTTACCATTTTGAAAATAACACCGTTTTAGTAAAATTGACTGCAGTAACATGAAATAGTGTATTGAGATGTAAACAGTTTGCACTGACAATGAAGTGAATGTCAGCACAATGCAATTTGTGGCACTTGGCTCTACTACAGGAATGAATGATCATAACAAAGCATAAATAGATTAGTAAACAAATAATAACCTTCACCTCTTCAACATCAAAAAAGAAAAATTGAAAATTCACTACTACTCTTTATAACACTCTTCCCAGTCATACAGACTGATTAATTCCTCTAACACACTTCCTGGGGGCTACACCCTTACATGATACTTGGTAGATAAAACTACTACTTTTTTAAATTTCTCATCTTGCCACACCTTTGTTTATTCTGAAGATTTTGCTTTGCCATTCTACAGAGATTTTTTTGCATGCAGTGACACCCAGAAAATTCAAACCAAGTTAACGAAAAGGACCAGGTTTTAAAATTTTATACATGTTAATTTTTTTAAGAATTCATGTACGAAAATGTATTATTTTAGTTCTACAATGATGACAAAAACAAATAAAATCTTTCACTTCATATAGGTAAATGAGTCAAAAAGTCCTCATCTCAACTATTCTACCTTTCTTCAGTTTTTTTAGGTGAAATTTCTTGGATGTCAAGAAAACATTTCTCAAGAAATTTCAGTTTCAGATCTTGCAGAACTCCTCAGTACTTCCAACAGGAAAGTCAAGTACCTGGGATATGTTAGATGGTACATCAGATTGTAAATAGAAGACACATGATATCAGGTGACTTCAGATGTTACCTTTTGTCAATGTGAGTTGTCTACTGAGAATTAGGAAAGTTTAAATTTTTATTTTTGTCATTACTTTAGCATTTTTGGACACACATTTTTTATCAAAATTTTAATAAGTTCTTTCTTTAACCCCTTGAAGTGAATAATAGGTATTCTATACTCTGTACAATAGTATTACTACTAATTGAGAAAGTAAAAGACTACGAAAGAGAATGGGGAGCCCACTGGGTCGCATAAATAATGAAATAATCTCTGGTGAATATCTGCCATTCTAAATGGAGAAAAGTTAATTCTAACACAGGGCACAGGGGGTACAGTTAAGTTTGGCTAATCTTTCAAGAATGATGATTTTATTATTATTATTTATTGACATTTTAACATCTAAAGTCAAACCACGTCTAGAACCTTTGATTGTAACTAACTAACTCCTGGAACTATCGAACCCATAGGTTTATGGCCGCGCGGACATAAGCTTTCCATACATCCCTATCCTGAGCTAATGCTTTCCAATCATTCCCTGTATAATCTACTTCCCTCAAATCATAGTTAATGTTATTCTTCCATCTCATTCTTGGTCTACCAACTGGGCGTTTTCCCCCTGGTTTTCCTACAAAAAGTTTCCATGCACGTCTTTCATTCCCCATTCGTGCCATATGTCCTGCCCATCGCAGTCTACGAGACTTAACTGTTCTCATTATATCTGGCTTCCTATAAAGACCATGTAGTTCACTGTTATGTAGTCTTGTCCATTCACCTGTCTGTTCATCTCTCTTCGGTCCAAAATTTTTCCTTTTTTTGTAAGCCCATGTTTTCCCTTTACAGAGATTTAGGCGCTCTCCCCCTACAAGGAAGAATTGAATCATACTAATTTAGTTACACTTGTTTTCGTATAGATGTCATTTTGAGTGGTCCGTGGTCAGCGTTCCGCCTCATACTGACATCTAAGGTAGTACTAGGACGGGAAAATTCGGTAAATTTTGCTTAGAGGCCTTTTCATTCAGGCTTAAGGATTTTTTACGAGCCTGAAAATCTTAAGACTCGGGACCCACGGCTTTAAAGTCCCTCCCGGAGAACTTGCTCCTTGGATTTTTCCGTCCTAAAAAATCCATCGACCCCGGCCGGGTTTGAACTCACGACCCTCGGACCAGAGGCAAGGAGCATAACCACTAGTCCACCGCGGTTTTTCCTAAGAACTTTATTCTCAAATACTCGTAATCTCCTTTCCTCCCTTAAAGTAAGAGTCCATGTTTCACATCCGTATAATATAACTGGTAGAATAATAGTTTTATATATTTTCAGTTTAACGTTTTTTGACATCAAGAGTCTCTGTAATGCATAATAGCACGCATTTCCAGAATTGAGCCTATGTTTAATTTCTTTGTGCATCTCATTCCTGTTTGTGATTATTGTTCCTAGGTATTTGAATTCTACCACCTCCTCAAAATTTTCCTCATTTGTCGTTATCCTTTGATTGTAGGTAGGTTTTTTTCTTCAGTTAAATATGGAATATAACTTTATGAGATGCTTAATTCAATAAATGAATGAGTCAACGCTTATCTTACCTCATATTTCATGCTTTTTTAAACATGGGAACGGCAGTTTTCAAGAGGAGATCCATCTCATCCTCAGCTGATATTATGACGGTGAGTCATACTATTTTGAAAACTGCGGTTTCCGTGTTAAAAAAAACATCAAATATGAGTTAGGATAAGAATTGACTCATTCATTTATTGAGATATTATTTTATTTAATGTTACTTTTAACTACTGAGTTATTGACATGAAAGAGCCAACACATTTTCCTCGGAGACTTATTTTTCTGGCTTGAAGTTATTTCACATGGAATAAATCTACAACACAAGACGCATGACTTTTTTCCTTTTTTTGAAGGAACCCATACTCAGGATGTTCATGCCAGGTTTGATCAAGCGAATATTGGAACCATTGCATAGTAACCACTAGTCCACCGAAACTGATAAATCTCTGGTTGTATCCAGTAGGTTCTCTAATTCTACTTGTTACATATAATTTTTCCCTTAAAATGGAATGAGAGTTATAATATTATGTAAAATAGTAGACTTTCACGGCATGTATTTTTTTCGGGCTAAATGGCCGTGGTCTGGTATTATTAACACTCAACGTTACGTCTGCTACTATGGTAGACATCCTCAGGAGATTCTGCGTGCTCTTTGACCTCCTAACTCTTCAAATGTCGGCTGCAGACTGGCTGTGCGTTGGAAATCGTGTCCTTATTTATAGTTGAGTATTGTGTGATGATGTTTTCTATACGGTCCGTTACTTTGGAGCTGTTTTTTGATTGGCTTACGACAGTGATAACAATTGAACATAAATAAATTAAAATGCTCAATCTTATAATGAACCATAATAACCCAATTGTTCGCAATATAGGGCGTATGCTACAGCGACGTTCTGTACACCGAAACACATTTACCAGACCCCCCCCCATGATGATCCACCACAATAATATGAGCTTTCGGACTCTCTGCTTGCCCGGCTGTGCGGTTTATAATGCCCTGCTCTGGTGAGGAACCATCCCCATGTCATCCATGTTGATGTATTGCTACAGTGTTGCAACTAAAAACACCTATGCCGCGAGACACGCGAAGGCTAAGTGGTTAAACTCCATAATGAACAGCTCAATGGAATTCGGTCGCCAAGGGACTACAACTGGTTCCCAGAAAAACGGCACACTGGGCAATGCCAGTCATTGCCATCACTCAATCAGTCAGTCAGTCAGTCAGTCAATGCACAGCCAGTCTGCAGCCGACATTTTAAGAGTTAGGAGGTCAAAGAGCACGCAGGATCTCTTGAGGATGTCTACCGCACTAGTAGACGAAACGTTGAGTGTTAATAAAACCAGACCACGGCCATTTAGCCCGAAAAAATTAAATAGATGAATTATAATCTTGTGTATATGTAGATATATCTATCTCACCTCTGTAATTGGAAGGCTGGGATTTGGACTGTCTGGACTCAGAGGGCGTCTGGACGCTGAAGCTGGTGGAGATTGTGGTGTTGGTGATGGAGATTTCGTCAATGCAGGGGGCCCGAAACCTGTAACAATACAATGTAAAAAGTAATTCGTTCATTTCATTTTTATATATAGCATTTACTTCAGAAACTAGAAAACATGGCCATGTTAAAATTTAATAAAATTAAGATATTCAAAATGGACAAATATAATCGTACAGGCGATTACAAAGAGGGGGAAGACAATCCCTAATCATTTATTGGTTGTGAATGCTGATCCCTAATGAAGGTATGCATTTGATGTATAGTTCAATCAGCTTAAACGTATTGGAGTAAAATACAGAGTGCCCCAAATTGATGTATACACGCCTTGAAACATAATTTCTCAGCAACGAAATGAGACAAAAATACAATTTTTATTGTGTATGATCCACAAGGCACTGGGAAAGCATAGCAACACGTTCATCGATCTTCACGTCTTTATAAACAATAATGGCGGCGAGATTATCATTCGATGAACGTAAGTGGATACTGAAGTCTTATTGGAATGTGGAGAATGTTGTTGAAGTTGCAATGACGTTGGATGGTTGAATTTGGGACACCACCACCAGCAAAGGTAACAATAACAAGAATCCGAGACAAGTTTGAAGACGATGCAACAGTACTCTCGTTATCAGTCCAACGTCTCTTTCTTCCGCACCGACCTTTCAACACATCTTGCACCGTTCCATCGTCTTCAAACTTGTCTCGGATTCTTGTTATTGTTACCCTTGTTGGTGGTGGTGTCCCAAATTCAACCATCCAACGTCGTTGCACTTCAACAATATTCTCCACTTTCCAATAACTTCAGTATCCACTTACGTTCATCGAATGCTAATCTCGCCGCCATTGTTGTTTATAAAGACGTGAAGATCGATGAACGTGTTGCTATGCTTTTCGAGTGCCTTGTGGATCATACACAACAAAAATTGTATTTCTGTGTCATTTCGTTGCTGAGAAATAACGTTTCAAAGAGTGTATACATCAATTTGGGACACTGTTTATATAGGGTTGTTATTCGCCTTTACATCTACCCTTACCGCTATGATCATGGCTCAATTTCCGGCAAAGTGGCCTGCGGTGATTGTAAAATGTTTTCATTCATGTTCTTTGTATTTCTACTATCTTGCTCATAAAAATTTGGTAGTGTACCCCACTTGCAGCCGTACATGTTTCACAAATTCTTATGAAATTTCTACTAATTCGCGTGAGTTCTCCAGCGCCGATTGATTGAATTTCAGTTCGTATGTTTTCTCTAAGTTCAATCAGCGTACGCAGGTTATTTTTTTACACCCTACCTTTTAGTGCCCCTCCCTCCCATACTCAGAAATCGCACGGGGGTAAGATTTGGGCTGCATAGATCCTTGTTCTCAAATATACGGTGTAATTTAGCCTACGGTGCATAGGCTGTATGGGCAGTGCGGAGTCTTGTTGAAAATAAGAAAATAACCTTTTTTGTATTTTAACTCGTCAAAAGAGTAGGTCCAGGATCTATGTTTATAACGTATGTTATCAACTGCACTCTAAAAAAGTAACACGGTATCAATTGAACGCAGACTCCAATTTTTTCGTCATGAAGGGGAGTTTCAATCTCCAAATCTGGATTTTACATAGTACCTACTGCTTTGCGTATTTAATGTACCGTACAAATAAGATAATGCAAAAACACAACTTATATGTGGATAATACATCCTGAAGCAGTGTCCTTTCGAGCTACGGGAAGCACATAGGCAGGAGTTGAGGCATGAATACAGCGATCAAGCTGCCGTCGTTTTCTGTTGCAAAGGAAAATAAAATACCTGTATATTAAAATTAAAACTGCATGACCTAGGTCCGCCGCGGCTGCTTTATTCACAAGAACTTGCATAAATTATAGTTTCATTATCCAGTCAGGATAGGGCTGATATTTTGTCAACATATCGAGATCCCCAGCCGTTACAAGTTGGAGCCGCTACTTATCATAACTATCCAAATTTCTCGAGATTCTGAGTTGGAACCGGTCCTATACACTGGCTGAAATTCTATGACTTTCCCCACACATGGGGAATTGAATCAGCGCGAGCCACGTAGCTCTGGGCAAAGGTATGATTTCTTATACCGCTTAATCACAATGGTAAACAATCAGATGTAATTAAATTTATATTTTTTATTTAATTTTTATATATCTAATATATAAAAATGTTTGTTGATTTGTTTGTTCGTACTTCATGCGCGGCCATACCGTTGATCCGATTGTGATGGGGTTTTTTGCAAAATGTTCAGGAGATTCCAGGGAAGAACATAGGCTATAAGAGAGTTGTGATACTCAACTCCTACACCTTTAAAATCGCCCTTTGTACTGGAAAACTTGAAAAAAGTAGCTCTTTGGACATTTAAATGGCTCAGTTGGTAGAGCATTTGGCCCGGAAAGCCAAAGGTCCCGGGTTTGAGTCTCGGTCTAGGCGAAAAATTTTCTTTTCAAATATAATCTTCCTTGGTGTTCGTTTGCTAACGTGTACTATGTGATCAGTGGCTCCAATCTTGTTGAAACCAAAGCTTCCATCTTGTATGCAAAGGGATATCATCAAGAAATGACAATACAATTTTTTTTGCAGCAGTGCGCAATAACGTGCAGAATTGACTATCACTCTATCACCTTCCTCATCTTAAAAAAATAATGGGCCAAAAATTTCATTTCGTGAGGACACTGCTCATCAAACAGTTACTTTTTTTTTTTTTTTTTTTTTTTTTTTACTGTGCAGTGGCTGAGAGTGAAGCTCACGGGTGTTATTTTCAGACACTTTTGCTTCGCACATATCCGTCGAGATTAAAATAGCTTCATTAGACATGAAAAGAGAAACGAACAAATCAGGATAGCGATTCACCGAGGTTCGAAATTCGTTACAAAAATGAAACGTTAAACCATAAAAAAACAATGACATCTGAAACTCCATGTAATTGTGTACATTTTAACATGAGTAAACTATATCTTTGACCAAGCATACAAAGTTCCGAGTGTTTTAAAAGCCGTGGTTTATGCCCAAATCTGTATATGAACCACACTGAAGACGCACTCAAGGCTCATACACGACTGATGAGTTCGTGAATTTTTCTGAATAGGACATGTTAAGTTAAATCTTTGAACCTTCCAACCAACTTACAGTGGTCTGGTCCAGACCTGGTGTGGTTAGGTATAAGAAATTCTCTTATCACAGGGAGTCGATTGACGAGGCTCATCAATAAAGAAACTAATGAACATAAAATACAACTTGTTTTCAAAATTCCACAAATTCAAGAATACAGCTTCGAAATACAGATACCATCCAAATAAATAATTTTGAAAAAATAAAACATGGAACGTATTTAAAATAAAACGTTCAGTTATGTAAATATATGTAATGTTTTCTCAACTACATAAGAATATGTGCTATACCCTGAAATAAGCCAAATATGAAAAAAAAAGTGTCTTAAACCACTATAAATAGCCTAATTAGTAAACATAGGCCTATAACGAAATTTTAACTAACTATTGTAAAAACAAATATGTATTTACATAGAAATCCTAGCCCCATTTACTATTCTATAATATAGTCATTGGGTATGGATGGTACATGTAAAGTTTGTAACTAAGCAATGCTATTGAAATGTGCTTACCACTATCTGATTTTACATACAAGTTCATCGTATATTTAATACATTTTAATACATATCAAATTGAATTATTCATTGTTGACAAAATAAATACTGTAACGCATCGTTGGGCTGGCTTTTAAATTTCCTCTGCGGCGGCGAGAGTCGGGGCCTTGCTTGTATGCTTAGAGTAGGATTTGCGAACTGTCGACTCACGAATTGAAAAGTCCGCGGAGAACTTTCCACATGCGTCTATACCTCCATACTAGAAAGATCTATTTTCGAGACTTCCACTCTGGAAAAGTCTCGACTGGGGGTAAAAAAATGTTCCTAACTTCGCATATAAGTAGTTGCGAGGATCGGGGGAAATCAGTCATGTCCAGAGAGTGAACGAGTACAAAATGATCAAATGTGAGAACAATAAGTTCGAAGTGAAACCGTCAGCGAGTGTGGATAATTGAGTGACAATAAACCTTGAAGCAAGAAACTTTATTAGCAGCAAATTATTTAAAAAAAATAGTAACATTCTGTGAAGTTGATAAAGTTAATTTAGAGATATTGATTAAATATTTGTGGCGATTATTTAAAGAAATGCCAACAGAATCTCACTCCAGCGCCTTAATTGACAATACGTTTGAAGATGGCGTTACGAGTATATGCAGAAATTGAAATTAATTTTATAAACGTTACATTTTGATTATAAAATCAGCTTATCTGAAGTATCGCTAATATTGATTAGAATTTTAAAAAGTGGTTTCAGTATGTGGGTGTAGTTTAGACAGCACGATATCTGACTACTGGCTTGGAGGCCTGGGTTTGAACCAAGTGGAGATTATTATACAGTCATCAATGTCCAGATTGGCCTTGAAAATGAGTATCGACAACATTCTTGGGGGTAAAGTCGACCGGGTAGCAACACTATTTCCTAATGTCATTGTTTAGGGATAAAGAATCCTTGAATCCACGCCCCCGTGAGCCTTCACGGTCTGTTAACGGAATACCTTTCCCTTTACTGCTTTTAAAATATAAAAATTTATGAATGCAGTTCGAGGTCATGGATCCACTATACATTTTATAAACTAATGCACTATACCAAGGGAATAGTTGTAAATTGGTAGGTACAGTAGGTTTATTGATCATCGTTACATTGAGAGGAGCTGTAATAAGTTGATTAATTTTCCCTACTCCAATATTTATTTGTTTACCTACCTGTATTGTAAGTAAATAATTTGACTTATTGAACAATATTTGTACAAAGTGGAATAGAACTCTACCGATAAACTTTGTAAGTTATTAATGGGTGTTGGCTGAGTGTTTTTACACGCTTTATGTTAGCTTGACCTGTATCTATCTATGTAACGGAATCTTTCAACGCGATTTTCACCCACTTAAAATCATTGGATCGACTTGAAACTTTGTATACTTGTAAAGGACCAATGGCAATACAATAATTCCATTTTTTTTAAAATCATGGCCAGAATCATCAGAAAATAAAAAAAAAGTGTGTGTGTAATTGTGTAACGGAATCTTTCAACACGATTTTCACCCACTTAAAATCATTAGATCGACTTGAAACTTTGTAAAGGACCAGTGACAATACAATAATTTCATAATTGTTTTCCAAAATCCTGGTCAGAATCATCAGAAAATCATGTGTAATTATGTAACGGAATCTTTCAATACGATTTTCACCCACTTAAAATCATTGGATCGACTTAAAACTTTGTATACTTGTAAAGGACCAATGACAATACAATAATGTCATAAATGTTTTCTAAAATCCTGGCCAGAATCATCAGAAAATAAAAAAAAATAAATAAAAACCGGTATAATAGGTTGCGGACTTATCAACTTTTTAGTCAATCGTTGTAAGAGCTCAGTTGGTAGAGCGGTAGACTGTATTGGTATATAATTTAATAATCCATAGATCGCTGGTTTAAATCCGGCCCGGAGGATTTTTTAGAAGAGTATTACTTTTAGCTCATACTACAATAGTATCTAATTTAAAGATATTTACATTTTTATCTTATTCTGTAAAATATTAGAACTAAAAAATAAAAAAAAACAACAATTTAAAAAAACTAAAACAATACGCTTTATTAGAAAACCGAACTAAAAAATGAAAATAATAATTTTAATTTCCAACACGCTTGGGATAAAATTAAAGTGGTCAAAAGAAAAATCTCCAACACATCTAGAATAAAACTAGAGTTATCTACAAAAAAATTACCATCAAAAGCGTGGGGTGCTTTTTTATGGTTTTTATGTTTTCTTTTTAGAGACTTTACTTTTACCAATATCTGTTTATTATCAAATATATTAATTGATATAGAGCACCCCACGCTTTTGATGGTAATTTTTTTTGTAGATAACTATAGTTTTATTCTAAATGTGTTGGAGATGATTTTTTTATTGACCACTTTAAATTTATCCCAAGCGTATTGGAAATTAAAATTATTTTTCATTTTTTAGTTCGGTTTTCTAATAAAGCGTGTTGTTTTAGTTTTTTTTAAGCTATTATTTTTTATCATCAACCATACAAATGTCATACCAAATGGCCTGTTACGATAACATAAAGGAAAAATTGTCCTTAAATCCTCTTTTGGGGCGTTCCAAAGATCTCTTCCCATGAGATTGGTAGTGAAGATTTGGTTTTGGTATTCTAGAGGATCTCATCCGCTGTTAGTGGCCATCCAATTATTTTGATAATGGAGCATTGGTTTCAGACCAAGTTCATTCATAATTTGCTCATTATATTGATGGTCCCATAATGTATATCCTGCTGTACGGCTCATAAACCCCATTTTATTAGCTGCTATTCTGTTTTTCTCCATTCGTCTCAATGTCCATGCCATAACACAAAACAGGTCTTCCTACGGTCTTAATGTAAGCATATATATATATTTGCTCTTTATATACAAGGGAATATTTCATTATTTTGTTAATTATTCTATAGTTTTGGAGCATTTTAAAATTTTCTTCCTATATCCATATAATCAATAAATGTTAATTTATAGCCGATATATGTGAAATAATTCAATATTTCTAAAATTTTGTTTCCAAACATATTTTACTGGAGACAGAGCATTTCTCACAACCCTATAACGAAATGGTAACCTGCTACCCTTCTTATAAAATTAGATAAGATAGTAGCATATTAATTTTAGTAAAGTATAACATATAAATACTCACCATTCTTGAGCTTGTTGTTGGAAATAAGGTCGCCCATAAAGTCCTTGTTTTTCTGCAATAAAAGAAAAATAATGTTAAGATAATAGGCATATAGCTAGATATAATTTGTAGGATATATATATATATATATATATATATATATATATATATATATTTATAGCAGTAACACTTGTATATTTAGATGTTATAATTATATTTTTGACATTTAGCAATGAAGGCAAATATGATTTGAAAAGAAAAATGAATGCTTGAGTCGGGATTTGAACCCGAGTCTCTAAAGTCGGTACGTTTAGCGCTCTAACGATCTGAGCTACCCAAGTATTCCAACACAAACATACATTTTTCTTATATATGTAGTATTCTCAATTCACACAAGAGGTAGCGGAAAATCGTTCCGACTGACATCTAGTGGCCAACATAACAGTTAAGCAAATTTTTGTATTGTATATATTTATACATATATATATATATATATATATATATATAATATATATATATATATATATATATATATAGCGATAAACCAGACGAAAAAAATACCTTGGTCGAAGGAGTGACGATCAAAAACGTCAAAAAACGCGGACATGGGTTCCACTGGGGTAAAATTCTCCGGAGGTATAACAGTCCCCCATTCGGTTCTCCGGGCGGGAATCCACGCCAAAGACTCAATCATATTTTTGGGCCAAAAAGTGATGACCAGACAGGTGAATGAAGAAAACTACATAATAGTGAACTACATTGTATGTATAGGAAGCCAGATATAATAAGAACAATTAAGTCTCGTAGACTGCGATGGGCAGGACATGTGGCACGAATGAGGTATGAAAGAGGTGCATGGAAGCTTCTTGTAGAAAAAGCAGAAGGAAAATGCCCAGTTGGTAAACCAAGAATGAGGTGGGGGAATAACATCCATGTTTTGAGGGAAGTAGATTATATAGGGGATGACTGGAAAATATTAGTTCAGGATAGGGCTGTATGGAGAGCTTATGTCCGCGCGGCCATGAACCTACGGGTTTGATAGTGCCAGTGAGTTATATATATATATATATATATATATATATAAAGACAGAGGGAAAATGAGAAATCCACTTTTAGCTCTTCAATAATGCAACAATTAACTTGTCTAATATAAATATTAAAGTAGATGATATTTTTAATATATAGGCGGCTATTAAAAATCCAATGTAAAATCTTCAAGCATTTTTATTTTTTCTTATTTTGTAAGTAGGGTACTTCCATCTACTCCACATTACCAGCAACGGATTCCTACTTTTAAGAATGACAGGTAATTCATTTTATTTTCTTTCCTTACGTATAATGAAGCATTTTGTCCTGATTACGGCTTTACTAATAGTGATTGCTTGAATATTATATTTTGATACATGAAATTCTTGATCGTATCAAATATCTGTATTAAAATATGACAAATTAAATATTTCATATTTCAGCCCATATTTACATGGGTTATAAAAACAGACTGCTCAATCGAGAAAGAATAATTGGACGGCATTATGCATAAACCGGTTATGTGCCTTTATGCAAATTTCGAGAAAAAATACGTTTAAAGTTTAATTCAATCTTCACTATTTATTGTACGGGGATAATTAACAGTATAATGAAACCATATTTAGTACAAAAGAACGCAAGTTACGGCTTTATAAGGTTCTCGCAAGACCAGTAATAATATATGGTAGTGAAGCATGGACAATACGAAGAAGAGATGAAAGCCATATAACAAATTATATGCGATTTATGCGCCGTACAGCAGGCTATACAAAGTAAGACCATAAAACAAATGAGGAATTTATAGAAGAGTTGGGTACAGAACCCATTCACACTACATACAATACTACCAGAACAACTGGAAAGCCCATCTTCAACGAATGCCATTTCATAGAATTCCGAAAGCCATGCTTCGTTACTTTGCCCCCAAGGCAAAAAAATCGCTGGGACGCCCAAAAAAGCGCTGGATGGAAAACTCTTCTTTGAGACCGTAACAGGTCACATGGCCTAATACTTGCATGGATGATGATGGTGACTATTTATTGTAGCGCCAAACAAACAATACCGGATATTGCGAGTTATTTTCCTTGTTTGACAGTTAAGCATCAACAATCTAAGAGCGAGAGCGTATGGCGCTTAGCTGCATGATGGAAAATTTAGATTAGCATTTATGAAGATCTGGTTTCATAGCAGTTTGTTGAAAAACATGGAATCTCTGATAAGAATGATGGTGTTTACATTTATCTTTAATAACACTGAACAACAAAAAATAAACTTTTTTTTTTGTCTCAGAAAGAAAAATATGTGATTATGATAGTATTTTTCTCCTAAATTCAAATATGATATCGGGTTTTCTCCATCACGCAAGGTTTCCGAGAGACAGATATTTATAATAATTTCAAACACTTTAATATTTTCTACATTCGTAACTACACAATATTCGAACATTCGGACTCACCAGAAAATAAGAAATGACGATTTTCTGCTATATTTCGCCTGTGGACCATCCCTCTTGATGGTCCAACAATAATCGGCCAGCATATTAGGATTCCGTTTTCCTTGATATCTTTTTTCCATAGCTGAAATCATTTGAGTTAGCTCATTTGGTTTTATTTTACAATGGACAAATGGACGAAAATAAGTTTATTAGAAAAATAATTATTTAAATCCATTAATTGAAATTGAAATAAAAAAACTGTGGGTTATGGAGAAATTCCGAATACATATTTGAAAACCCGATAAAAAAACTGCATTAGGTACAACTATTGGTACTCATGAGACAAAAATCATGTTGACCAGTGAATAAGGCTTTATTTAAAGATATGGCGCTAAAAGTGTCCGTACACTTATTTTATGAGCCAGTGCAACATATGACATCAAAATCTCAATATTTAAAGAAAATTCATTTAGCCAGTTGATGCATAACATCGTCGAATTACGTGTGGTATAAAAAAGGAATCAAATTACACATAACAAATATCTTCTTCCTTTTTTACATTATTTTTATCGCCTCACTATGCTGGTTGTCCAGCGGCTCGCTTTGTTTCTCCGCAGCTGTTATATACAATTAAACACAAAGATGCCGACTACCGCCATTATAATAATTCCGCATATTAATCATTGTCAAGCATTGTCGCGCGACACCTGTTTTTATATAAACAGACAATCATCATAGTGAGCGATAATAAACATTCTGCGTTTTTTAATGCCACCAGGTTGTCTTACGAGATGTCTCGTATTCTTTCCTGGCGTTGACGAATTTAACCCACTTCTGAGGTTGGGGAGCCTGAAAGGCATAGTTACGTTATCCTTATGATATCCATCCATAGAATTCTGCCCGAGGGCAGGTGTTTCACTGTAATCATAGCATTTTCATGCTATCCTTTGCAGCTTTACTAGGGAATTATACGGTGGTAGCTTCCCGTTGTTTTTCACACCGGTGAACGATGCTGATGATAATGATAAGGATGAAGATGATGGCCGGATGATTTTCGGGGACCGTTGGACCCTAAACTTCCTGACATTTGTCTTACAGGTGAGGAAAAACCCCGAAAAAACCTCACCCAGGAGCCTGTCCCGACCGGGAATCGAACCCGTGTCCGCTGCGTGACAATGCAGCACGCTACCTAAAGACCACAGCGGTGGATCCTTATAATATGATGGATGATAAATGAATAAAACACGAGTAGGGCCCTTAAAACCTAAACTTAACCTAAAATTGCAGACCACGCGCGACCACAGGAATAATTCTCTTTAGGCAAACATTCCCGTGGTTTGGACGGGATTCGAACCCGAATCTCACGAACTAAGTCAGAAGCTATGATCACAAGAGCACGGAGTACAATACGCTGTATGTATTAGTGCATTAGAAAAGGATTTAAAGGCTCTTTGCGAATATAAACATAACCTAATACCTTACATTTCAATAAAGTTAAAAGAGCTACCCAACTATACTCTAATTCAACCCAGGAAGTTACTACAGACCTTACGGGCTACGCCAGAGTTCCCCTCAGTACAGGGGTAGATGTTGCCAAACTCATAATAACGGTATTTGTTTGTTTAGGGAGGGATGGAGGGGCAAGATTAGCAGTACTTTTTGCAAATCTATGTACTATATATTAAAAAAAACATAGTTTTTCTTTTACGGCATGCAAACTAGTTTTATAGCAAATATGAGAATCGACACTTTCACACAGGATAGTACAGGTCCGCACGAGCTCAGTGACAAGTGGTAACTGTTTTTTTCTTTAAGAGGGGGTGGCTTGGACGGCTACAACTTATAACCCTGTACCTGCTGTGTTGAATATTTCAGTTTTATTTAAGGATTTCTCTCAAGAAAATACTGTTAAAATGGCAACCCAGTGACCTATTCCAAACACACAGTAACTTCCTGGGTTGAATCTGTGTGTAGTCGGCAGGTGCAGAAAAAATATGAACTTAGGTAATACGATTTCCGGATGAAATAAGAGTAGCATCTAGACGATTATTAAGTCTACATCCTCGTTTAAATCAAGACGTTCATGACAAATAAGAACGTAATTTAATTATTCAGGGAGCTGTGAGGCTGCGTCAATGTACGGTATCGAGATTAAATTAAATTGGAAATGAAACTTCTCATCGGATCACACTGTCTCCACTCTTAACCCTCCTTAAAACCTCCGGGATTTTATGAACATTTGAATCAGCAAGAGCGTTGGAATTTATTAAATTTAACTTAATGCGATACGAGTTAAAGAAATTATATGTATCTACAGAGTGATTCACAATACGTATTACAGACTTCTAGGGGTTGTAGAGGGGACTTAGTAGATACAGTTTTGACGAGGAACCCACGTCCGAAAATGTACAATTTTCATGTAAAATAAATTTGAAGATCTAAACACAATGGGCTGATATCGTGTGTGTCTTTGTTTCAGAATAAGTATTACAGACTTCTAGGGGTTGTCATCATCATCAGCAGCATCAAGGATTAGAACTGCTGGTCTGTTATGATCTCATGTTAGAATTGGCTTATCCATCTTTTACTGGGTCTTCCAACATTTCTTCGTCCTAGTGGTTTGTAATGAAGAATCTGTTTCGGAATTCTATTGTTATCCATTCTATTAATGTGGTCCATCCATTCATATCTGTATTGTGTAATTCTATCTAATAGTTTGAATATATTCAGTTCTCTTCGTATATCCTAGGGGTTGTACTACAGCTATCGTGTCGGAAGATCTTCTTGCACGAATTCTGGCGGCAGCAGACACCAGGTCTTGTATGACGTGTGTAAGAAAACATGCGTTGCAGGTACACTTTGTGCAACAAACAACAGGGTCGCCACATAGAACTACACCTTTAATTCAACCCCTAAAACTCTGTAATACTTATTCTGAAACACAAGACACGCGATATCAGCCCATTGTGTTGCGATCTTCAAAATTATTTTACATCAAAATGGCACGTTTCCGGACATGGGTTCCTTATCAAAACTTTATCTACTAAGTCCACTCTACAACCACTAGAAGTATATAATACTTATTGTGGATCACTCTGTATATTCTTACGTTTCCTCTGAAATTAGAACATTTTACTGAACATTTTATGAAATTATATCAATTCAGGAAAAAGTTGGCAGTTGTTGTGACATTTATATATATTACTTGTCATTTTACAACACTGTCCTACACATAGGCTACATATGTCTTGGCAATCCATCCATCTTTTAACTAACTAATCCATCTATCTAATAATTCATAAATCATTCATACTCGCACTCACTCACTGGCGCTATCGAACCTGTAAGTTCATGGCCACGCAGACATAAGCTCTCTATACATCGTAATAGTTTCTACTTCCTTATAGTGTCCATGTTTCGCATCTATATAACTGGGAGAATAATAGTTCGCACTTGAGACTCTATTATAATCTCAAAGTCTCAACTTCAAAAACTAAAATTATGGCTTTTCAGGGAAAAGTGCCAGTCAGAGTAAAAGTAATAATCAATAATGAAATAATACAACAGATAGCACACTTTAACTATTTTGGTTCAGATATAACATATAGCTACGAATGGGATATACATAATAAATTAAACCGATATCAAATGATGTGTGGCACCATAAGAAGAACACTCCGAAAGACTCGAAGAGAAACTCAGCTCAGGTTTTATAAAATTATGGCTGTTCGTGTTATTTTATATGGATCTGAATCTTGGGTACTTACAAAAAAAACGATATCACACACATTCAAGCCGCTGAAATGAATGTTTTAAGATCCGTAAAAGGATGTACACGCGTGGATAGATTACACAATGCATGAATAAGAAATTAACTGGAGATATTTTCAATACTCGATAAACTAGAAGAGCACAAATACCAATGGAAAGAACATTTAGACAGAATGGACAATACAAGATTACCCAAAAAGAGCAACACCTACAAACCACATGGAAAAAGATCTTTGGGACGGCCAAGAAAACGATATACTTGAGACCGGAACAGGTCGCATTGGCCTAATCCTGGAAAGGAAGAAGAAGAATAACAGTTTTAATATATTTTAATAATTTTTTTTCAGACAAGTTGCTGGGAGGGCATCGATCACAAACTGGCCTAAATTCCATAAGAAAATTTCTTCCCCCATGGAGACCCGAACCAGCGATTATCATATTCGCTATGTTTAATGTGAATGTGTGAGTGAATGGTATATGTCGTGTTAAAATGTTGTTTTGACTCAGATGAGACTCTGGATTGAGCTCCATGTCCTTGTGAGGTCACAAGCGTATGTTGTGAAAATTTAAAATAACATTTTCGATAGGTCGTGCCACTGTTTAAGGCCGGTTTTACACGCTACGTCTTATTGTAGGTTTAATAGTACAGGACAAATCCTATCCGATAAAATGTATGTAAACAGCAAAACGTACGTCTTGTCGGGTGGAAATGAAGTCCAAGGTCAGATTGAAGAACTGACAGGAGAAGCATCTTTTGCGACAAAACGTACTTTTGTACGTTCCGTTTAAATGGTTTTCTCATGCAGGTGTCTTGTTTCTGTATGTATGGTGTCACCAACTCCAGCAATTGACTGTATAATTGCGCCAGTAATCAGGTTCGCCTCTCAGTTCTTTCAGTAACAGGGTATGGGAATACTGACTTCTTTTCGGAAGCCACTCCTTTGACCATCTTGTCTTTTTCCTCTTCATCACTTTTCCTACCTGTCGTTGAATTCCTTACAAGGGAAAAAATAAAAGAAATCAAACTGGGCATCCTATATAATCAAATTAATGATGTCTTTCTCACTTTTTAATAAGAAACAAAATCACTGACAATACACTAGAACTCGAGTCTGGATTGGAACTGAGGTTGAAAATGGAGGGGAAAACGTTACTGCGTAAACACTGGACAAAACGCACGTTTTCTATGGTAAAAAAAAAAAAAATGTACAATAAGACGTAGCGTCTAAACCGGCCTTAACCCTTAAATTCGTAATGTATTCTTTTGGATACATCAGTTGGTTTAATTAATTTAGTATTTTTAATAAAACAGAAGAAAACGAAAAAAACACTTAAATGTGTGTCTAATTATACAATATACAGAATAATAATAGTTACACAATATTCCGTTTTCACTGCGGTTCGCCACATTCAAATAATTAATACAATGAATTTGTGTTGACCACCGGGTCTTTGTCTCCTGATATCCGGCTAGTTGCGACCGGCGGAGGATAATCGCTCAACCAACGACAGATTTAATATCAAAGGGCTGATGAGGGCATTTAAGACCCTGTAGCAGCCGGAAGTTGCTAGGAACCACTGGCGAACCATTGGCTGCTGAGCAATGCGCGCGGGACACCGGGTGCTTGCTTGGCTGGCTGAGAGGGGAGCATTTAACGGTTGCTCCTGCACTTCCATTACATATGTGCGTGTGTGTGTTGTACCAATTTAAGGGTTAAGGCTCGGACGGCATGTGGCGTGTAAACGACCTATAAGACGAAAGATTAAATTACGATGGAGAAGAAGAAGAAGAAGAAGAAGAAAAACACTGCAGTAATTACCACCTACTTCTATTTATCTCCTTCGATTAAAGGGTCTCGATATATCCATATGAATTGGAATTTCTGTAAAAAAAAAGTGTAAGTTTCATTTTGTGTCCTCTGGCAAATTGTCCGATACACAGTATGGAAATTGCGAAACAAAATGTAGTGTTTCAAACTACGTAGCTCGATTCATAGTATGTATAATAGATAACGAAGTTATGTAAACATGATCCGGATATGCTTCATTACTGGGATGTCGTAAACTGGAAAGTTATTTGCTATAATTTAGTCTAGATTTCACGTGATGTACTCTTCTCATTATCTTACAAGAAGTGTTAAAGATTTCTACTCATCGCCATATTTCATTATGAACATTATCAAAAATATAGGCAGTAATTACGTATTTCCGGACCCATGTTTAATAGTAGTAATGCTATTTATTGACATTCAGAAAAAAAGGAAATACATTTTAATTTAGATTGCGTACGGGCCTGCTTGGCCGTACGTGCAATTTTTTTCCATGAATAAAATAAAGATAAGAATATGTATTAAACATAATCGATAAAAAATCCAAAATCACCAAATTAAAATTTAAAAGAGCCAACTAGTTTCAATAGCAAATCTATCATTTTCAAGACTAATTATTGAGTGAATTATTAGTCTTGAAAATGATAGCTTCGCTATTGAAACTGGTTGGCTCTTTTAAATTTTAATTTGGTGAATTGGGTTTTTAATCGAGTACGTAGGCCTATAATGCAAATTTATCACCAAGAAGATCCTACTATTTTATATAAGATTATGTAAATATATGGCTACACTTCTACACTCATGCATAGAAAGGGCATGTGTATGGATATTGTCACAGATGACCAGAGTTTTTCCTTTACATTATTTCAGCGTAAATGAATACATAGATATTGTTTAAAATCTCAACACTATTTCTTTCTAAAAATTATCAGTAAACTTTTATGACAATTTTCACTCACAATTAATATTCTTTCAATGTTTATGTCAATCACAATTATATCACAGTCACTGATGAATCCGTTCATCACAATTTCTCTTACACTTAACCTCTCGCCGTCTTTAACACAACACTAACTGATGACTGTCCTCGCCTCAAATATATAGCCCACGAGGAACTTTTTAGATACGAGGTCGATGCACTTCCAAAGACGGAAGTTTCTAGCCACCGATCTTTCCCGAAAGGGGAGGGAGATGTTGGTTGAGACGTCTGTAACCACAACCCAGACACTTTGACCGGTTTGCGCGGGCCTTTTGATTCGCGATTGGCGACTCGCAAATATATGCTGACTAAGGCGAGACCAATATTCTCGCTTTGCCCGTGTAACTAGGAGGAGTAGTTGCTCTAGCAATATCAATTGCTATTTTATTTATTCTACCATTCTTTAATTCCAACTTTCGGGGAATTCAATTTTACCCTATTAACTAAATTATATTCTGAATTATAGTATATAAAGTAATCTTGTTAACGTGAATTGGAGCACGTCCCGTTGAAGATCCCTATATCATTTTAAACGTGGCTATACAATGCGTATCAATATAAAATAAAAAATGCACAATAATAAAAAAAGTTGTTACAGAACATTAAAAAAAGAGAAAAAACCACATACATACACACTTACACATCGCATTCCACCCCACCCCTGTAGACAACAAATGCACTAACAGGCTACTTATTATATAATATAATTTATAACTTTGTTCTTTGCGTGTGAGGAATACAATATTGCATTTTTAAAGAATCTGAATAGGGATATTAAAGTTTGCAGAACTCCAGAGATGTGTTCATTCCTCTTACTGTTGGTTTAAGAGAAAGGAAACAGAAGTAAAATTAGTTTCTTTCTTCTCGAAACAAGAGAAAGAATAACTGTCTTTTGTTTTTGTTGTAATTAGTTGACAGAGAGTAATTTGTATTCTTGTAACAATGGCAGAGGTGTTGTACTGAGACTTGAGCTTAAGAACGTCTTTGTTAGCATACGAATGACTTGTGTGCAACAATGGATTTAGTTTCAAAAACACCGAGACAAATTTAATTTTCTGTGACATATGTAATAATTATGTTCTTTATTTTACATAAATGTGATTCTTGGGAAATTTAGAATGACTCTATTAAAAGTAGAACATTTTTAAGAACAATTTCTTAAAAGTCAAAGTCAGGATTTTAATACTAAAAAATAACTATCAACTCGCTATCGAACCCGCAGATTCATCACCCCGCGGACATAAGCTCTCCACACATATCTATTTTGAGGTGATGTTTTCCAGTCATTCCCTGTAGTTCACCTTCCTTAAAATCATGCTTAATGTTATTCTCCAAACTAATTCTCAACTTTCCTACTAAGCGCTTTCCCTCTGGTTTTCTTGTTAGAATTTTCCATGGCCCACTTTTTATCCTTCATTCGTGCAGCATGTTCTTCACAACACAGTCTACGAGACTTAACTGTTCTTATTACATCTGGTTTCCCATAATGATTATGTAGTTAAATGTTATGTAGTTTTCTCCATTCATCTGTGTGTTCGTCTCTCTTTGGTCCAAAAAATTTCCTACGAAATTTATTCTCATATACTCGTAATATTTTCTCCTCCATTTAAGTCAGAATAAATGTTTTACATTCATATAATATCCCTTTTATAGGTCTATAGGTTCAGTTTAATATTGTGAAATGGTCTGCCGAAGTGGTGCGTAAATTAAAAATAGATTACATTAACGCCATCTATCCGCCCAACCCGTAATCCGAAGCACGAAAAGAACAGTGGGTTGCATTACAAAACACACACACACACACACACACACACATATACCTTTTTTTATTTAGAAGTTGGTAGAAGAGTCCTTGTAATGCAAAATATCATGCGTTTCCCCAGTTGAACATATGTTTACAGGGTTCTTATAGGATTAACCTCACAATCATTCTGATTCTCCTATATTTTATTCCTAATCTTTCTTCTGGGGGTACTAGATTTATCTTTACCCAAATAAATCACCACATTGAAAGTTTTATTGTGCAATTCAATATAACTCAATAAGTTAATTATATATATATATATATATATATATAAACTTTTTGTCTGCATATAATTCCTGTTTATAATTATTATAGTTACCTGGTATTTGAATTCAGTCACTTCTTCAAAATTTGCCTCATTTATTGTTTAGTACTCATTACCTATAATTACGATTTTTTTATATGTGAGAATATGTTTAACTTTGTTGTGTTCCTGTTCCAGTTTCCTAGTGATATGAGTTTGTTGGTTTTTAGTCAAGTTTATTAACAGTATTACAATAAGCAGTGAACACATCTCTTTCTTGAGACGCATGAACAGTTTTGGTCATAATATCAAGATTAGGACCATTGTATTTGTAGTAATAGACTGTGTATGTCGTGAATATTTATTGTTGTTTATATTCATTCATTCTTACAAATTTACTGAATATAATTTTTTAATAACATTGACTAAGGTAGTAACGTTTTAAAGAGGTCCCATGTTCAAATTTCGATGGAAATCAACTTGGCTGAGATTTTTTACTAGATTTATTCAAGCGCCGAGACAACGTTGAATTGAAATTTAATTCCTAGGACCCATTTCGTCATAATTACCATTTAATAATAATAATAATAATAATAATAATAATAATAATAATAATAATAATAATAATAATAATAATAATAAATTAGATGAAATCAGTAAAATGCAAAAAATAAAAAATGTATATATATATTGTTTTTCCTCACCTGTAAGACAAATGTCAGGAAAACTTTAAGGCCCAAACGGTCCCCGAAATCATATGGCCATCATCATCCTTATCATTATCATTATCATTATCATCATCATCATCATCATCATCATCCTTCACCGGTGTGCAAAGTAACGGGAAGCTACCACATCTACAATTCCCTTGTAAAGCTGTAAGCATACCATGCAAATGCTATAATTGCAGTGAAGGACCTGCCTTCGGGCAGAATTACTATGGATGGATATATATATATATATATATATTATAAATGTTTAGCCTATAGGTTCTTCATGTGTAGAAAATAGTATTTCTCTTATGGGAACGTTGTTGTCACTTGACGTCGCAGATTGAGCGACAGAGATGGAAATATATCTCCCTCTAGCATAAGTACAGCATCGACATAAGTTTACGGCACAATTATCTTCACTACTGCTACTAAAATCAAAACCGCCGCAATCATTCCAATGTGGTTACTAAAGAACAACATTACAATATAGAATTCTATAGATTGTGGCCACAAGAACGCCTGTACCTTCAGAACATTCTAGCCGAATAAATCACACATGATATATTACTTTCGTACCCTTTTTTGACCACGGCTGTACGTGGCAAAACAAGTTTCGTTGAAAGAGATGGTTCAGTAGCATTTTCGCTAGCCGCTGTTCCAATAATTGAGTTCACCCCATAATTTTATTAAATAATTGTGTGATAATTATACGTTCCATAATGCTAGTTTTTTTTCATAAATCGGGCACCCACCTCCTTGACAAAGTTATAAGTGAAACTAATTAACTTAATTATTTATTTAAAATTAATTAACTAATAAATATATCTCACTTAAAACGACACTTTTACTAGCAAGAATTGCTGCATAACAGCAATGCTATTTTGTAGACGTAAAAAACCCTGCATTATGTGCTATAAAATATGTAGGCGTTATAATTTATGAGTTCACCTGTTAAAATATCTGTAATAGGACAATATAAAAAATATTAAATAATGAAATGGATCTTGGAGATAAAATTTTAACCCATAATTTGATTTACCAACATAAGAAAAACACGAAATTTTAATTCAAACTGATAGATCCCGGGATTTGAAGTGGGATCTCACGAATAACGAGTCTGAACAAACTTTTTTTGGTGAATTTAAGTTACATGTAATTTGCAGTGTTTCTGATTGAATTTCTTTGATGATTATTCATAAGCTTAAATGGGATTTACGTAATGGAACATTTCTATTAGATTAGTATAATCCCCATAGGATAGCTATGGTTGACATTGTGTAATTATTTTGAAAACAATAAACCATGAGCAGATAACTGGAAACTGCACTTTGGAGCACATGAATCTAAATGCAGTGTGTTTGTTTAGGTGTCTTGTAATTACTGCTACTTACAGTTACATGTTTACCTTGGTAAACACTGTACAGCGTGTCTCGTTGAATCACTATCATAATACTTCGTCACTCAGTGAATTTATAAATATGTTTGTATATTCTTGTCTTACGTAGAAACTCTCCAAGTTTCAATAGATCTCCACATGTGCACCTCTTGTGCCGGTGGCCCGAATATTATAAAAACGTATTCTATCTCCCTCCATGTGTTTCGCAGCATTACAGGTGTGACGGAAGTACAGGGGACTCTAATCCGCCTTTGGAGGTCAGCGAGGTCCTGTATAGGAGTGTGATAAAACAATTTATTTTACATATCCCCAAAGAAATTTAAGGGGGTCAAATATGGTGACCTTGGAAACCATTGAATGAGACGTGATTTTCTGATCCAATTGTTTAGAAATTGGGTATTGAACTTCATTGGCGTAATGTGGAGGGGCTCCATCTTGCTGGAAAAAACATCTCATCCGGTATTTACGGAACTGCATAGTTCTCCAGCATATCTAGGTATCGTGTCCCTGTTACTGAACTTTCAATAAAGAAGAATGATCCAATCATAGTATTACAAGCCTTTCTAAATTCTCTGAGTGACGAAATATTTATATTTCTTTGTGGTAGTGCTGCAACGGTATAATCAATTATGACAATGCTCTAGAAACATTCAGATTTTGTTTCCTGCCGTAGGGCAGGTACTTCATTGCAATCATAGCATTTTCATGCTGTGCTTTGCAGTTTTATTAGGGAATTATAGATGTGATATCTTCCTGTTGTTTTATTCATGTATGTTCTACAGCCTACGTTACAAATATAATTATAGAAGGTAATGTGATTCCTTCTGATTCTAAAAATATGATAGATACAACTTGATGTTAAATCTTAATTAAGTATCGGTATGTGTCCAATTGTGAAGTAAACTTAAAATGTGTCATGTCCACTAGACCAGCTTTCAAATGTTCATTCTCACAACTTCCATTCTAGAAGGGTCTCCAGTGTGGGTTCCGGGATATTCCTTCCCTTACATAATGTAGTTGCAGTTATGTTCACAATTTCTATGGCTAGAGCATGGAACTTACTTCTAAGTCATGTCAGGGGCTGTCGATCACTATCGTCATTTAAATATAAATTGAATGATAATTTATAATGAAAGTGCTACCTGGATAACAACTATATTCAGCACTCTGTATATGTACACACAAAAATTAATCTTAGATGTAAATTACAACTCAAATGTCTTATATTTTAAATAACTATTATTTTAATTTATTCTTTGTTTTTGTTAGCATTAGACTACATTAACATTGTACATTGTTTAGACTATACTTTAATAATATTTTAAAATTATATTGTATAAAACTTTGTATTATTTTATTATGTAATGGAAGATAATCCTTATGGCCTTAACTCTGCAGACTTAAATAAAGCATAATAATAATAATAATAATAATAATAATAATAATAATAATAATAATAATAATAATTTTATTTATATACAGATTTTCAATGTTTACACATCTTTCTGTGCCTAAATATTTATTTTCCTTCCCCACTCGTCACTATCCATCCACTCCATGTCCTCCAGTCATCTTGTTCTCATTCCAGTTCTTATTTCTTGCATCCACTAGTTTCGAGGCCTTCCATTCTTTCTTCTTCCAGCTGGACATCATTCTGATGTTTTTCTAGGCAACCTTTTCCTTTTCTTGCATTTGTCGTATATGAATGAAATAAATAACATACGAATTTAATTGCTTATATTTTATATAATCTACTATTGCATATATCTATCCATAGTAATTCTGCCCGAGGGCAGGTCCTTCACTGCAATCATAGCATTTTCATGCAATGCTTTGCAGATTTTACTAGGGAATTATAGGTGTGGTAGCTTCCCGTTGCTTTTCACACCTGTATTTACAAGATAAATAATCTTTATAATAATAATTATAACCTTATTCATTATTATTTTATTTACAGTCGTAATAAGTCTAGCCTCAATTTTATAAAAAAAATAATTGGACCCTTGGGCCGTAAGTTTCCTGACATTTGTCTTACAGGCGAGGAAAATTCCCGAAAAAACCCTCACCCAGGAGCCTGTCCTGGAATCGAACCCGGACCCGCTGCGTGACAAGGCAGCACGCTACCTCGAGACCACAGCGGTGGACATTATATTATTTTTTCTCCTATTACTCTATTTATTTATTTTCCAGTTTTGAACATCTTACTGCTCTCCTCAAGAAATCCATTTCCATCGACATAAGTTTTTGTTCTAAGTTAAGTTGAATTTCCATACTTAAGCTCCATATGTGACAGTACTTCTTACTAATAATACTGATAATAACAGCAATAATAATGATAATAATTATTATTATAATTATAATAATGATAATTATAGTTATTATTATTACTATTATTGATATTATTATAATTATAATCATAATTATTATTATTCTCACCTGACATTATCCGTTCAGTGCTATATTATATCCCACCTTTATTACGTGTCCGAACCATTTAAATTTTTTTCTCTTCAATCAGATTATCGCTATAATATTCTCCCCGATTTACTTTTTGTTAAAAAGAGTGTATAGTTTAAACAAGAAAGAAGATGAATCTGAGCGTCAGCAAGTGTCGAGAAGTCACTTGATACTTCATTTAACAAAAGCTAAGCGAGGTAAAAGAGGTCAGCACGGTTCTCATTACTTGGAGCGAAGCCAGAAGTTACTTTCATCTTAATTGTGGATACGAAGCTTTCCTGCCACTTGACTGAGAAAACACTGCACTCATAGTAATGAACTCTTCAGTTTCCTTACTTAACACAATTATGAAATATAGACACCCTATTCATACCTTCTATGTATTTAATTTGCTTGCTGTTCTAAAATCTGACATATTTTTTTCTAAAAAAATTCAGTTTCAACAAAGACACTTCGAAAATAAAATATGTATTTAACAGGTATAAGTCCGGACGAGAAAGGAGGAGGGGAATGAGTAACACCTCGTTCAAAAACCTAGGTTCGCTGACCTGGCTGATAGTACTTTGTGAGGGTGCAGCAGAGTAGGAGACCTACGGTATGGTGCAGACGGCGGATGAGGCAATAAAGAGTGGATCAGACTCTTAGCTGCAGTGAAAGCAACTGATCTATAGTGGGCTCCAGAAAAAAATCTCTGGTCCTCCAGGTTGGGGGTTGATGCTATGGGTCAACTCCTCATACATTATAAAAAAGTAGTGCTAAAAAACTAAAATATATAGGCAAGACCGGGAAGTTTTGAAGAAAAAAACTGTATATTTTGGTTGAGGATACCTGTGTAAATAACAAAGACAATCCTGAAATAAATAATTTAACGGGTTTTAAATGTATACATCTTTCTGTGTCCAATTAATATTCGTGCATACTCTACCATGAACATTGTTTACATGCTTCGTAAGTTCTTTTGATACAAAACAAAAGAAATCTCATAATAGCTCGCGCACTCTAATATTACGGGTCCGTGACGTCATTGTTGTACTGGGGGGAAACAAGAGGTGAATTGGTACTACCAACTTAAAATATCGACTCATCTGTTATTACTGAAGAGTCATTTCAAATGTGAATTTGTACTTAGAAGCGATTATTTTTTAAACAGGTTTTAAATGTATTTACATCTTCCTGTGCCCAATATTAAGTTTTTATTATCTTCCTCCATTCATCTCTATCCTTCCAGTCACTATCCTGCAGTCCCCTGTCCTCCATCAAATTTATAATTCCCTCTATCCATGCCTTATTAGGCCTCCGTCTTCTTTTCCTCCGATTTGGAATCCACTCCAAATTTCTAAGTGCTTCAACAAGGGTCAATAAGTACGGACCTAATGCATTCTGCTGATGATAGGACTAGTCCCGAAAGGCCTACAGAGTTTTAAAACAACTTAAGTTGAGGAGACGGACCTACAAGGTAACTACTTTATAGTTTTTTAACCGTACATTATATTACTCTAAGTGGCTATCTATCTACATTCATCCTCTTCACGTGTCCAAAATATTATAATTGTTTATTTCCCACAAATTGTATAATTGTTTCGTTAAAAGTTAATTTTTTCTCGGCAATACTGTTTCTGATCCTGAATAATTGAGAGCATCGTGCAGATCTTCTTAAAAATCCATTTCTGTAGATTACAATTTGGAAATAAAATACGTATTTAGATCATAGATGCGCAATCGTTATGTCACTACTCAATTTGAGTCTCACAAGGGAAAATGAACGGGGAAAAATTTTCCACTCCTCCACTACCCGAGATCGAATCTAGACCGTCTACTCTTTATTTTATATTATTTTTGCTTAACGACGCTATTTAACAGCGGAGGTCATTAGTGCAGCAAATAAAATCTGGGCGTGGAAGGGTCTATAGTTTTTCTGAGAGTTTCCGAAGGTATCAATGCACGCACTGAAAGATACAGTAACTCGCGCCAGGTTAGAATCCGCAATCCTCAGAACTACCGGGATCAACATTTTTTATATCAGCCAACACTCCTGAACTACATGTTAATTTTTTTTTAATCTGTAGAAAATGTAATCATAAACACAAAAGTTTACATTCACAACCTATTACAAGGTGGGACATATTACCTGACGGTTTAAAAAATAATGTTAAGACCGTGACTTGATACAAGATATATACATATCATGTTGAAATATATACAATTTTATGGAGTTTGATATGACATGGTTCAGTAGCGGCTTGTTATCATTTAAGATAAAAATTAGTTAATCTGATGTCAAAAATATTAAGCATATTTACGATACCGATTGACTAAGATTTGAAAAATTAAATCTGGTTACTTTATCTCATGAACAAAAGATGAATTTTGAAGAGTTACCATACAGGATTTGATGTTTCTCAGACTTGTAGATTTACATCAACCTACAGTGACATGTTGTTCCTAGAGGGAGCATTGCAACTCTGAAAATTCTGCTGAATAGATGAAACGGAGTTTGTTCTTACTGCCTGAATTCGTTTCAGTACAGACTAATGCTCCATCGCATTGCATTGTCAGATGATAACCACTAGAGTCAACTGTTTTTGCTAACTTCTGAAACAAACACTAAAAAGTAAGTGAACAATGTCATGTAAAACTCCATAAAATGGTATATATTTTAACATGTTTACCAATGCCACCACGTTCTCATTTCGATATTCTGATAGTCTCTCATGGCAAGGGGTTATAGTAACCCACTTCTGAGGTTGGGGCGCCTAGAAAGCGCAGTTACGCTGCCCCGATGATATATGATAGGTGATGATGATGGTAATGATGCGCCAGGAGAGGTCTTAATCCTAAACTTAATGAATATGTTAATAATGATAGCTATCTTTCACTAAGCAAACATTGTTAATTTTTAAAAAAATATATGCCCCACCCTGTAGATACAACCAACGTAAGTTCGATTTGAAATGACACCAGTTACAGCGTCTATAAACAAGGATAAAATAATATTTATACAATATATTTTAATCAAAGAATGATTTAGTTGTAAAATTAAAAGATACCGTAAACTGGTTCTTAAGGACACAGTAATTGTAATAACATGAAAATAAGAAAGCAGGGTGTATGTACAAGCTTGTTTATTTCACTTGCATTCCAGTCATTGAACAAGGTCTCCTTCCTTACGGTTCATTCTGTAATTTTTCACTTCTTTTCCGAAGGTAATCCAGATTTAAATAAAGAGATAAGAAAGTTTACTTTCTTCGCACACTTAATTTAATATTCTTTCTCTCCCACGACATCCTTCAACTCACTGTCTTTACCAGACATAACGGTGTTAATAAATTAAGTACACATTTTCTTAGCAAATGTATAGAGATTAAAATGCTCAAGTTCAACTAAATTAAAAGTGCCATCGATCAGGTTCTTAAACAGGATTTACAGCAGAACTCACAACTTAAGACCCTCTCATGTAAGTGCTTAATATTACATCAAATACTTGCGTCACAGATAAATCCTTCTATCGGATGATACTAAAATGTTTATTCTTTTATCTCAGTTTAAATTTTTGTAGCTTGCCATACAATGTAGTCATTATTTACAGGATTTTTTCCCATATGTAGCACATATCATCATCATCATCACCATCATCATGAACTTATTTAGGTTTAGATCGTTTGAGGCCTGTTCCTAAGTGATCTCAAGATGTGGTTGATGAGTCCATCTTAATTTTGGTCTTCTTCTATCTCGAAATCCTTCAAGTTGACACTTATTTACTTACTGGCACTATCAAACCCGTAGGTTCATTGCCGCACGGACATAAGCTCTCCATACATCTCTATCCTGAGCTAATGCTTTCCAATCATTCCCTGTATAATCTACTTCCCTCAAATCATATTTAGTATTATGCTCCCACCTCATTCTTGGTCTACCAACTGGGCGTTTTCCCTCTGGCTTTCCTACAAGAAGCTTCCATGCAAGTCTTTCATTCCCCATACGTGCAACATGTCCTGCCCATCGCAGTCTACGAGATTTCTTATTATATCTGGCTTCCTATCATGACCATGTTGTTCATTGTTATGTAGTCTTCTCCATTCACCTGTCTGTTCATCTCTCTTTGGTCCAAAAATTTTCCTAAGTACTTTATTCTCAAATACTAGTAATCTTCTTTCCTCCCTTAAAGTAAGAGTCCATGTTTCGCACCCATATAATATAACTGGTAGAATAATAGTTTTATATATTTTCAGTTTAACGTTTTTTGAAAGGAGTTGGGATATCAAGAGTCTCTGCAATGCATAATAGCACGCATTTGCAGAATTGAGCCTATGTTTAATTTCTTTGTGCATCTCATTCCTATTTGTGATTATTGTTCCTAGGTATTTGAATTCAGCCACTTCCTCAAAATTTCCCTCATTTGTCATTAGCTGTCCATTTCCATTATATAATGTATTTCTACGTGTGACCATATATTTAGTTTTATTGATGTTTACTTCCAGTCCTAATTTCTTAGTGTTACTCAATAGTGTGTGCGTGTTGTCCTTTAGTATCTCATCGCTATCGGCCAATAGTACTACATCATCAGCATAAACTAACAACTTATTAATTCCATTGAGTTGTAAGCCTTCCTCGTTCTCTAAAGATTTAATGGCATGCTCTAGTACAAAATTAAATAGTAAATGAGATAGTGCATCTCCTTGCTTCATCAGGTTGATACTGGCAATACTAATTTGGGAATGCGAGGTGGGTTCATTCTTTGGACATGTTGTATCCAAATGTTTTGATATTTTTGATTTTCTTCAACTATATATTTTTGAGCTTTCAATTTATCGCGTATGTATGTGTTTCTTTGTTTGTCCATTACATAATACAAATAAAAAACTTTTTAAATTTTCGAACACGTCAAATTAATATTGAGGTAGATATTAAAAAAATATGTTTATTATTCAATATGATGCAACAACAAGATCATTTTAAAATGGAAAACCATTTATATATTTTTTAAAAACTAATTACATCTGTTAGTATCATGCAAAATTTCATTTGTTTCGTTCCATTTTTAGGTTGCAATGGATACATTCAGATAAATAAGTCAATAATTAAATTTATATATATATATATATATATATATACATAGTCCACCGCTGTAGTCTCGAGGTAGCGTGCTGCCTTGTCACGCAGCAGGCCCGAGGGTTACTTCGGGTGTATAATTTACTAATGAGAATTGGTCGTAAAATAAACTTTGTTTGAATTTCTGTTCGATCTCCGGTAGGGACAGTTTTTCTGGGTGAGGTTTTTATCGGGGGTTTTCCTCACCTGGTAGACAAATGTCAGGAAAACGTTACGGCCCAAACGGTCTCCGAAATCATATGGCCATCGCAATCCTTATTCATATTCATCTTAGATTAAGCTTAGGATTAGAGATTCTCCAGGCGCACCACTAATCATCATCATCACCCATCATCTCATCTGGGCAACGTAACCCCGCCTTTCAGGCGCCCCAACCTCAGAAGTGGGTTACAAGTACGCCATGCCAGGAGAGAATACCAGGAATATCGAAAGACAACCTGGGGCATTTGCAAAAAGAAGTTTTATATATATACTCAATTTATTTTTATATTTTTTTCATTTGTGTGTTTATTTGCCATGGGAACAATTTAATTATGGTAAACAAGTCAAGAGTTGTGGTACAAAGTTAGTGACGTAAAATACATTTAAGACCTCTACTTTGCCTACCTATTCTCGACGTTTTCTCTCTAATTTTCCTACAAGCAGTTTTCATGTCCATCTTTCATTTCCTATTCGCTCCAAATTCATGTCCATGGCAGACAACGTGATTCAACTATTCTTTAAATATTTAAAATGACGTAACAGCCCAATGTTGGGTTTTAGCTTCTACTTTGCTAGGAGTTACTAGAGCAAGTTAATTTAGTTACGCTTATTTCCCTACATATGTCATGAATGGTATGCGGTCAACATACCTATCCAATGACACATGTAGTAGGCATTTACGGTATTACTAGGATGAAGAAGGTTTGTGAATTTTGCTCAGAGGCCTTTTTATTCAGGTTTGCGGTTCTTTTACGAGTCTGAAAATCTTTAGATCTGGGACCCACGGTTTGAAGTCCCTTCCGGAGGACTTGCTCGTTGGATTTTGCCATCGATCCCAGCTGGATATGAACCCGCAACTCTCGAGACTAGTCCACCGCGGCCTATATATATATATATATATATATATATATATAGTTTCCTACAAAAATTATAGAGAACTTACGCAATTATATGTGCAAATAAGCAAATAAAATATTCAGATAATAATAATAATAATAATAATAATAATAATAATAATAATAATAATAATAATAATTGTATTGTAAGCCCATGTTTTCCTTTTACACAGATTTAGGCACTCTCCCCCCTACAGGGAAGAATTTGAACCATACTAATTTAGTTACACTTGTTTTCGTATAGAATAATAATAATAACAATAATAATAATAATAATAATAATAATAATTATAATAATATACGTGTTCTGAATAATAGTATAGGTAAACAAATTTAAATTGACACAGCACAAAATCCTACACTACGTAATTCAAGGATTATCCAAAAAGACAGTCGTTGATACTCTAATTTCAAATAGAAGTGCCCTCTATCAATGCTTCATCGAATGTCATGACATTTGTACTGTTAAACCCGTGGTAAATATCGTCACTAGATTGCGGAGAAATAGTACCGAGATATGAAGTTACGAACAAACTAATGTATTTTGTTTACCCCGCGACTGGCTCTGTCATTGTTAAGATAGACAACAAGCTAGCGATGCCTACTGCTCTCTGTACATGGTATAATCTGCTTATTCCGACTAGTACATACTACAAACTAATGTATTCACAACTGTATCGATTCACCTGTTGTTCAGAACTAAAATAAATTGTTACGTGGCTATATTAACTGTAGATACTATGATCGTGACGTAATTGCCGTACTCCCTCTGTTTAAGTCTACAGTTAAGTCGCAAAGTACCTTGAAACATTTAAATATCCATCCATAGTAATTCTGCCCGAAGGCAGATCCTTCACTGCAATCATAGCATTTTAATGCTATGCTTGCAGCTTTATTAGGGAATTGTGTAGGTGTGGTAGCTTCCCGTTGCTTTCCACACCGGTGAAGGATGATAATGATGATGATAATGATAAGGATGATGATGATGGCCATATGATTTCGGGGACCGTTTGGGCCTTAAAGTTGTCCTGACATTTGTCTTACAGGTGAGGAAAAACCCCGATAAAAACCTCACCCAGAAAAACTGCCCCGACTGGGGATCGAACCCGGGCCCGCTGCGTGACAAGGCAGCACGCTACCTCGCATCTAAATGTAGTATATAGCATATATAGTGTTTTCTTTTTTGTTGCTCAGTGTTATTATTAGTGGAATTTATTGCCTTTTTTTCAAAAGAAAGGAAATACATATGCAGTATTTATGTATCTCCGTTGTTATAATATTATCAGCAAAGAATCATCAAATATTAACGAATGTACCTATTTATTACCAGGTAAAACCGTTAATATTTGACGATTCCTGACACTTTGCTTATAATATTATCACAACAGAGAATGCTGTGTATTGTTAAAATTTTCACAAGTTATTTTAATATTAAGCTTTAATGACTAACCTCTTGTTGTGTAACGGTTTCAGATACCATTTTGAAGTAACTTTATAAACAACACTGCTACTATCGCATTCACAAGCTCATTAGAGTGTCAAGTCTACAAAGAGGAATATTCTGGACTTGCGCCTGGTAGTTATGCATCTGTTTGCACAGGTAGCCTCCACCCGCCCGGAGAATACAACGCCCTTCCTTTTAAAATTGCACGACACATCTATAATTCCCATTAAAGTAATGAAATAATCATGTTACAGTCATGTCAGCAAACAATTTAGTTGTTTCTTGGAAGACGTTCTAATTTAATTCTTACAAATGCTTTAACATCTGTAGTAATGGAATTTAATGACATTTAAAAAGAAAGGGAATATATTTTCATTTACATTGCGCACGGATCAATTTGGCCGTACATGCATATTTTGTTCCATGAATAAAGGAAAAAAACGAATATATAAACCAATGCATACATGGTTACACACCTACTCTCATAATAAAAAAGGTATAAAACAACGAATAAAGTAAGTTAGGTCTGCAGTAGATACACATGAACACACACCTACGCTCATGCATAAAAAGACCATACGTTTAGATATTTAAAATTATAAAAACTCTCATTTTGTACAATGATAAAAAACGAAACTAGTTACAGAACAGATTAAAAACAAACCCACACACAGAGGCTCAAGGTCTACAGTCCGCTGTGCTAGCTAAGGTGGTAGCATACCAACCTTTTGATTAGTGGATTTGAGTCGATTACACTGAGCAACAAAGAATACACTTTTTTTTTCCTGAATTCAAATATGATATCGGTTTTTCTCCATCATGCAAGGTGTCCGAGAGACAGGCATTTATAATTTCAAACACTTTAATATTTTCTACATTCGTAACTACACAATATTCGAATATTCGAACATTCGGACTCACCTAGAATGTAATAAATGACGATTTTCTGCTATATTTCGTCTGTGGAGCATCCCTCTTGATGTCCAACAATAATCGGCCAGCATATTAGGATTGCATTTGCCTTGATATCTCTTTTCCGTAGCTGAAATCTCCTGATGAAAGTGTTCCCCGTTTTATTTTACAATGGACAGATGAACGAAAAAACGTTTATTAAAAATAATTATTTAAATCCATTAATTGAAACTGAAATAAAAAAAAACTGCGGGTGATGGAGAAATTGTGAATACATATTTGAAAACACGATAAAAAAACTACTTTAAGTACAACTATTGGTACTCATGAGACAAAGATCATATTGACCAGTGTTATAAAGGCAGCATTAGAAATTTTAAATGTACCTTTTCAATTTCGGGGTTAATTGAGGTGATTGTTAACAGGTTGAGCAGGATGGATTAAATTTCAAACACCTCCAGAGTACGGAAAGCTGAGAAGGAATAACGTCCATCGGATAAGACGTTAATCCCAGCGACCACCTTGGTGCTTTATGTCAGTCATAGGATAAACGTCGACACCATTTTTAACTTTCTTCCTTCTTTTCTTCATCTCTCACACAAGACTCACTATACACAAACACTTAGCATACACTATCCTACCGGTCTCCCATCTCTACACAAGAACATACAGTATCGCCTTCATAATCGTGGTCTGCCAAAATGACGCGAAATACGGAGAAGTCAAGTTGGTAGCATTAGAACACAATTCACGCAGCAATAAATGTCACGTTTGACATTCGAAATGTCGAAAAGCTGTCAGTCGAAACAGCTATAAGACTATTTCACATGGAGATATCCCCAATAGCGTGCTACGCAATCACCACATTCTGGACTCGGTTAAACATAGCAAATCTGAGAAGACTAGAAATGGTCAAAATTACCTATCTCCGGAGAGTACTTAGGGTTTCAAGGTCAACGAGCTCCCGACTCATATACCATCTAACCAAGACTGACTTCTTCATCAGTGAAATAGCGTCAAAATACAACCTGCCACACACCCCAGCCTACTAAGCACACATAAGAGAGATATCAGGAAAAGCAGAGGATATGGACCGCGGATTCTTCCTGACCCCGCGATGAATACTGAAGAATGGAAGGAACAGAGCTTCTCCCTGAGACAACGAGCTCCCGACTCATATACCATCTAACCAAGACTGACTTCTTCATCAGTGAAATAGCGTCAAAATACAACCTGCCACACACCCCAGCCTACTAAGCACACATAAGAGAGATATCAGGAAAAGCAGAGGATATGGACCGCGGATTCTTCCTGACCCCGCGATGAATACTGAAGAATGGAAGGAACAGAGCTTCTCCCTGAGACAACGAGCTCCCGACTCATATACCATCTAACCAAGACTGACTTCTTCATCAGTGAAATAGCGTCAAAATACAACCTGCCACACACCCCAGCCTACTAAGCACACATAAGAGAGATATCAGGAAAAGCAGAGGATATGGACCGCGGATTCTTCCTGACCCCGCGATG
Organism: Diploptera punctata; assembly: GCA_030220185.1. NCBI lineage: Eukaryota > Metazoa > Arthropoda > Insecta > Blattodea > Blaberidae > Diploptera > Diploptera punctata. The sequence continues at coordinate 658,863 of JASPKZ010005692.1, forward strand.
AATACTGAAGAATGGAAGGAACAGAGCTTCTCCCTGAGACAACGAGCTCCCGACTCATATACCATCTAACCAAGACTGACTTCTTCATCAGTGAAATAGCGTCAAAATACAACCTGCACACACCCTAGCCTACTAAGCACACATAAGAGAGATATCAGGAAAAGCAGAGGATATGGACCGCGGATTCTTCCTGACCCCGCGATGAATACTGAAGAATGGAAGGAACAGAGCTTCTCCCTGAGACAACGAGCTCCCGACTCATAAACCATCTAACCCAAGACTGACTTCTTCATCAGTGAAATAGCGTCAAAATACAACCTGCCACACACCCCAGCCTACTAAGCACACATAAGAGAGATATCAGGAAAAGCAGAGGATATGGACCGCGGATTCTTCCTGACCCCGCGATGAATACTGAAGAATGGAAGGAACAGAGCTTCTCCCTGAGACAACGAGCTCCCGACTCATATACATCTAACCAAGACTGACTTCTTCATCAGTGAAATAGCGTCAAAATACAACCTGCCACACACCCCCAGCCTACTAGCACACATAAGAGAGATATCAGGAAAAGCAGAGGATATGGACCGCGGATTCTTCCTGACCCCGCGATGAATACTGAAGAATGGAAGGAACAGAGCTTCTCCCTGAGACAAACGAGCTCCCGACTCATATACCATCTAACCAAGACTGACTTCTTCATCAGTGAAATAGCGTCAAAATACAACCTGCCACACACCCTAGGCCTACTAAGCACACATAAGAGAGATATCAGGAAAAGCAGAGGATATGGACCGCGGATTCTTCTGACCCCGCGATGAATACTGAAAATGGAAGGAACAGAGCTTCTCCCTGAGACAACGAGCTCCCGACTCATATACCATCTAACCAAGACTGACTTCTTCATCAGTGAAATAGCGTCAAAATACAACCTGCCACACACCTAGCCTACTAAGCACACATAAGAGAGATATCAGGAAAAGCAGAGGATATGGACCGCGGATTCTTCCTGACCCCGCGATGAATACTGAAGAATGGAAGGAACAGAGCTTCTCCCTGAGACAACGAGCTCCCGACTCATATACCATCTAACCAAGACTGACTTCTTCATCAGTGAAATAGCGTCAAAATACAACCTGCCACACACCCCAAGCCTACTAAGCACACATAAGAGATATCAGGAAAAGCAGAGGATATGGACCGCGGATTCTTCCTGACCCAGCGATGAATACTGAAGAATGGAAGGAACAGAGCTTCTCCCTGAGACAACGAGCTCCCGACTCATATAACCACCTAACCAAGACTGACTTCTTCATCAGTGAATTAGCGTCAAAATACAACCTGCCACACACCCTAGCCTACTAAGCACACATAAGAGAGATATCAGGAAAAGCAGAGGATATGGACCGCGGATTCTTCCTGACCCCGCGATGAATACTGAAGAATGGAAGGAACAGAGCTTCTCCCTGAGACAACGAGCTCCCGACTCATATACCATCTAACCAAGACTGACTTCTTCATCAGTGAAATAGCGTCAAAAATACAACATGCCACACACCCCAGCCTACTAAGAACACATAAGAGAGATATCAGGAAAAGCAGAGGATATGGACCCGCGGATTCTTCCTGACCCCGCGATGAATACTGAAGAATGGAAGGAACAGAGCTTCTCCCTGAGACAACGAGCTCCCGACTCATATACCATCTAACCAAGACTGACTTCTTCATCAGTGAAATAGCGTCAAAATACAACCCTGCCACACACCCAGCCTACTAAGCAACACATAAGAGAGATATCAGGAAAAGCAGAGGATATGGACGCGGATTCTTCCTGACCCCGCGATGAATACTGAAGAATGGAAGGAACAGAGCTTCTCCCTCCCTGAGACAACGAGCTCCCGACTCATAAACCATCTAACCAAGACTGACTTCTTCATCAGTGAAATAGCGTCAAAATACAACCTGCCACACACCCCAGCCTACTAAGCACACATAGAGAGATATCAGGAAAAGCAGAGGATATGGACCGCGGATTCTTCCTGACCCCGCGATGAATACTGAAGAATGGAGGAACAGAGCTTCCCCTGAGACAACGAGCTCCCGACTCATATACCATCTAACCAAGACTGACTTCTTCATCAGTGAAATAGCGTCAAAATACAACCTGCCACACACCCCACGCCTACTAAGCACACCATAAGAGAGATATCAGGAAAAGCAAAGAGATATGGACCGCGGATTCTTCCTGACCCCGCGATGAATACTGAAGAATGGAAGGAACAGGCTTCTCCCTGAGACAACGAGCTCCCGACTCATATACCATCTAACCAGACTGACTTCTTCATCGAATGAAATAGCGTCAAAATACAACCTGCCACACACCCAGCCTACTAAGCACACATAAGAGAGATATCAGGAAAAGCAGAGGATATGGACCGCGGATTCTTCCTGACCCCGCGATGAATACTGAAGAATGGAAGGAACAGAGCTTCTCCCTGAGACAACGAGCTCCCGACTCATATACCATCTAACCAAGACTGACTTCTTCATCAGTGAAATAGCGTCAAAATACAACCTGCCACACACCCTAGCCTACTAAGCACACATAAGAGAGATATCAGGAAAAGCAGAGGATATGGACCGCGGATTCTTCCTGACCCCGCGATGAATACTGAAGAATGGAAGGAACAGATCTTCTCCCTGAGACAACGAGCTCCCCGACTCATATACCATCTAACCAAGACTGACTTCTTCATCAGTGAATAGCGTCAAAATACAACCTGCCACCACCCCAGCCTACTAAGCACACATAAGAGAGATATCAGGAAAAGCAGAGGATATGGACCGCGGATTCTTCCTGACCCCGCGATGAATACTGAAGAATGGAAGGAACAGAGCTTCTCCCTGAGACAACGAGCTCCCGACTCATATACCACCTAACCAAGACTGACTTCTTCATCAGTGAATTAGCGTCAAAATACAACCTGCCACACACCCTAGCCTACTAAGCACACATAAGAGAGATATCAGGAAAAGCAGAGGATATGGACCGCGGATTCTTCCTGACCCCGCGATGAATACTGAAGAATGGAAGGAACAGAGCTTCTCCCTGAGACAACGAGCTCCCGACTCATATACCATCTAACCAAGACTGACTTCTTCATCAGTGAAATAGCGTCAAAATACAACCTGCCACACACCCTAGCCTACTAAGCACACATAAGAGAGATATCAGGAAAAGCAGAGGATATGGACCGCGGATTCTTCCTGACCCCGCGATGAATACTGAAGAATGGAAGGAACAGAGCTTCTCCCTGAGACAACGAGCTCCCGACTCATATACCATCTAACCAAGACTGACTTCTTCATCAGTGAAATAGCGTCAAAATACAACCTGCCACACACCCCAGCCTACTAAGCACACATAAGAGAGATATCAGGAAAAGCAGAGGATATGGACCGCGGATTCTTCCTGACCCCGCGATGAATACTGAAGAATGGAAGGAACAGAGCTTCTCCCTGAGACAACGAGCTCCCGACTCATATACCATCTAACCAAGACTGACTTCTTCATCAGTGAAATAGCGTCAAAATACAACCTGCCACACACCCCAGCCTACTAAGCACACATAAGAGAGATATCAGGAAAAGCAGAGGATATGGACCGCGGATTCTTCCTGACCCCGCGATGAATACTGAAGAATGGAAGGAACAGAGCTTCTCCCTGAGACACGTGTTCACGAGGACCGCCAGACATGGATTCCACTACAGAATATGTACCCAAAAAGGGTTCTACCTCGAATCGAACCAGTGCCTCTGCAAGCTATGTGACCAAAAATGTGAACAATACCACCTAATTGACTGTACAGCAAGAAGAAAAGCTCTAAAATTCTACGCAGATGATAATAACTTTCAATAATTGTATCCTAAAGTACCTATATCAAACAATAATGAATAAATATGTAGAGGAAATAAATGATCAAACGTATGGAAACAATATAAATTTAATGTGGGAAATATTGAAAAATATTTCACATAAAGTAGCATCAGAAACTCTAGGGAAAAGAAGGAAGAAATATACGAAAAGGGGAATAGATATTTGGAGTCAAGACATAGCGGAAAAAATAAAGGACAAGAAACAAGCATATCTTAAATTTCTACAGAGCAGATCTACAGACGATAATATTGAATATAAACGAAAATCAGCAATTGTTAAAAGAGAATTAGAAGAATAAGAGAGAGCATTGGGACAGATATTGTCGAATTTAGAACATGATGTACACGGACACCAAGTTAGAGCATATAAAGTTATTAAACATTTCAATAAAAACGAAAAGGACACAATACGGTTACATCCTATACCTCTTACACAATGGGAACAACATTATACATCGTTGTGGACAAACTTAGAAGAACAAACAATAGCCTTAAGAGAAAATGACCCAAATGTGGAGATAGTATTAGGTTTGAAGAGCTAATGTTAACAATGCAAAATTTTAAAAAGAATAAATCGCCTGGAGCAGATAATCTAAACTTAGAATTATTCAAATGTGCATCGATTCCATTTATTGTTAAGTTTCTTGAATTTATAAACATTTGCTAGAAAACGGGTTCTGTTCCGGATGAATGGAAGGACGCAATAACTGTTCCGATATTTAAAAAAAGGAAACAGAAGAGAATGTGCAAATTATAGAGGAATAAGTTTATTAAATTCAGCCTATAAGATATATGCAAAAATTTTATCATATAGAGTAAATAAAATAGCTGAAACAATATTACGTGAGGAACAAAATGGATTTAGAAAGAGTAGGTCAACTATAGATTGTGTTTTTTTCAATGGCCCAATTGATAGAAAAAAGAAAAAAAAATACCCACGTATATAGCTTTTGTTGATTATACTAAAGCATTTGAAAGTGTAAGTAGAAATAAATTATGGAATATACTAGAAATGAAAGGAATTCCTCAACACCTTATAAGAGCCATTCAGAGTTTATATATGGAAACAAATTTTAAAATAGACTGCGGAGATAAAATTAGTAAACAAAACATAGAAATAAACCAGGGAATAAGACAAGGGTGTCCATTGTCAGCAGTATTATTTAATTTATACTTGGACCATGTCATAAATGAATGGCAAGAACAAATTAATGTAAATAGTGTATTGACAACTCTACTTTTTTGCAGAGGATCAAGTAATAATGACAGCATCAGAAAATGCTTTACAAACAATTCCTTTATACTTTAAATAATATCTCTCTAAAATACAATTTAAGAATATCTACATCTACACAAAACAAAAATATTAGCTCTGAAAGGAAAATGTGCAATAAGAACAGAAATAACGATAAACAATGTAATTATAGACCAAGTTCAGAATTTTAATTATTTGGGATGTCATTTAGGCAATGACAGAAATTTAGATAAACACACTAAAATACAACGATTGGATTATCTATGTGGCACAATTAAACGCACTTTATTGAATAAGACTAGAAAAGAAACTATTTTGAAGTTTTACAAAGTATTGGCAGTTCCATCTCTTATCTATGGATGTGAAACCTGGACATTAACAAAGGCAGATAGTAAACAAATAGAGGCTGCTGAAATGAAGATGTTGAGAGCAATAGCAGGATACCAAAGGACCGATAAAAAGAAAAACGAAGATATAAGAACAGAACTTAATGGATTTAATCTCTGTGAAAGAACAAACTATTATCAAAATGCTTATCTTCAGCACGTATTACGAGTGAATGAACAGCGCATACCAAGAAGAATGTATAATTATAAACCAAAAGAGAGAAGAATGTTGGGAAGACCATTAAAGAGATGGAAGGACCAATTCGACCTATAATGAGGTCGCAACAGGCCATTGGGCTTAATCCTTGTTGTTGATGATGATGATGATGTACACAGTGTGTTTAATAAATATTTTATATATTAGAACAATTCATCTAAGGTAATTTCGTGTTTATAATATTTAGGTATAACCAGTAAGCTGTGTGTTTATATTGTGTATGTGATTTGTTTTTGAAGAAATAAACTTATTTTAATGACAATGATGCTGTAAGTAAAGATAAAAGTAGGAGCTTCTTGGGGTAATAGGAAGTTTAGACCCTCCTCCATTCTAGGCAATTGGTACGGGATGTCAGCCGGGTTGACAGCCATGTGTGACGGCCGCCTTTACTCCCAGAACAAGTGCCTGCCATTGATTTTCGTTAGAGGCCGATTATATCCCAGTGGCATGCTGCCACCAGAAGGTTTAGCCCTGTTTAAAGATCTTGACTTAGCTGGGACTCGAATCCCAGAACTTTCCGGCTTGCAGCGTACTGCCTTAACCAAATTCGCTAAGGCGTTTCACTTAATAATCCTATACAAACGTTAGGCCTATAGTACTGGCTAAATGGATTCTGGAATGGAATTTCAACCTTCGTTTTGTCCTTGACAACTGAGGAAAATCAGAAATGAAAAGTTAGTCAGGTTAGTCGGCAGCGAGAATTTAATTAGGGACGTCCCTAATAATAGTACAAAACCCTATCGCCGGAGCTAACTCGCTCGATAGTTTTTTTCATAGTTTATTTAATTGTTAACACTTAAATAAGTTATTTATACACACTAGGTACAAATTATTCTTCTGCTAGTTCTTCTCGTTGTATAAAGCCTACAGTCTGTTCCTTCCAGAAATTAAGAATCTCTCCATGTCCTATTTGCTCTTCCAAGCGATCTCTTCCCATTTGCAAGTAGATTATCCCTTGCTTCACATAAAATTCTGTCTGATGCCATACGAGATGCATGTGGTTGAATTTAGTTAGAATTATTTTTTCTATCCATCCAATCATCTATTGCTTGGATATTTAACTGATTTATAATTATCTTCACTTCTTACCTTAATCTTTCTAGTTTTATGCACACTTCTCCTTATAATATTAATTTTGTTTGTCTCTAGAAACTCTTTCGTCCTAGAACTATCCGATCTTGTGTCAGAAGTATAGGTTGATATTGGGGTGTAGACTGCTTTATAGATTCTTGTTTTGGTATCTTATTTAAGTATGTATTTTTCTATATAATATTATTCATGCAACCTGCTATTCTCACTGCTTGATTGGTTTGATATGCAATCTCATTCTACAGAGCTCTCCAGCTAGTTATCTCAACACCCAAATATGTTATTGCCATTACTTGTACTAGCATATTTCTTCATATTTCTAACTTACATTTTATGGGGAGTTTACTTATAATCATTGAAGTAGCTCTTAATAATGATATTTTCATATTATACTTTCGACAATTAATTCTAATATAAATGGGAATAAATGGATCTCATATGCGAATTGATATGTGTGACACACTGTATTTATCTTTAGAAGCAAGTCAAATTTAATTAAAAATTCGTAAATATCCATATACTGAGCTCTGCTGTGGTCCAGGGATAACATAGATTCGATTATTATCGGTCTAATTGAATTTTCTCTTCAAAATTATTTTACTTTAAGTAAAGGCAAGAAATTTGGGCAGCAATTTTCGCAAAAATAACTAGTCTCACATCTATCATCAATCATATTTATAAAAATGAGTAAAGTAATTAAAACAATAGAACCAGATCGTACTGAACAAAAATATAGAATAGCAGTTGCTTATGTGAGAATTGAAATGTCCAATTTACAGATACAATATAGTTTTCCTGAAGGAATTAAGAGTCCATGTGTCATAATATTTGTGTGAAGCGTAAATAGAAAACACATTTCACTTATTTCTAAATGTACGTTCAACACACTGGAAATTGTTACACAGACAACTCCTATCGTGGCGCCAACATGAATTGGGGAAATGCAAAAGGACATTAAACCTCTTTTTTGATCATTTCAAACTAATATAGTCATTTTAAATCTAACGATAAAAAAAGAAAACATTTCTTCGTTTTAAATCTTTTAAGACAATAGTTACAATTTTCAGTGACATGCTAAATGAAAATATTCCTTTAGTTTGGATTTAAATCAAGATAAAACAATATATTCCAGCAGTTCGACAACAATAAACTGCTGTGGTGTGCTGATACAGCTCCTGAAGAATAATTGGACTAAACATGATTTGCGAGTGAACAAAAAAAAAGAGCTATATTAATATTCAATACATCATTTCATGTTAACTGATTTTAAAACATTATATTGACACTTTATTTAAATATTTTATTGTAATTAATACTTTTTTGAAAATGTGTCATATATTGTCCTGGTTAGATTTGTATTGTATTGTAAACCTATGTTTACCCTTTACAGAGATTTAGGCGGTCTCCCCTACAGGGAAGAATTTTAACCATACTACTTTAGTTACACTTGTTTTCGTATAGATGTCATTTTGAGTGGTCCGTGGTCAACGTTCCACCTCATACTGACATCTAAGAAACCAAGGTGGTACTAAGACGGGAAAATTCGGTCAATTTTGCTTAGAGGCCTTTTCATTCAGGCTTAAGGATTTTTTACGAGCCTGAAAATCTTCAGACTCGGGACCCACGGCTTAAAGTCCCTCCCGGAGGACTTGCTCCTTGGATTTTTCCGTCCTAAAAAATCCATCGACCCCGGCCGGGTTTCAACCCGCGACCCTCGGGACCAGAGGCAAGGAGCATAACCACTAGTCCACCGCGGCCGACTGTCCTGGTTAGATACAAAAGGAAAACATTCTACGAATTTTGGACATTTATTATGAAATAGTAATAAATATTATGTTATTGGGAACAAGTGGATATTGCCCTCAACTAGTTCTAAAAGACACCAATAGTAACTTCTTCTCTAAAGTGTACCAATTTTTTATAGAATTTTTCCCCCCAAAACTGTGTTATATATAAAGTTTTTCCTTTTGCATCTAACCGATTATTTTTAAGGCCAGAAAGTGAATACAATATAGCTCTTTATTCGCGGTTCCCTTATTCGCGGGTTAAAAAGTTCCTGTATTCACGGATAAAAATTCCTTATTCGCGGATTCAGTAGGTATATTAGAAGCATTTGATATCCTTTATTAACCATCGGCAACTCTCTTTTATTGCAGGCACATGTCAAGGCGACTTTTACAAAGAGTGATTCAAACCGAATGGACAAATAAATATCAAAGTAAAACAAACCTTATTGTCACTAAGTCTAAAGTTCATTGTTAAAAGCTGCCGCCGCTGTATTTCACATGCCGCTATGTCCGTTGATAAATGCCGCCCTCGCCACGATCGGTGTTTTATTGTTTCAACTTGTTATTCATTGCAATACATTTGATTGAATAACACGCGTCTCTTCTGCTTTGTTGCTAATTTAAAATGCCGAGTAAAAGGAAAATTGTTCAAAATCTCTCATTAATTGATTTTATTTTGATAATTTTTATTTTATTTATGAACCTTGAAACGTATCCCCTATATACCCATACAAATTACCATTCCATATTCACATTTTCTGTATTCGGTGCAGATTTGCGGAACACATCCCCTGCGAATAAAGAGGTTTTGCTGTAATGGACTTCATAGACACAACGATAGCAACAACATGCACATTTTTGGGTACAGTAAGGAAATTGAGATATAACAAAATTGTAGATTAAGGATATATGTATTATCAATAAGAAGAATTTCAATATGGTCTTTGTTTTCGATCTTTAATTATATTATATAATATGTAGGTTGTGGAAAGCAACGGGAAGCTACCACACCTACAATTCCCTAGTAAAGCTGCAAGCATAGCATGAAAATGCTATGATTGCAGTGAAGGACCTGCCTTCGGGCAGAATTACTATGGATGGATAAGTAGGTCTGATAAGTTGAATAGTATGGGACGGGGGGGGGGTATGAGCGAGCGGTGTGTATATGTGTGGGTGTATGTGTGTTTTTTTTCTAATTTGTTTTCTAGCATTTTTTTTTAATATCAATGCACGGAATATGGATGAGTGTAGATATATATTATTGTGATGTAGTTTAGACATAGATTTTACTTTTATGTAGCCTGTTATTGTTTTTTATACAGGTATATTTGTAGGTATTTGTTTATATTATGATTAGTTTTATTTTTTATTCATGGAAAAATAATACACGTACGGCCAAGCAATGTAAATGCATATGTATTTTCTTTCTTCTGAAAAAAGGGCAATAAATTCCATTTATCTATGTAACTTACAGCAACGTTGCTATGTGATCTTTATAGTTAAAACAATTACAAATAATAATTATAATAATAATAACAATAATAATAATAATAATAATAATAATAATAATAATAATAATAATAATAATATAAAAATAAAAACTTATTAATGAAGGGAAGAGGAAAGAAATCAGGAACGCCACTTTTTCTTTGAAATCTAGAAAATGTACTTTTAGTTATGCAATATAATACATCTTTACGTGTATACCAAAATTTGGAGGTAAATTAACCCATTATTGTTTCACGCTTCTAAATGGTAGTGATTTTCATGGAGAATCTAATATTACCCCAAACTCCATTTCAAAGAAAAGTGACTTACTTGGTTCTTTCCCTATATTGTATATATTACAATAAGAATGATACTTTATTACATTAATGAAATGTTTATTCCTGTAGAGTTTATATAACAAATATACATAATTTATCATTTTTAAATTTCTACCAGACATGGTGTGTTGCATGGTGCGACACGGAGACGATTGCAGGAGCATGTGCAACTGCGGCTACGGCCGGGACATGTGCGACAGCGGGTACATGCGCTACAGAATACGATGCAACTACTGGAGCAGGAGCTGCAACAACATGACCTACTCCATACAGTCCTGGTGCAGGAGCACCGGTGCATACGGCAAGCATTGCCAACAAAACAACCTGTAAAAAATCATACACGTTTAAACATATCCATTTTCATCCTTGATGTATAGGATGAAAAAAATGCTCATCGCCATGATCAAACTTTCTATAAAATTTCTTGTTTTTTATTTAATGAATCTCTATTAAAATTAATTACATATGCTAACATACTGTATTCTAGCAGTGAAGTTTTCGTAAAAATAGTATCGAACTTGCCATCTTATAGTTTATAAGAAAAATCTTAGCTGTAGGCCTATAGCTATTTAAACAAAATCTTAGTGCCTTGAAATTCAATTGTACAAATTGCAACATTCTTTATGTCTCCAACTTGAAAATGAACCACGGCAGAGAAATTAATAACATCAATTTCTACGGAAGATCTCGTGGTAGTGTGCATGTCCCACGCTTTTCTTCACCTTGCACTATACAAACTAATATACTAGTATTTTATTAAATGTGCTCTTTACAGTCTCAGAACATTAGCTTCGCAATTAAAATATGGGCATGAAATGACAGATAAATTTTATTCTGAGCTCACGCATTTCTTTTTTTTTTCTTTCTTTATCTCAGTTCAACCATTCACCTTATACAGTACTAGTGCATTCGATAAGTAATGGCAACACTGTTGTAAATCAGCGATCCTAGTGGTGACCATTGTAATCTTGTAGTATGTTGTTGATCAGTCTTTGTTGTATAAATCGGTTATATTGAAAATCTGGAAATAGCAATATTTTGTGAATACATTCATTGTTTTTCACAGTTAGTAAAATAATGCCGCCCTAAAAAATATGTTCAGTAGAATTTGATTAGAATATGGAATTGGGAAGTACTCGAACATCCACCAAATTCACCAGACAGGAACTCTTGTGACTATAACCTATCCTCAAAGATCAAAAGACCTCTATGAGGCACTTGATTACGATCAAAAGTTGATATCCAGAAAACTCTAGATTGATCAGATGAAAAGGATATCCACAAATGGTGTTGCAGGTAGAGTGCGCCGTATTCCAAGGGTTTGGTAACGTATAGTTGACTTGGCAATAGACCATAAATGAAGTTCGTAATGCCATACTTAACCTATTTTTTTGTAATGTTATAGCAGTGTTGCCATTACTCATCGAATGCTCTAGTAGATGTTTTTTCTATGCTACAAGCTACCCGGGCCTTACAATGGCACGACCTGTCGGGAGAGGGATTTTAAACTGTGGATCACATACTTTTTTTTACCACACAAGGACATAAGTGATCAGCTCAATGACAGGGCCTCCCTCGAGCGAGATATCACAACATTAAGACGAAACACACCATTTATATTATTTTAGTCTTTAGGTTATTTTACGTGCCGTAAAACTATGACACGGAACATGGTTTTACTTCTTTCAAGAAAGAAGTCACGTACTCAATTTTTACTCCCTTAAAATCCAATGGCTAAGGTACGGTTTGAATCCGGAATCAGAAACTAGCATGTTAGACACATGTTCACCGGGACCGACTAAATAAATACACAACATTCTACATACTGTCTCATATATTTAAGAAAACAAATTTGCAAAAATAAAACATTACACCCGATACAAATATAGCGTTTATTTTATTTTACTAATGTGTCGGTACCTAATCGTCGACAATTTTCGTTGCTGCACCATTAAAACTGTAAAGAACGTTGGGCTGCCTGTAACGAATAGAAAGAACGTTGGGCTGCCTGTAACGAATAGAAAGAACGTTGGGCTGCCTGTAACGAATAGAAAGAACGTTGGGCTGCCTGTAACGAATAGAAAGAACGTTGGGCTGCCTGTAACGAATAGAAAGAACGTTGGGCTGCCTGTAACGAATAGAAAGAACGTTGGGCTGCCTGTAACGAATAGAAAGAACGTTGGGCTGCCTGTAACGAATAGAAAGAACGTTGGCTGCCTGTAACGAATAGAAAGAACGTTGGGCTGCCTGTAACGAATAGAAAGAACGTTGGGCTGCCTGTAACGAATAGAAAGAACGTTGGGCTGCCTGTAACGAATAGAAAGAACGTTGGGCTGCCTGTAACGAATAGAAAGAACGTTGGGCTGCCTGTAACGAATAGAAAGAACGTTGGGCTGCCTGTAACGAATAGAAAGAACGTTGGGCTGCCTGTAACGAATAGAAAGAACGTTGGGCTGCCTGTAACGAATAGAAAGAACGTTGGGCTGCCTGTAACGAATAGAAAGAACGTTGGGCTGCCTGTAACGAATAGAAAGAACGTTGGGCTGCCTGTAACGAATAGAAAGAACGTTGGGCTGCCTGTAACGAATAGAAAGAACGTTGGGCTGCCTGTAACGAATAGAAAGAACGTTGGGCTGCCTGTAACGAATAGAAAGAACGTTGGGCTGCCTGTAACGAATAGAAAGAACGTTGGCTGCCTGTAACGAATAGAAAGAACGTTGGGCTGCCTGTAACGAATAGAAAGAACGTTGGGCTGCCTGTAACGAATAGAAAGAACGTTGGGCTGCCTGTAACGAATAGAAAGAACGTTGGGCTGCCTGTAACGAATAGAAAGAACGTTGGGCTGCCTGTAACGAATAGAAAGAACGTTGGGCTGCCTGTAACGAATAGAAAGAACGTTGGGCTGCCTGTAACGAATAGAAAGAACGTTGGGCTGCCTGTAACGAATAGAAAGAACGTTGGGCTGCCTGTAACGAATAGAAAGAACGTTGGGCTGCCTGTAACGAATAGAAAGAACGTTGGGCTGCCTGTAACGAATAGAAAGAACGTTGGGCTGCCTGTAACGAATAGAAAGAACGTTGGGCTGCCTGTAACGAATAGAAAGAACGTTGGGCTGCCTGTAACGAATAGAAAGAACGTTGGGCTGCCTGTAACGAATAGAAAGAACGTTGGGCTGCCTGTAACGAATAGAAAGAACGTTGGGCTGCCTGTAACGAATAGAAAGAACGTTGGGCTGCCTGTAACGAATAGAAAGAACGTTGGGCTGCCTGTAACGAATAGAAAGAACGTTGGGCTGCCTGTAACGAATAGAAAGAACGTTGGGCTGCCTGTAACGAATAGAAAGAACGTTGGGCTGCCTGTAACGAGTAGAAAGAACGTTGGGCTGCCTGTAACGAATAGAAAGAACGTTGGGCTGCCTGTAACGAATAGAAAGAACGTATTTGTAAAAACTTACATTATTTGGCAACTACAACATTTCACCGGTGATAATAAAAAAACACTTGTAATTGGACCTGCACCTGCACCTGCACTAGGTCTCCGTCATTCAAACGATGTAAACTATGTTTGTAATTGGACCTGCACCTGCACCTGCACTAGGTCTCCGTCATTCAAACGATGTAAACTATGTTTGTAATTGGACCTGCACCTGCACCTGCACTAGGTCTCCGTCATTCAAACGATGTAAACTATGTTTGTAATTGGACCTGCACCTGCACCTGCACTAGGTCTCCGTCATTCAAACGATGTAAACTATGTTTGTAATTGGACCTGCACCTGCACCTGCACTAGGTCTCCGTCATTCAAACGATGTAAACTATGTTTGTAATTGGACCTGCACCTGCACCTGCACTAGGTCTCCGTCATTCAAACGATGGAAACTATGTTTGTAATTGGACCTGCACCTGCACCTGCACTAGGTCTCCGTCATTCAAACGATGGAAACTATGTTTCCTATTTATGGTAAAATAATATAAAGCTCAATTAGATAATTATATTTTACAAATTCTGTCTTTTGTTTAATAGTCATGTGCAACAAATGATAAACTGCATTAAGAGATCGAATTGAGTTTTTTTGCGATCTTTCTTCATAAATGAATTTCTCGCTTTAATATTCTAATGCCTTCTTTACAGGCGGGCGTAAAGAACCAATTAAAATAAATCTAAACTTATATTTGATTCAACCCTACTTCGAATATTACCTTCACGCTTAAGTGCATATGTATATGTATTATTATTATTATTATTATTATTATTATTATAATTATTATTATTATTGGTTAACTCTAGTAGGCTGTGATGGCAGCACATGTGACACGAATGGGGAATGAAAGAGGGGAATGGAAACTCTATTGGAGACCAGATGGAAAGCGCCTTTTAGGTAGGCTTAGAAATGAGATGGGAGAATAACATTAACCATGAATTAGAGGGAAGTTTACAGCGGATGATTGGAAAACATTAGCTCTAGATAGGCATGAATGGATAGCACCTATCCGTGCGGCCATGGACCTATGGGTTCGATAGTATCAATTAATTATTATTATTATTATTATTGTTATTATTAGCGTTTAAAATAAATGTATTAATAAGAATCAGATATAGGATAAATTTTATTTGGATTCCTATTAGAATTGTTGGAGGAACCTTGTTAAAAATAAAACGGTGCGGATATATAGGCTATATATATTTTACATTTTTGTTTATTTATTTTTTAAAATTTCTATATGGTATTATTAGTAAATTTGTTTTACCGGTACTTTGTATATTTGTGCTGGTTGATAAGAAGAGAAATTCTTATGACTTTAACTCTTAAATACAACTTATTGTTATTACTGTGTTTAGGGTTTAAAAATAAGTGCTCTATGTATGCATTTAAACACTAAACATAATAATAAAAATAATAATAATAATAATAATAATAATAATAATAATAATAATAATAATAATAATAATAATAATAATAATAATAATAATAATAATAATAACAGTTGTATTTAATAGTTAAAGTCATGAGACTTTCTCTTTTTATCAACCAGCACAAATAAATATATATATATATATATATATATATATATATATATATATGAATTCTACTCATTATTTGATATGCTTCCTTTTATTTTCCAACTTGTTTAACTGTATTAAAAGAAAATGAAAACAATCGCGAATCAGGCTTAAATTGACGAAACATTAATTTGTAGCGCCAATTAATTGTTTCGGACAGCAGTGAAAACAAAATCATGTAAAACTATAAACTATTTTTGTACATAAATGTGTAATTCGACACACATTTGAGTAATTACTACTCATTCGTTTCTCTGTTGCTTTATAAACAATATTGGATAAATGAAATCAATGTATCTTATGAGATACGTTGCCAATTTAAGGGTTAATAAAGGTCCATCGCTATGATCTCGGGGTAGCGTCGCTGCCCGAATTCGACCCCTAGTCGGGACAAGTTTCCTGAGTGAATTTTTCGGGGTTTTTCCCCATTTGTAAGACAAATGTCAGGAAACAGTAAGGGCTAAACGGTTCCCGAACATTATCTAACAATATCATATTTGCCTAATATGAATTAATGTGTGAATGGTGAATTTTGTCTTAATGTTGTCATGTCTCAGAGCAGGCCCTGGCATGAGCTGATCACTCATTCGGGGAGGCCTTCCATGTCCTTGTGTAGTCAAAAAAGTAGGCGTGTGATCCAACGTTTTAAATTTCTCTCCCGACAGGTCGTGACTCTGTAAGACCCGGGTGGCGTGTGACGGGTGGCATGTAAACTGTACCTATAAGATGAGAGGTTAAACTAAGAAAAAAGAAAGAAAGAAAGAAAGAAAGATAGAAAGAAAAGAAAATAATATTAATAAAGAAGTAACATTTATCCTTTCTCTGTTTATAATTTATTAATAATTACAATTAAACAATGTCATATGTAATATGCTGCAATACTTACTAGTTTAAACATGATGGTTTCTTGAGCAGTAGATCTCGTACTGACGACTTGCTTCAAGCTTCTACAATGTCCGATCAGATGTTCTACGGTATTTATAGCCGATGTACAATGCAATTTTTTAAAAATGGAAAAAAACTCGGTCTTGAATCGTGGACACACAATGCGGAGGTCAGCTGGTTTTCATGTAGCATGACGTCACATCAAATGCAATTAACAAGTTCATTGTATGTTCTAATTCCGTTTTGAAGAAGAACATTAATCCAGTTTCTCTTTTAAACAAAGGTTTTGTGCAATAGCCGTAACGCAATATGTACCTAATTTTATATTCCCTTTATACTAATTCAAGCACGTTTGAATTATTTATGGTATCATAGTTCGAGTTCCTAATTGCTCATTAATACAAACAAGCTTGCTTTGTGATATCTAAATCCTGGATCCACCTCACTACAGTGTGTTCCAAAAATCAAATTAGTGCAAAACAGTATTTTATCAGTTAAAAACTTAGAACAAAAACATATGTCAATGAAAATGGATTTCTTGGGGAGAGCAGCAAGATGCTCAAAGTTGGAAAAAATAAGAAATAAAGACATACGAGAAAAAATGTATGTTAAATATTCAATTCTGTAAATGCATGCTGTTATGCTTTACATGGACTCTTGATGCCCCAACTCCTTTCAAAAAACGTTAAACTCAAAATATATAAAACTGTTATTCTACCAGTTATATTACATGGATGCGAAACACAGACTCTTACTTTAAGGGATGAAAGGATATTACGAGTATTTGAGAACAAAGTTCTTAAGAAAATTTTTGGACCAAAGAGAGATGAACAGACAGGTGAATGGAGAGGACTAACAGTGAACTACATGGTCTGTATAGGAAGCCAGATATAATAAGAACAGTTAAGTCTCATAGACTGCGATGGGCAGGACATGTGGTACGAATGGGGAATGAAAGACGTGAATGGAAGCTTCTTGTAGGAAAACCAAAAGAAAACGCCCAGTTAGTAGACCAAAAATGAAGTGGGAGTGGATTTGAGGGAAGTAGATTATACAGGGAATGATTGGAAGACATTACCTCAGGATAAGAATATATGGAGAACTTATGCCCGCGCGGACATGAGCCTACGGGTTCGATAGTGCTAGTGAATTAGTTATAGTAGGTTATAGAAGATATAAACAGTTAAACTGGTATGACATGTACATTGAATGTAAGAAGAAAGCTTACCCAGAAAAAAAAAACATAGGAATGGTGACCACCTGGAAGAAGAAAGAAAGAAAGATCTCGAAACTCATGGATACAAAAATAAGAACTGGAATGAGAACGAGAGGACTGGGGAACATGGAGTGGATGGATAGGGACGGGTGGAGAAGGAAAAACAACTTTAGGCATATAAATATGTGTAAACATTGAAAATCTGATATAAATACCCACTTTCAATGAGACTAGTAAGTGAGTCGAGAAGAATTTAACATTTAAATTGTTGTATCTCATAATGTTGAAAGTATAAAGAAGTACACTTTATATAGTATATTAAGGGTTAAGGAGCACATTGTAGCGCAGTTGGTTGAGCTACAAGCCGGAAAGTCGATGGTTGAGTCCCGATGGCATTAAAATCTTAAATTAATTTAAACCTTCTAACGGCACCGTGGTCCTAGGAGCGACTCAACCTCTAACGAAAAATTAGTATCAGACATGTTCTGGGGATAAAGGCGGTCGATTGTTTAGGAAGGTTGGAGTCTGAATTTCCCCAAGGGCCTCCAAAGATCTATACTTACTTACTTACTTACTCACAGGCACTATCGAACCCGTATGTTCATGCCCGTGCGGACATAAGCTCTCCATACACACCTATCCTGAGCTAATGCTTTCCAAACATTCCATGTATAATCTACTTCCCTCAAATCATGGTTAATGTTATTCTCCCACCTCATTCTTGGTCTACCAACTGGGCGTTTTCCCTCTGGCTTTCCTACAAGAAGCTTCCATGCAAGTCTTTCATTCCACATACGTTCATGTCCTGCCCATCGCAGTCTACGAGACTTAACTGTTCTTATTATATCTGGTTTCCTATAAAGACCATGTAGTTCATTATTATGTAATCTTCTCCATTCACCTGTCTGTTCATCTCTCTTTGCTCCAAAAGTTTTCGTAAGTACTTTATTCTCAAATACTTGTAATCTCCTTTCCTCCCTTAAAGTAGGAGTACATGTTTTGCATCCATATAATGTAACTGGTAGAATAATAGTTTTATACATTTTCAGTTTAACGTTTTTTCGAAAGGAGTTGGGACATCAAGAGTCTCTGCAATGCATAATAGCACGCATTTGCAGAATTGAGCCTATGTTTAATTTCTTTTTGCATCTCATTCCTATCCAAAGATATATAGTAGAATTATTTTGCTTTTACCTTTGTAAGAGATAAATGATAAAACATTAAGATAAAACCAACAGTCTTGTTTTGTATACCGAATTGTAGACCTATAACAAGCAAAGTGTAGCAACAATGGCTCATAAGGTTTCTACCCAAACGTAGAATGATTAAAACGCGTTCTTCAACTTGCCAGCAGGGAGTGAGCTTCTAAACAAGCAAGACGTTATAATGTTAACAGAAACCTTCACTATAGAACCCATAGAACTTCCAGGATATAACTTGGAACACACCCTATCAATACAAGGAACAAGAGGACGACCAATGAGAGGAATTTCCTGCTACTTCAAACTTAAAATAGGAACATTTAAAAGCCTACACAGAGAAGACGACGTGATAATAATAATCACAAGCAGAAGATAACATCGATGGGGTTACACGTTGATCCAAACGCAACATGCGTATGTGAACTTTGTGAACTGTCTTGCAATCGTTACCACGTCACAAAAAAAAAAAAAGAAAAAAGACAGACGCTCCAGTTACTGTACTTACGGAAGAAAACATTAACACCGCTGCTGTCATAGTGAGAGAGGGTCGACGAATAACCTTAAGAGCACATTCTGAAATCTTGAAAGTATCACTGAGTGACATCCACACGTTGGTGACAGAAAACAAGCTGGATTCTGCACCACAGTAATGCGAGGCCACATATTGTAAATGCTGTTGCTAAATATCTTGCAAAAATCAAAGTGAAGTGCATCCCTCATCCTCCCTATAATCCGGATTTAACCTCGTGCGACTTTTTTCTATTCCCTAAACCAAAGGAAATCTTCACGGGAGCAGTTTTCCATTTTCAGAAGCAGTAGTAAAGACTGCGACAGCGGTTTTGAAAGACCTGTCAAAAATCGTTTCTAGCAAGTCTTCAAACTGGCAGAATTGCTGTGACAAGAGAACGCTTGGGAAGGGCCATCAAATAAACAAATCTCTGTCTGTCTGTCTGTCTGTCTGTCTGTCTGTCTGTCTGTCTGTCTGTCTGTCTGTCTGTCTGTCTGTCTGTCTGTCTGTCTGTCTGTCTGTCTGTCTGTCTGTCTGTCTCTCTGTCTGTCTGTCTGTCTCTCTCTCTCTCTCTCTCTCTCTCTCTCTATATATATATATATATATATATATATATATATATATATATTCCATTATATAGTATTCCCTGCCCTAGGACAGGCCTTTTACTGCAATCATACCATTTTCGTGCTATACTTTGCAGCTTTAATAGGGGATTATATGTGTGGTAGCTTCCCGTTGTTTTCCACACCGGTGAAGGTTGATAATGATGATGACCAGATGACGTTCGGGGACATTTTGAGCCTTAAAGCTACCTGACATTTGTCTTACAGGTGAGAAAAAACCCCGGAAAAAACCTCACCCAGGAAGCTTGTCCCGACCGGGAATCGAACTATATATATGCATGTCTTTTTGCATTATCATTTTCGGTTTCTAGTAAATGGTGTGTCCACCGCTGTGGTCTCAAGATAGCGTGCTGCCCGGGTTCGATTCCCAGTCGGGACAGGCTGCTGGGAAAGGTTTTTTCGAGGTTTTTTCTCACCTGTAAGACAGATGTCAGGAAGCGTAGGGCCCAACGGTCCCAGAAAATCATGCGGCCATCATCATCATCATCATAATTATCATCATCATCATCATCACCATCATCCTTCACCGGTGAGGAAACCAACGGGAAGCTACCACACCTATAATTCCCTAGTAAAGCTGCAAAGGAAAGTGTGAAATTGCTATGATTGCAGTGAAAGACATACCCTCGGGCAAAATTATTATAGACGGATGGAGTAAATAGTATTTTAAGAATATTTTTGTTATTTAAAAAAAATATTTTCATGAGAACAACCTCCTTGAAACTCGCTAAAAGAAAGGAGCGATGCTAATGGTCAGAGCAATTAAAGAACGTCGTTAATTATGAATATTAAGATTAATACAAAAGAAAGCTAAAATCATGAAGAAAAGGAGGCATGGGGTTCATAAAAATATATGATATGCAAGATTGTAAGCAAAATAAAATACGTAATGGGAAAAATGTGTTGTTCTCCTTACTTTGTTTATATTTCAGTACGAGGCTGTAAATTATTCCAAACACGCCTGGAGGAGTTATTCATTTTTAGAAGAATTACGAAACACGGGGAAAACGTTGAAAATATAAGATGGAAAAAAAAGAACACTATAAAATTGATAGAGCAGCAAAACTTCTCCAGTTACTTTTATAGGCACTTCAAAATAACACGAGGCAAACTAGATACATAAGTAACATTAATGATTGTTTTATACACAAGTTTGAGTAGCATATAGTTCCGTCTCATCATTTATCTAATTGTAACAAAAATAATGTATTTAATGATAGAGCCATACATTAAAAACTTACGGACATAACTTTAGTTAGACTTATATTTTTGTAATCAACTGAGTTGGTGTTTACTTGATGAAAATCCATATTTATTAATTAAATAAAAATAAAACTAAAACGTAGTTTTATTTGATTTTCATATTTATTATATAATTCAGTGACAGCTGTTTCGGTACACTGTACCTTCTTCAGACATGTTAACAAATTATGAATTGTGTTCCAACTGATCTAAGCATCAATACAACAATATTTATTTCATCATCATCTGCATTCATGGATTAGGTCTGTTGACCCGTTCCGACTTCAGCCCTTTAATTTTTTTTTAATTTAACAAGGGGGATTCATTCAAATCAAGTTGAGAATTTAACAGTTTGTTACTACTTTTCAATTTATTAATTTCTACAGCCTCCTAAAGATCTAACTTCTTACCCTTATCACAAACATGTAAAATTTCAAAATTAGGATTTTTTTTTGTTAGATTTAAAAATTTAAATAAATATTGTTGTATTGTTGCTTAGATAGTTGGAACACAATTCATAATTTGTTAACATGTCTGAAGAAGGTACAGTGTACCGAAACAGCTGTCACTGAATTATATAATAAATATGAAAATCAAATAAAACTACGTTTTAGTTTTATTACACGCTTTATTTTTATTTTTATTTTTATGACACTATTTACAACAAAGGTCATTAGCGTCGTAATTAAAATCTGGGTAAAAAAAGGGTTGACAAATTTAGTTTTTTTCAGATCCTTTGAGGTTCTCTTGTTTGTCATTAATCCACGTCACGGCATTCATAACTTTATTAACTTTCGAAGGAACTCACTCAGGATTTTTACGCTTTCAAAAATCCATTGACCTCAGCCAGGTTTGAATCCGCGAACCTGGGAAACTGAGACGAGCATGGAAATTACTAGTTTATCGGACCAACAGGTGCAACTTAACTTATAGATTTGTGTTGTGTTCCTTGATAATGAAGTACAGGATCGTGTCGAAACGTTGGAACCAGTGGCCGAGGGCAACCATGAATCTTTGACACTGAAAACTCAAGAAACTTTTCTTGATCATATATATATCGTCAAGAGTCATGTCAAATTTACAATAGATGCTTTACAGGCTACTGTATTTCATAATTGAACTTCACTGCACGCTTATATGATACATAATTAAATTAGAAACTAAAACAATACAAAGTGTGCTAATTCCAAAATTGAGCAAACATAGTGTTGATTTGCGGAAAAATTTAATTCTGAATCATCGAGCAGTGACTTCTTCATGGAGATCCAATTCTCATGTCTCCCGTCCCTCACTCGCAGAAACGCGTTGTATCGATTAATTTACATTTACCATTTTTATTCATATAATTTAATTATACAAATGTATGTAATGTATACACATGTAAACTAAACAAATAATATACACATGTGAAATGAATATCTTAGGAATTATTCAGGGGGTATAACATTATTTGATAGGATACACAATAACTTACAGAAATTGGAGACAAATTCACGACATAACTAGATTTATTGTAGACAGACGAAAATGTTGGAAAGATCATATAGAAAGAATGGAAGACAACAGAGCTAAAGAAGATAGACCAATGGACGGGAGAAGAGCAAGAGAAAGATGGATAGACAGTGGATGCACATCCAATACATGTTCCTCCGAGGAGTGATTTGGGAGATAAACAGGATGAAAATCATACAAATAAAGAATAAGAAGAATTATACAAATGTATACCAAATGTAGTCCCAGAATGGGATTTAAACCCAATTTACAATCGGGAAGAAGAATTAAACATGAGTATATAATAAAACGAAAAATTGGCATATGAAGGGTACAGAAAAAGAACCAGGCAAATCACTTTTCTGTCAGAATGGAGTTTGAGATATATAATTAGATTCTCTATGGAGAACACTACAAAATATAGAAGTTTCAAACAGTAAAATGTCCAATTTTATTCTGGGTTTATTTACCTCCAAAGTTTGGCATAGACTACAGGTAAGAAAGAATGAGTGTTGTGCAATAGTATATTACGATGCGAGGTTGGAAAGTGGTTTTTACAGAATCGAGGAAAAATGTTTAAAAACCGAGCAATGGCGAGATTTTTAATTTCCGAGATTCTGTAAAACAGTTCACAAACGTGCATTGTACATTATTTTTTGCGCGATGGTGTTTTCAAAATAATAAATAATAGTTAAATAATAACATCTTTGTTGGAAATATTTACGTTCAATATACACAATTGACTAACATTATCAGTGTGGGCAATGTTTATCAGTTGAAACCACAGGAGGCTTTGAGACCAATTATTGATAACATGGCCGCAAGTACGTATTTATTGTTTTATATTGTTTCAAATAAAGTTCAGTTCATTTAAAATGCAGTGATTTGTTTCGTATAATGTATATTAACACTACCTTTTGGATATTTTCTGTATATACATTGTACGTAGTATTCATAGAGGGCAATGGTTTTACTTCCCGCACGTGGGTGTAAATGTAATATTACAGTATAGTTATTTATGTTGGCAACCCCGAAATATAGGAAGTTGAACTATCAATAATGGTCGCCATTGCTGGTTAGTACGACAATACGCACTATCGCGCAAAAAATAAAATTACGTTTTCTAGGTTTCAAGGAAAAAGTGGCTTGTTTGGTTCTTTCCTTGTACTTTTCACACATTATAGCGGTTGCTACTCATAACCGTACGTTTTCGGGTTCAAATCCTAGCGCTATCAACTGACTGGCATACTTTTTGATATTTCACCTATCGTTAAGACGAAACGTTTTCATTATCAAGACCCATTTCGTTATTATCTTATTTTTCATAATTAAAATTAAATCAGTTTCGATCCCATGTCGGGGCACTTTTTTGGGCGAGACTTTGTTTGCTATTTTTCCTCATCCTAAATATAAATGTCGGGAAATATTAGGGTGTAAATGATCCCCGAAACAATATTGTCATAAGTAATGCCACGAGTGATTTCCAAATTATCGAAGTGAGGAGTGAATTTATCCAGAGAATTTGGAAATAAAGAGTGGCATTTGTTAGGACTATTTAACGAATAAAATTAAGCTGTTTACTCACAAATCACTATTTAAATATACCTAGTTATTTTAAAATATTTATATATTTAATGTAAACGGCGATGTTTGAAAACAAATGAGAAACGATTGGTACGCTTCATTTGCTTCGTTTGTTCGTCACTGCAAACAGATCATATTATTTATTGCCAAAGGAACGCAATATTGTAAGAATGCACTCTAGTGGAGAAAAAATGAAACACATCAAACTGTATATTTACTCTTTGATGTAAATATGACAATTATATTTTTCTGGAATGTTATTACCTGGGAAAAATACATTTAATAAAGTACAAACAGTGGTTTCTTTTTTTGTTGGTATAATCAATTGCTACAAATGTTTTTATATTAACTCCCACATGCGCTATGTGTTGACATTCATGCACTATATATACAATCTGGTAACCGTATTTCTTTGAGGGTCAGTCACAAAATAATGCTATGACCTATTCAGGATATTAAAAAGGAGGTGCTTTCTTTATTATGATAAACTTTAGTTGATAAATTCTAGGCGAAACACGACTGTGATTGAAATGCGATTGGCCATTGACTCCCATTTGGGGCATGAGTTAAAGAGTCATCATAATATATCGTTTTCGCCTTGTTTGGAATGAATGCATGTTGAATAGTATGCCCTGTCTTAAATATTCGTGTTGTTTCAGAGGTGGCCCTAAGACTGAGCTGATCTCTCATCCGTAGTGGGCCTCCACATCACTGTATGGTCAAAAAGGTATTATATGATCGTTTAAAATACTCTCCTGACGAGGTCGTGTCCCTATATGGCCCGAGTAGTGAAATGAAAAAGTACTTTCAAGGGGAGAGGTTAAACTAAGGAAAAATAAAGGAAATGCAATCAGTGCGCTTATACAGAAAACAAAATACAATTACAACATTGACAGTTATACAAATATACAGTCTATTAGATAGAACTAAGATTCTAAACGCGGTAACATCTTTGATTTAAAGATTCTACAAATCAGAATGAGCATATTTTTTTTCCAATTGCATAACAGTCCAATGTTGGGCTTTAGCCTTTCCTTTATTTGGAATTATTTGACCAAATTAATTTGGTTTCGCTTATTCTCCTAAAGATGTAATGACCCAATGAGACATCTAGTAGATAAATAAGGTATTACTAGGATTAAGGAGGTAGGTAAATTTTGCTTAGAGGCCTCTTCATTCAGGCTTGGGGATCTTTTTCGAGCCTGAAAATATTCAGATTCGGAATCCACGGCTTAAAGTTTCTTCCGGAGGACTTGCTCCTTGGATTTTCCATCCTAAAAATTCTATTGATCCTGGCCGGGCTTGAACCCGCGACCCTCGCAATTAGAGACTACAGCGTACATTAATGTAATAAAATGATTTGCTCTGCTCAAAGAAATTGTGTCAAAATTATTTAAAATTGCGTTGGGTCACATATTTCACTCGGATATGCAAAATGAAATGAATCATGTTAAACCTACTTTATATGCTACTGAAATATTTCTTCAGTAAATTAAAATTGATAATAAATATATCTAAAAGCTGAAATTAAAACAATTGATTTTTAATTAAGATTAAAATAATTAGATTAAATATTTTCTCAATAACAACTTCCATTTATAGTCGCTGTACGGCAGCAGTGACATTAAATTACAATTCATTATTTATTGGAAAAAAATATTTTAAAAAGTTAAAAAGTGCGTGTCACATAAGACAAATAAATCTTTTACTACAATTACTTTCAGCCAATAAGAAATAAAAGGTCATGAAATAATAGCAATTATACATATGAATAAATGTTGTAGAATGTACAACGAGCCTTGGAGAAGTTAATGAGTTTAGTTTGCATGAATACAGTTAGGCAACTGTTAATCTTACAAGCAACTGTCAACAACTGAATCCCGAAACCTTTCTTTAATATTTCTTCCAGAGAAGCGTTGTGATGTACCAACTGTGTGACCAAAAAAAGCTGCCGTTTTTAATTGCAAGGCACTAACATCCAGAGACAAATCTCTCATTAATGGATATGGAAGTAATACAACCAGTGAATTGGTAGATTGGATAACCGTCACTACTTGCCGTCCGCGCCGCATTCTGTCTCCATTTAGCTCTTACACAAGCAGGGAGTCCATCTGCTCCGTACAATGGGTTGCCATTGTTGAATTCTGGTTTCGATTTATGTGTTTTGCAGTTAAAAACGGCAGATTTTTTTTGATACGACCTTGGTACGTCACAACACTTGTCTGGAAGAAATTTAAAGGTAGGTTTCGGCATGCAATGGCTTTCAGTAACCTTGTGAGTTAAATGCCTTTAATAAGAACTAGAAGACAGTACCATTTAATATAGCTTACAAACGGGCTACATTTTACTTACTTACATAATACTTAATACAGGCTTTCCACTTTACAGCAGTTCGTCCTTAATTTCTGCTTTCCAGAGATTCCTATCTTCTCATTGTCCTTCTTCCATACCCCTCTTCATGACATCATATATTCTCTCATACATGTTATTCTGCTTCTCCCCATCTTCCTTCTGCCTGGTACCATCCAATATAACACCCGTTTAGGCCACTGTTCTTCCGACATCCATTGTATATGTCCATACCACTGTTAAGCTCTGTTTGTTATCCTATTGATAATAGTATCTTGTGAATCAATTTCTTGTGTAATATAGGCCTACGTATTTCGAATATGTTGTAGCCAGGATATTTTCATACTTCTCCGTAATCCATCCATTTCTGCCGCCAATACTCTTTTCTGCATCCTTTCATTTAATGTCCAGCTTTCTGACCCATATGTAAGTATACTTTCTACTATTGTTTGAATGATTTTTTTTTTTTTTGCTTTTTTGGTCAGATTCCTATTCCATAAGAGACTAATCAGGGATCTAATCGTCTTCCTTGCACAATTTACTCTGTTAATAATATATTTTCACAAGTACCAGATTTATCTATTATAGAACCATCATCATCATCATCAGAGTACATTCACGGATTTAGGCCATTTGTTGACCTGTTTCGGCCTCAAGAGAAACACCATCCAGAAGTCTTTTGAGTGGACGTCCTGGTCTTCTTCTTCCTGCAGGTTGATATCTTAACATTTGTTTGGGTATTCTGTGATCTTCCATTCGATGAACATGTTGTATCCATCTTGACTTATAATCAGAAATTTTGTTTTCTAAAGATTCCATGTGTAATTCCTCTAAGATGTCTTCATTTTTTTGTGATCTAGTAGTGTGTATCCTGCAGTCCTCCGAAGATATCTCATTTCAGCAGATCTAAGTATCTGTATATCCTTCTGTTTCAACGTCCATACTTCGCTACCATACAAAAGAGTTGGAAGAGCCAGTGTTTTAAACCAAGATATTTAAATTCTTCAACACATTTAATTACCATATTATTTATTTGTACGTCTTCTGAATTTTCTCCGATTACCATATATTCTGTTTTAGTATAATTTATTTTTAGTCCCCCTACTCCAAATGCATTGAGCTAGTTTTCTAATCATATACGTGTCCTATATTTTCTTTTCCCTTGTCCTATTATAATCTGGTCATCAGTGAATAATAAATTGTGTACTAAACGGTCACTAATATTGATTCCCATTCCCCTAAATTTTAAGAATTCTAAAAAGCACATCAATATGATATCGAAGACAAGAGTTGGCTCAAACGGTAACATATAGGAGATGCATTGCACCATATAAGATGTTCGAAAAGCTTGGACTACTTACTGAATCCTGCAGGCAACCTCTTGTAATCCTTTTTGTGACTATTGCATCATTCATAGATAATCTAAGATGCACATCACGATGATATCAAAGTCTTAGGTTCAATTTCACCAACAGAAGTAACTGTATTACGTCAGTTTTCCCCGTGTATAATGCATAGCTTAAACTGGCGTAATACAGTTACCTCTATTGGTGAAACCGACCCTTAGGTAATGTGTAAAGCGTCATCCTCGGAGGCCCTGAGTTAAAATAATACTGCAGACCAATCCTACTGGGGTTTGTTCATGATTTTTCTCGGTCGCTAACTAAAATAATGGGTTGAGATTTATTAATTAAATAAAAATAAAACGTAGTTTTATTTGATTTTCATATTTATTATATAAATCAGTGACAGCTGTTTCGGTACACTGTACCTTCTTCAGACATGTTAACAAATTATGAATCGTGTTCCAACTGATCTAAGCAACAATACAACAATATTTATTTAAATTTTTAAATTTAACAAAGGGGATTCATTCAAATAAAGTTGAGAATTTAACAGTTTTTTACTACTTTTAAATTTATTAATTTCTACAGCCTCCAAAAGATCTAACTTCTTACCCTTATCACAAATATGTAAAATTTCAAAATTTGGATCGAAACAATGATTAAATTGGAATAGGTGGTTAGCATATTTTGAATTTTCTAAATTTCTGTTATATGCTCTCATGTGTTCCTTTATCCGAGAGATAAAAGGTCTACCAGTTTGTCCTATATAGACATTGTCACATGTGCCACACTTCAATTTATATACACCTGATAATTTTTCTTTTTTTGTTTTGGTTTTATTGTTTTTTATTATATTTTGTAGAGTTTTATTAGTTTTAAATGCCACATTAATGTTCAACTTTTTAAAGTGTTTAGATATTTTATTTGAAAGTGGGCCTATGTATGACATTACGACATATTTCTTTGTGTTTTCTTTGGGTAAAGGAAAAACTTTGTTAATTGCTTTTTTGTAATGAACCTTCTTAATTAAACATTCTATAATTTCAGGGTCGTAGCCATTATTAACAGCCAATTGTTTAATAATATTCAATTCATTATTATATTCCAAGGGTGAAAGAGGGATATTTAAAAGTCTATGAATGTAACTATTAAAGGCTGCCATCTTATGAGTATATGGGTGAAGAGAAGAACTATGGATAGTGGTATCAGTATGAGATGGTTTGTGAAAGATACCAAACTCAAACTTATTATCAATGTGTTTTATTGATGAATCCAAGAATTTATACTATTATTTTTTTCTAATTCCATTGTGAGATTAATACTTCTGTGAATGTTATTAATAAAATTTAAAAAGGAATTCAATTGTCTTTTGGTTCCTATGAAGCCTGCTATGACATCATCTATATAACGATACCCAAAATAGAACATTTCTAGCTAATACATTCTTATGTATGGTTTGTTCTAAGTCATCCATAAAAATCTCTGCCAAAAGAGGGCTCAACGGATCACCCATAATCAAACCATCTTTAGCTATGTACAATTTGTTATTAAATTCAAAGTAATTTTGATGTAAGCATGTTTTAAGAGTGTGTAATATTTCTTCAACTACAAAACCATTCACTTTATTAGTTAGTAACATTCTATTAATAATCTCTATTACATCAATAGTAGGTATACTGGGAAACAGATTCTTTACATCAAAAGAAACTAATATTAAGTTGATCCATATTTGGTTCGTCTTCCGGGCTTATAGGCCGTGGTCTGGTTGTCTTCTTACTCGACGTTTCGTCTACTGTTGCGGTAGACATCATCAGGAGATACTGCGTGCCCTCTGTGAACTCCTCAACAGTCGGCTGCAGACTGGCTGGTCTTCGTCGTCGTCGTCAGTATGTCAGTATGTAATGGAAATTGTGTCACTTTTTGAACTTCCCTTTTTTCACATCAAGGAAAACATCCATTTTTATATGGAAGTTTCCTTTACCTATGGGAATCGTTCAATCATGAACAGCAACTTCCGGCTATTATTAGGGATTTCCAATCCTCTTTAGCCCTTTTGAATTATTTATATCTTCGTTGATATTTAATAATTTATCTTTTGCGAACTTATTTGTTCGTATTCTAGTTTTTTTGTAGAATATAGATATCCTCTGCCAACGATAACTAGCCGCAGTCCGGTGCCAAAGGTCCAGTGGTTGGACACACCAATCCCGCATTCAGTTACTAGTTGAATTTCATTGAAGTTCTAGTTGTTTCACTTGATGCACTGAGCCGCCAACAGGAAGACTGCCACCACCGCAGTAGCCGCCCGCCCTAAAGAGGGCAAGAGCGGGAAGTCAAGTCGGCATTCCAAACAGAAACGGCTCTTTTTCGGATTTAGCTGTTCTTATTTTTTAATTTTGAATTTAGAATATTTATTGGACTTTGATGATTTTACTAGTGGATGCTAGTGGACCACTCCGACATTTGCCTTAACATCAAGGGAAACCACTAAAAACCTTGATAGAGTGGCTTGAATTTAATAAATTAGATCCAAATTGAACAGCTTTTTTTCTCCAATTGGAGAAGTTTAAGATGTGACAGGGCACTTCCTATCTTCATCATAAGTACACATACACTCTACTAGGAAAGTGTGTGATTTATGATCCAATTCGATAGATAAAATCATCGAATCTGGATCAGTTGCTAGTTCCTTAACTAGTCTAATACTTCATCGAATCTGGATCAGTTACTAGTTCCTTAACTAGTTTGTCTAATACTTCATTAGTGATTAGACTATCCCTTTTTTGTGAGGCTAGTTTAAACCCGCCTACTTTTAGTTAAAGGAGCCATGGCAGTTTGAGTGCCTATGGTCACTTTTTTTGTTTCAGGTGGCATTTTAGGCCCACCTAAGACCTTGGGTGGCAAGGCCTTTTGTTCCCGAGCCTTGTTGGTCCCGGTACGTTTTCTTCTTATAGCGCCATTGACAACGCTACGGGTTGAGTTCTTGGAGGTCTCAGGCCGATGAGCTGCTGGCTCAGTCTGGTCTGAGAGTTGGGGTAAGACAGCTGAAGCAAGCTCCACCATTGCTGTCTTCTTAGGGGTAACCGGGATGGTCTGTGCTACCGTCTTCTTCATACGCCTGTAGGGCTCGATCTTCACCCTGAAGTGGATGAGCCTGCGTAGTTTGAATAGTCCCTCCACCTCCGGGCCATCTCTCAGAGTGACCACAAACATGGGCAATGGGTTCCTGGTCTTTCCGGATGTCATGTTGACAACCTTTAAGGCCCGGAATCCATTGGCCTTCAAGTCACTCTGAATGTAAGATGGCTCAATGGTGTGGTCTATTCCTTTTACAACCACTCGTCTTGTAGCTGTCTCTTGTTGTCTCTTCTCTTCCTTGTAGGGGATCTTGTTTTTCTTAAGCAGTTGCTGGTACTTTTTGTAGGCTAAAACTAAATTTAGCCTGACCCTTGTACCGAGCCTGGTGTTTTCGCAAATGAATGCGTCAGGCTCGGATTTGAAGAATTCCTCGTTCACTGCTGCCAGTAGATAGGTACAAACCCGAAGTACCAGCAGGGAAGAGGTCCATATCTTCTTTGGGAGCGAGTCCGTCGACTTCGAGCCTCCACAGTCCCCTCCATTTTCACATGATGAGGCCTCTGCAGGCTGGGAGTCGACCAGATGGGACTCGACTTTATCAGTAACCGAGGCTGCTGTCTTCTCTGGCAGAGCAGTTTCTTCCCTTTGCTTTCGGTGGTATTTAAGCTTTGCTCTTTCTGTACTGGATCATGAACTGGTCAGTGGTGTAGTGTCTTCTGGTTGGATTTCAGACGATCTTCTTCTACTGTCTCTCTATTTATAGCTAAACCCCGGGTGGTGGGGGGGGGGTTTTCTGCGCGGACCGAGTTTTGTGCTGTAGTGCCGTTTGCAGAAGTCATAGGCTTCGTTGTCGTGTTATGCAGTGCTGGGATCCAAATTTTGTTTATCTTCATGGTTTCTTCTTTTTTGTTGAAGGAATTTTTATGTTTATATATTTCAATGGCTTCTCTGTATAGTCTGGTGTAGTAATGTGATGTTTGTGATAATACCTGAGTATCTTCGAATCTTATAATATGTTGTTGGTTGTTCATCAAGTGTTCCGCTACGGCCGATTTTTCATTTTGTTTTAGTCTGCAGTGTCTCATGTGTTCTTGTAATCTTGTGTTGATCATTCTTTTTGTTATACCGATGTACACCTCTCCACAACTGCACGGGATACGATATATACCGGCATGACTTAAAGGATCTCTAGTGTCTTTGGCTGGACGCAGTATATTGCTGATTTTTTGTGTTGGTTTGTAGGTTGTTGATATGTTGTATTTCTTTAATATTCGTCCAATCTTCTCTGTTGTTGTTTTGATATAAGGTAGGTAAACCTTACCATTTGTCTCTTCCTTGTTTTCGTTTTCGGGCCTATATTTCTTGGGATTTATGGCTCGACGAAAATCTGTTTTGCTATATCCATTGGTAAGAAAAGCTGCATGGAGATGATTGATTTCTTCTTGCAGATACTGTGGTTCCGAAATCCTTTTGGCTCGTTCAACCAGGGTTTTTATTATCCCGCGTTTTTTTGTCTCGGATGGTGGTTAGACTGTTTATGTAGGTATCTGTCTGGGTGAGTATTTTTCCTGTAAACCTTGTGTCCAAGTGTCATGTCTTGGTTTCGGATTACCAAAACATCCAAAAACGGTATACTGTTGTTTTGTTCTTTTTCCAGGGTGAATTGGATGCTGGGACAAATCCCATTTATGTGTTTCTTGAAGTTATCTAGTTCCTCCTCACCGTGTTCCCAAATGACGAAGGTGTCATCCACATATCTCAGCCAAACTGTGGGTCTTAAGGTAGCATTCTCCAAAGCCTGTTTTTTCAAATTTTTCCATGTAGAAATTTGCTATTACGGGACTTAATGGACTTCCCATGGCCACGCCATCTATTTGTTCGTAGAATATACCTCTCCATTGAAAATAAGATTCTGTGAGACATATGTTGTAGAGCTCTGTTATGTCTGGAGGAAAGAGTTCTTGTAAGTATGTCATAGTTTCTCCGATAGGTACCTTAGTGAATAATGCAACCACATCGAAGCTCAGTATTATGTCATTCGGCTTCTTGAAGTTATCTAGTTCCTCCTCACCGTGCTCCCGAATGATATAACAATATGAGATCTAATTATTAGGACTCAATTAAATCGTTAATCGTAACAATTATAAAACTAAATGATATGAATGACCTTCTACAGGAAACCTGACAATAACAATAATATAAATTCATTCCTTCTGGATCGATACTGGCCAAAATTCCGTGAGAAAATTTCTTCCCCATGGGAACTCGAACCAGAGCGAGTCTCTCAAGTTCTGAACTAAGGCATTATGCCTTAAACGCTCGGCTAGGGCGCGTTATATATATATGACATAAGAAAAATAAATGCTCGGACGGGACTTGAACCCAGACCTCTAAATTTATACCCCAGTGCGCTACGGATTACGCTGACAAGCAAGTTTAGTACAAACATTCATTTTTCTTATATATATATATATATATATATATTCTCTTATTATTATGAGATGTAGTGGGAACTCGGTCTCCACTGCCATCTAGTAGCTTCTCTTATAACAAGTAAGCAAATTAAAGAGAATATTTTTACTTCATAGCAGTGAAGTTTTATCGGTGTTATATTTAATTTTTTGACATTGAGCAATGCAAACTTAATATGACATTATATATATATATATATATATATATATATATATATATATATATATGAAACACACACCGCACATTGATAGTCATCTGAAGTGTTCAACGCAAGAACTGAAGATCTTCAAGTATCTGAAAAAACTGAGTTAAAAAAAAAAAGAGAATTTATGAAACTGTTATCTCACGTAACATGTTTTTGCTATTCTAATTTAAATTATTTTACTCTCCTTATTTATTTTAAACATGTGTGTGTGTGCGCGCTTGTGTGTGTGGATATGTATACTGAGACTTGGGTAGACGTGGAAGAGTATATAAAAGAAATGAGAATACGATTTTAAATAATACATACTCGGGTTAGAACAATAGTATTTAATAGTGCGAAAGATTCTGGTACTATGAGGACTGTAATAGGCTGATGATTTAGAAAATTTGCTGATTTTTTAAAATTCTATGGCGTGACAGCCTACAACAATCTAGGCCTATCTCCAATTGCTGGCCTCATATCACGAGTTTCAATTACAGAGGTGGACAATTATCCAATCAAGGGTAATATTAATTGGTGAGCATGACGGGAATAATTTTATTAAATATGATAATTTTCTTATTTTTAATGTTAGGTCTACGCTTAATATTATGTTTAAAGTGTACAACATTTATAATTCTATATTGACAATATAAATTATTAAAAGCTAAGCTAAGAAAATTAATTAGATTCATGTTGTGTTCCGTTGAGGTATTATTCAAAATTAATATAAAATTATGGAATATTCACCTGAAAGGTCCGTCTCCTCAACTCAATTAATTTTATTTAACTGCAGCGCTTTCGGGACTTGTCCCATGATCGGTAGGATTCAATCCTGCCGATGATGGGACAAGTCCCGAAAGCGCTACAGTTAAATAGAATTAATTAAGTTGAGGAGACGGACCTTTCAGGTGAATATTCCATAATTTTATATTAAATTAATTAGACTTATTTGAGAATCTTTTAGTTTGTAATTTTACATTTATATGTTATTGCTAATTTTATAACATGTCTACCGTAAATTCTAGGAATTCTTGCCATACTATTTATTCTTACTTATTTCAAATTGAAACTAAATAATTTAAGTTTATAGCTTTTTATTTTCTTTTTTCTGCTGGATTGAAGATCGAATGAGACTTATGGCGATTGATAAAATTCTCATTATATACACAATTTGAATAGAAGAATAGCATTTTATATGAGATGAAGTAATATAAATGGTCAACTTTGAACTTCGAATTCCTTGAGGTAAAGATAGACTTACGAGAAGGAAATGTAATCTGTCATTGTAAAAGTGTGCTTCAAAATAAAAAATTTCTTTACAATTAACCAGTACAAGGAAAATAATATTTCATATGAATTGAATGGGCTTTATATTTCATATGAATTAGAGGCTAGAGGCTATATATATTTCACGTTTCTTAGCAAACAGAATTTATGGCCCGATTTATCTTTCCTTTGTTGATTAAGTCTATGTATCCAGTTTAGATTTAGTTGCGGGGGAAAAAAAAACATGACGACGCTGGAGGGATTTTTAAATTACATTTTTCAGGTGAAACCCCTCCCCCATTAATGTTCCGATATCGCTAATTTTTAGAGAATACTTTTATCGTTTTATTTAATGAGTTGTACGCAATATCGTTTGCAAAATCTCGAAAATTTCGAACTCTTAAATTTTCGCTTCAACTGAATTTTCAATGGTCCGACTTTGCTGGTTAACGAACTGGAACTTATTTTTTAGTTGATTGCTAATATGCCGAGTTTAGTTCCAAAAAAACGTATGGCCGCAATAGCGTTAAAAGATTATAGGTATATATATATTTTTCATTATAATTTTTAGTGCCTACTAAGTAGTATCGATAGAGTTTTGTAAAAAAAACCTATATTCCTTCAGAATTTGCTTATATATAATATATATATATATATATATGAAAATAAAAATGAATGTTTGATTCGGGATTTGAACCCGAGTCTCTAAACTCTGTACGTTTAGCGCTCTAACGACCTGAGCTACGCAAGTATTCCAACAAAACATACATTTTTCTTATAGCCTATATGTAGTATTCTCAATTCACAATATATATATATATATATATATATATATATATATATGAATCAATGATGATCAGTAATAATTGCATAAGTATAACAATTCAGATATTTTAACACAATTAAATATTGAGTCAACTTTGAAAAAATCAGAGTTACTGACAGAAACGATAATCCCAATTTCTTGCACCATCTGCAAATGAGAACAAACGCAGAACTACGGATTAACAAAATTGAATAATCATAAAAATACAGACTTTTAGAATAACTGTCATTTGCACTATCAAACAGGAAGTTCATGGCCACACAGAAATAAGATCCCTATCCTGAGCTAATATTTTACAATCATCTCCTGTATGACCCATCTCCCTCAATTCACGGTTATTATTCCCACTTCATTCTTGCATACTTAGTGGGTAATTTTCCTCTGGTTTTCTTACCAGTTTCCGACTCCCTATTTCCTTCTCCATTTGTGCCGTATGTCCTGCCCCTTGAAATCCGCGGGACGTAACTCTTTTTTTATCATACCTGGTTTCCCATTAAGATCATACAGCCCAATGGTATGTAGTTTCCTCCATTTATTTACCTATATTTTGTTCAAACAGATATTTTAGAATTGAAGGGCTTAGGACAGTAACATGATAAGCCACATTCAGTTAGCAAATGCTATTTATTAAAATGGTGACAAATAAATGTGTTGATATATCCATAAAATCATTTGTAAGTGCTCCAGTGATGAGTTAAAACATATATTATCATGTGCATATGTATTAACATCAATACTGATAAATAAGTATATATATAATATATATATATATATATATATTTTTTTTAAACATTGCAATCCTTATATCTCAGAAAGAACAATATGTGGCTATCATGTTATTGCCCTAAGCCATTCAAAAGATGGGAACGGCAATCTCATTTACTTGGAATGTCTTATGTTAAAATAACATAAAAGTATATTGCGATATGAGTGTGATACTGACCGAAGAAAAGTTTAAAAAAACGAGGCGCTTGCGCCGAGTTTTTTTTTTTTTAATTTTCGAGATTCCGTTATGTGTTTACCACATGAGTATTCATACTATTTTTTGCACTATGTGTATTTATTTTATTAATTAAGATATTAGCTAAACTATTAATAAATATAATTGAAGATAAATGTTAGATTTTACAAGGTAAATCGGCTATATGTGTTGCTATGGCGAAATAATAAGTATTGTAGCCATCTTATATTTGTTTTTTTTTTAATTTTCGAGATTCCGTTATGTGTTTACCACATGAGTATTCATACTATTTTTTGCACTATGTGTATTTATTTTATTAATTAAGATATTAGCTAAACTATTAATAAATATAATTGAAGATAAATGTTAGATTTTACAAGGTAAATCGGCTATATGTGTTGCTATGGCGAAATAATAAGTATTGTAGCCATCTTATATTTGTTTTTTTTTTAATTTTCGAGATTCCGTTATGTGTTTACCACATGAGTATTCATACTATTTTTTGCACTATGTGTATTTATTTTATTAATTAAGATATTAGCTAAACTATTAATAAATATAATTGAAGATAAATGTTAGATTTTACAAGGTAAATCGGCTATATGTGTTGCTATGGCGAAATAATAAGTATTGTAGCCATCTTATATTTGTTAAAACCGTAAAACCAATTTGATTTGGGATTTATTTCTGATTATGGAGAATGCTTTAGACGATGTGTGCAGTGATAATGAAGGGGCGTGGAAAGCTGGATGTGATGAATTAATACTGAAATTAATACAAATTGCAGTATCATATCAATATTTCAAAATACATGCTTTTACTTACCGCACTTGTCCTTTTAGTCATTTTTAAAGAATTGAGATTTCTTTTGTTTTCATAGCAATCAACATTATATGCGGGAATGTCAAATTACGATGCACATCAACAATAACAGTAAGTATATAATATTAGTTACATAGTGCAAAAATACTAAATTATATATCTGGAAAAAAAAAAGTTTGGTCTTTTCATGAAGAGATATGAGAACCGAAATTGTAACAGTCACCAGGACTGATACTTGTGAAGAAGTAGAAAAAGAAGAAAGTTGTGTAAAGAGAAATAATTTGGCGGAAGCTGAATTATAATAAAACTATAAAGATTGGGAAACTATAAACAGAATAAAGGAAATAATGCAAAGAGACACAGGTGTAATTGGGAGCTGTGTTAGTAGATGTTAGTAGAAGTTTTATCGACCCTCTGAAATGAGGGAAAAAGGGCGTTCCTCCCAGTATACCAGCCATTTAATGAATATTGCAGTGGAAGCGGGAAAGTTTTTCCAAGTCCCTATATGTTTCAACACGAAACTTAATGCAAAGTTGTACCATCCAGCATTTTGTTTTCCTCGAGTTCTTGACATAAAACCTCTGCATTTCATTACTCGCGTATTTCAAGATCTCCACAGACTTAAATACGCATTTGCTATCTTGAAATATTGCACAGTTAACATACACGGTGTAACGAAAGCACGGGTAAAACTTTAGGTATGATTCCTCTTAGGATATTTAAAATTACAACAATAAAAATTTAATATGGCACATCAATGGTCTGGATTTATGTTTCAAGAGAATTTAGTTTTACGATTAATACATTAAAATTAAATTTAAAGAATTTTAAGTACAGAAATGGATGTTTTAAGAAGATCAGCTGGAAAATCTAGAATGGATAGAATACGAAATAAAGAAATAAGGGAAATTATGGGTGTACAAGATGAGCCGGACATCATAGACATCATAGAAAAGAAAAGATTGCAGTGGTATGGTCATGTCAAACGAATGCCACAGCAAAGATTGCCAAAAATTGTTATGGAATGGATCCCAATGGAAAGGAGGAAGAGAGGAAGACCGAAGAAAACTTGGATAGAAGGGGTACAAGCAGCTATGAATATCAGAGGAATGGAGGAAGATCAATGGATGGATAGAGAGGAATGGCGTTTGGTTTCCGGAAGACGGCGGCAGCTGCCATGATACCGGATGATGATGATGATAATTCTTTAAGTTTTGAGGAATAAAAAAGGAGATGAATCCGAAAGTGTTTTCTATTATATTTACTTTAAATTCCTGTCCCCCAACTGAATCATCCAATATGAAAAGGCCCCAACTCCAGAAAACTAGATTTTCAAGCTTTTTCTTTTTCGCTCTTGTCCATATCCTTCCTTGATTGGGTTGGTTTTTTATGTGTAATTTAAAGAAATTACAGAATTGGAATATTTCCGATGAGGAGTAGATGTATTACTATTTTTTTTGAGGAATTAAACCCAATGGGTACAACTTGGACACTACACACACCCAGTCCCAAGGTTGAGATTTGTTTTAAAAATCTCTTACCCCGCCGGGAATCGAACCCGGACCGCCGGAGTGGAAGGTAGGGACTCTACCGACTACGCCACAGCGACGGACTGTATTACTATTTCAACTATAGTTTTTTTTTTGTTTGTCAAGTGCCATCGGGTTGTCTTTTATGACATTCTCGCCTGGCAATGGCGGAATTGTAATAAATTTCTTAGATTGGAGCACCCTGAAGGCGGATTTACATTACCCCGATGATATGATGGATAACAAATGAAGATAAGCACCAGGAAGTCTTTAACTTAGCTTAGCCAACATTTCAGACCATGGGAAATTACAGAAATAATTCCCTTTAAGGAAAAATTCCTATGGTCTGACCGGGAATCGAACCCGGAACCTCATGAACTGTAGTCAGAAACTCTTGCCACTAACCCAGGCTGGTACATCAACTATGGTTTAACATAACAAAACAAAAACTGTAAAAATTTGAGTTGTAGTCCTTTCAAATTCAGCGAATCTATAGTATTCATGATTCAATTGTTTTTTTACCTCACATCATAATATGAACATCTGTCATTCTATGTAGAGACACTTTAATTCCATTTTAATACCCTTCTCTCTATCCATCATCCTTCACTATGCTGTTGCTCCTTTTTGGAACACTGTCAACCAGTGTCATGAACTGTCTCATACTAGTATGTTTAAAAGTCCGTTATAAAAATTATTCTACAACCTTGTTTTCATTTTATACATATAGTGAGTGAATTAAACCGAAGAAATATGCCTGGTTATAAAGCAGTAACACAGACGCAATTTTAGATAGAGAACCCAGAGTCTCAGATAAATAATATCCAGGCTATTTCATTAAATTTTTCATGCATTTGTGTATTACTTTCCAGGACATAAATCATGCTAACTCATTATCTATACGGATCGTTGCTTTTTGAGTTTGTTAAAGATGGCTTTGACTTGCATATAACTGCATATTTTGCCTATTTTATAAATGTGATACATTTAATAATATAGTATCTTATGCTGTGTAGACCCTATATGTATTGCGAATTCATTAAACCGAATAATCTGCCTTATAGAGGAGTAGAACACAAGCAATTTTAAGAAAGGGAGCAGAGAGTCTCAAATATCGTATCGGGCCGGATTTTCATGGATTTGCATGATATTCTGAAGCACTTAAATGTGTATGCTAATGCATTATCTAAACTAATCATCATTTTTCGAGTTTGTTAAACACGATTTTGAGTTCCATGTATCAGCATATTTTCTCCTTTTTATAAATGCAACACATTTTAATTATATGTGTCTATGCGGTGTATTTACAGAGCTTTCGACATTTTTCCCTCTTTTCGATGTTGATTCTTCTCCTCAACATCATTTTATAAAGGAAATAAATACAGAAAAAGTCATTGCATAAAAACAATAGAGGAGAGACTAAATATAAAAAATAAAACATTTAGGGAGCTAGTAACTGTAAATGGCAACAAAAGGAACAACTTGGAGAATTAAATGTGAGTACTTTCTCAAAATCTACTTATTTGTATTTTGGAAAGTACATCCTTATTTCGTTGCATGCAGAATATTATCGTAAGTAATGCTACGAGTGATTTCCAAATTTATCTAGAGGATTTGGAAATCAAGAGTGGCATTTGTTAGGACTATTTAACGAATAAAATTAAGCTGTTTACTCACAAACCATTATTTAAGTATAGTTACCGGTATTTTAAAATATTTATAGGCCTATATTTAATGTAAATGGCGATTTTGAAAACAAATCAGAAAAGTGAGGTTATTTATATTCACTGCAACTTGATCATATTATTTATTGCCAAAGTAAAAATGCATGCACCCTAGAGGAGAAATAATGAAACACATCAAACTGTATATTATAATCAATATTATAGGTCATTAATTTATTTTTTTAGTAAAAAAACTCAGTAAAATCAAGTAACCTGTTCATTATTTGCTATATTCAATATATTTGTTGGAGAAAAATAACGCTCTGAGGTGTTCAGAATATTAAAAAGGAGGAGCTTTCTTTATAATAAAGCAGGAACTGATAAAGAGATATCGATAAAGAGCGAGATGAAACACGACTGTCATTGATTGTAAAACAAAATTCATTGAAACGTGATTGGTCATTGACTACAATTGGGGGCATGAGTTAAATAAATTAAAGTATTTCATAACGTGTCCATGCTATAAATATATGAATATTATATGTATATTTTACTTATATATTTTCGAATTTTTTCAACCTTAATTGCATACATATATTCAGATATTAAAGAGCATATAAACCCGGTCTCTAGTTATCATTTAAATGCATTTAATTTGACTATTTAACTCATGCCCCAAATGGGAGTCAATGACCAATCACGTTTCAATGATTTCTGTATTACAACCAATCAGAGACGTGTTTCACGAAATAATTATCAACGTTAGGATTATCATATATTAAGCAAAGCTCCTCCTTTTTAATATTCTGAACAGGTCTGACCGTTATTTTGCAGTGACTGAGCCTATAACAAATACGGCTACCAGATTGTATATAATAGTGCTTACATGTCAACATTTGTAGCAATTGATTATACCACCAAAAAAAGAAACCACTGTTTGCACTTTCTTAAATGTATACGACATCAAAAATGAATTAATATACAGATTGATGTGTTTCATTTTTTCTCCACTAGAGAGCATTCTTACAATATTGCGTTCCTTTGGCAATAAATAGTATGATCTGGTTGCAGTGATAAACAAAAGAAGCAGTAGAAGCGTAGGCTACCTATCGTTTCTCATTAGTTTTCAAACATCACCGTTTACTTTAAATATAAAAATATTTTTAAATAACTGTAGTTAAATAATGATTTGTGAGTAAACAGCTTTATTTTATTCGTTAAATAGTCCTAACAAATGCCACTCTTGATTTCCAAATTCTCTAGATAAATTCACTCCTCACTTCGTGAGTCGTGAATTTATCGATAATTTGGAAATCACTCGTGGCATTACTTATGATAATCATAACTTAGTGTTAAACTTAAATAGCCCCTAAGGGTATAGGGCGGAGTAATGTAATGACTTCAGACCTTAACTAGGTGCTGGTAATTGATCAAACTCAATTATTATTATTTAGATCTAATCAAACCAAAATTTAACTTTTAAAGAAGTACTCATTATTTGCCTGGAATTTTACTGATTCTGTGAAGGCCACCAGTCATATTTCCCCACCACATATAAGATAGGATAAAACAAGAGAAGTAATATACCTAGACATAAGAAGGAACTTTAAAATTCTTTATTCTGGCAGGAATCGAACCCTATAGTGGACCATGCCATGATAATGGACATGGATATTTATTAATTCAATGCCATAGGTTGTCATTTCGACATTTCTGATGTTGTCTCCTGGCATTGGCGTAATTTGTAACCAACTTGTGAGGTTGGGGCGCCTAGAGGGCGGAGTTACGCTGCCCCGATGATGTGATGGGTGATGATGATAGTGGAGCGCCAGGAGAGTCCTTAATTCTAAACTTAATCTAAGGTGAATATGAATGATGATGATTATGATGGCCATATGATGTTCGGGGACCGTTTGGACCTTAAAATTTCCTAACATTTGTCTTATAGGTAAGGAAAAACCCCGAAAGAAACCTGACCCAGAAAACTTGTCCCGCCCACCGAGTTTCGAACACGGGTCCGCTACGTAACAAGGCAGCACGCTACCTCGAGACCACAGCGATGGATAGGCCATGAATAAAGTAACAATATTAATCTGTTACAAAGTTTGAAAGATTTGAATTATGAAAATATCCTTTCAGTTATTAGGTTTCGAATTTCCTACAATACATTTTTGCTTGTCATTGTAACTAACCTTGAAGCAGTATGTTAAAATCTATTATTCGTTTCATGCTACATTAAGCATATTAATCACAAACCCGTTAATAATTATGGTATGACGCAACATTGTTTAAATATTACTAATATATAAAACAATAGATATTTATCGAAAACAACTCATTAAATACACTTTTTTATACCACTTTTTCGTAATAAACGTTTTATTATATTTAATGGAGCCATTTCACGCACAATCGAACTTTTAACACTTTTGGAACACTCCCCTAATCCCAGTCCTATATTTTAAAGATGACAGTAAACATTAACTAGGTTTTTAAGAATCATTTTGGTCATCTTGAGGTAGATATCATCATCATCATCATCATCATCATCATCATCATCATCATCAACAATCACGGATTAAGCCCATGTGGCTTGTTCAGTCTCATAGATTCTCATTGAAAAAAGTTGAATATTTTTCGGTCTACCAACATTCCTGTCTCCTTTTGGTTTGTAAATAAGTATAATTTTTGGAATGCGATCATCTTTCATTCTTTGAACATGTTCTTTCCAGTTTTTTTCTAGATTCTTTTATTTTATTTCTTCTTCTTCTTCGGCTTTCCCCCACTTATAGGTTTGCCGTCTTCAGTTTCCATTTAACTCTATCATTCCAATCTCCCTCTTCCAAATTCCTATCCTCCATTATTGTTCTGACGTAGGTTTTCCATTTCCATC
Source organism: Diploptera punctata (assembly GCA_030220185.1). Lineage (NCBI taxonomy): Eukaryota > Metazoa > Arthropoda > Insecta > Blattodea > Blaberidae > Diploptera > Diploptera punctata. The sequence goes on from JASPKZ010005692.1 coordinate 702,567, forward strand.
TTGGTCTACCACGTTTATTTCTTCCAGGGGGTGACCATTGGTATATCTTTTTTGGCCATCTTTCATTTTCCATTCTTTGTACATGGCCATACCATTTAAGCGTTTGATTTTCAATCCTCTTAACAACAGATGTGGTGACCTTCATTTCTCTCCAAAGGAATTCATTTCTTATTTTATCCTGTCTTGTTTTTTGGAGGCTTCTTCTAAAATAATCGAATTCAAGTGTTCTAATTTTATTCTTTTGTAATTCCGTCAAAGACCAAGTTTCGCTTCCATATGACAAAATATTCTGTATTATGCTCTTATAAATTTTAATTTTAGTTTCCTTTTTAATATTTTTGTTCCAAATTAGTCCATGTAATGTGTTAATTGCATTTTTTGCCATTGCAATTTTAGCCTGTACATCTCTCTCACAGGTACCGAAACTTGTAATTATTGACCAAAGATATTTAAAAAATTCACATTTTTTTATTTTCCCTGTTTCAAGTATGAGGTCATCCACATCCTTTCCCAAACACATATATTCTGTTTTCTGTAAATTTATATTCAGTCCCCATTTTTTATATTCTTCCATTAATTTATTTATCATATATTTCATATCATCTTCATCCCCTGCAAAAATTATTTGATCATCTGCAAACAACAATGAATGCAGTACTTTTCCTCCTATAGGAATACCCATTTCAGAACATTTTTTATACCACAAGTTAAGAGCCTGGTCTAAATAAATGTTAAAAAGGATTGGTGACAAACTGCATCCCTGCTTAAGGCCTTTATTCACTGTGAATTCCTCTGTTAAATTATTCTGTATTTTTACTTTAGCTTTGTATTACTATAGATCCTCCTAACAATATTAATCCATTTATCACAGATATTCATATTTCTCATTGCCATCCATAACAATTGTCGAGGTACACTATCATATGCCACCTCTAAATCAATAAAGGTCATATGTAGTTCTTTATTTTTTGCTAGGATTTTCTCTTGTAATTGTCTAATACAGAAAATATTATCAATACATGATCTTTTATTTAAAAGTTTAAAAACATTTAGTTCGTTTCTAATATCTTCACTTCTTTTATCTAGAGGTTTGCAGCCAGTCACACTTCTGAGAAATCTCATTTCAGCTGCTTCTATGATCTTCTCTTCTCTTTTAGTTAAAACCCAAAATTTACTACCACACAATAGTAAGGGGACTGCCACTGCTTTATAAAATTTTAGATTTGTTTTCCTTTCTTGTGTTTTTAAATATTCTTTTAATTGTAACACATATATAATTAAATTTATTAAGTTTGTTGAAAATATTTTCATTTTTAAAATAGATTTCATAACCCAGGTATTTAAAATGATTCTTGGATAAACACTGATTATAGTTTTCTGATTTTTTACATGATATTTTCAACCAGTGTTTTGCCATGGGCATATAACAGGATACGTATAGCGTTCAGTTCGAAATCCTTATTCAGTTTGAAACAACAGTTCAGGATAACTATTATTCTACCAGTTACATTATATGGATGCAAACCATAGACTCTTACTTTAAGGGAGGAAAGGAGAATACGAGTATTTGAGAATAAAGTTCTTAGGAACAGAGAGATGAACAGACAGGTGAATGGAGAAAACTACATAATAGTGAGCTACATGCTCTTTATGGGAAGCCAGATATAATGAGAACAGTTAAGTCTCGTAGACTGCAAAGGGCAGGACATGTGACACGAATAGGGAATGAAAGACGTGCATGGAGACTTCTAGTAGGAAAACCAGAGGGAAAACGCTCAGTTGGTAGACCAAAAATGAGGTGGGAGAATAACTAACTATGATTTGAGGGCAGTAGATTATGCAGGGGATGATTGGAGAACATTAGCTCAGGATAGGGGTGTATGGAGAGCTTATGTCTGCGCGGCCATGAACCTATAGGTTCGATAGTGCCAGTGAGTTAGTTATTTAATTAGTTAGTTGAGGATGACTGGGTAACTCAGGTACGTATGTTTAATTTAACTTAAATTTTAGCACCAATTATTTGTAATCATTAATCACATTGAAATCATTTCTTAATATACTGCGAAAGGAATATACTATTTTATTATATCTACATCTATAATAACATTACAGCCCAAAGCTGAGCTTTAGCCTCTCCTTTGTTAAGGCTTACTGGACCAAATTAATTTAATTACTCTTATTTGTCCATAGATGTAATGAATGGTATGCGGTCAATGAGACATCTAGCAGTCAACTTAGGTATTACTAGGATGATAAGGTCAGTAAATTTTGCTTAGAGGCCTCTTTGTTCAGGCTTACGGATATTTTATGAGTCTGAAAATCTTCAGACTCAGGACCCGCGGCATAAAGTCGCTCCCTGACGACTTGCTCCTTGGATTTTTCCATCCGAAAAAAGTCCATCGACTCCGGCCGGGTTTGAAACTGCGACCCTCGGGACCAGAGATAAGGAACAAAACACTAGTCCCCGCGGCCGAAATTTGCTATATAGCCTACTCAGAATATATTTATGTGAGGCATTGTTGATCCGTTGTTCGGAAGAACTCCTTTGAATTTCACGGGCGGAGAAGGGAACCACGCCTCGTCTTATACGGTAAAATACTGTACGTAGTTTCGAACGTGATGCATGCACCAATCTTACATTTGCGTTGGTAGTAACACTGCTATAACCACTGAGCTAAAGGCGCTAACAAAGAGAGATCTACAAATAGAGAAGGTGAAAGCTACGTACCTCAAAAATGCTCTCTGTCTATCGAAATACACATTGTCACGCCTCATATATGAACTGGCGAGGGAACCTTTCTGTATTAAGAGCCGTGACAAGATCTACATATGCAGTCCACAGACGCATACAACATCGCAATGGAGGAACTAAGACCAAATCTGGATGGAATTCTACTCCACGGACGCTATGATGACAACGGATTGGAGACAAGTAGAATACGACCTCAGACATCTGATGACGAGAATGGCAACACATTGGGTTCCATCATAAGATCTGTAGGATCAAAAAAACATCACGAACCAGACTCCCTGTGCATCTATGAGCTGTGCGCTGAACACTGCGACCGTTACCATGTGTCGTGTTGGAGGCGAGACGTGTCCTGAGGGCTTACTGTGGAAGGGACTGAACGGTGGACCGTGGTGAATGAACTTAACATTATGCACATTGTGCGCTCTTCATTATTTTCATTATTATTATTATTATTATTATTATTATTATTATTATTATTATTATTATTATTATTATTATTGTTATTATTATTACTGTTATTATTTTTACCATCATAATCATCATCATCATTATTTTCATCATCATCATCATCATTATTTTCATCATCATCATCATTTTCATCCTCATCATTATTTTCATCATCATCATCATTATCATTATTATTTTCATCATCATCATCATCATCATTATTTTCATCATTATTTTCATCATCATCATCATCATTATTTTCACATCACCATCATCATCATCATTATTTCATTTTCATCATCATCATTATTATTCTCATCATCATCATTACCATTATCATTATCATTATCATTATTATTATTATTATTATTATTATTATTATTATTATTATTATTATACGGTAAAAGAAGATCCGATGGCTCATGGATCTATTTCCCGATTTGTCTGGGCATCGCTTGTACAAGAATAGGCCTCTCGGGGATGTATTCGAGAGAGGTCGAGACTGGGCTTCCAGATTATTCTTACTTCGCATATAACAAAGATGCGAGTGGCTGACGAGCCAATCAGTAAGTCGTGTGAGTGCACCATGAAAGAGCTCTGAAGAGTGACGAACAAGAAAGTGTTGTTAGTGAATATGTCAGCGAATGTGAAGAAGAGACTATGAAATAAACTGTGTCTGTAAAACAAAAAAAAAAACTCATAGTAGACAATTATGTTTTATAGAATTAATCATTGTGAAGCATATAAAGAAGAATTGGATTTTTTGTGAAAATTGGTGTTTTTTTATGCCAACTAGTAAACTACGAATATTAACATCCTTATAGTCAACAGTAAAAATAGAATAGTGTCTGTATACGACCCGAAGATATTTTATTTACTTATTAAATGCATTGTGTCATGAACACTAATTGAAGTTGCGAACGCATTTATAACTTTATTTATATCCAGAGACGTAAAATATGGGTACTGCGAAATGCACCTGTAGACAGTTTAAATGTTATTATGCTTAATGAAAAGGGCAAATTAAAATAATAATGTCCCCTTCAATAACAACATGTCATGACATAGAGGAGACATTTTGGCAATTTAAAAATTACACAACAAACTATCGATGTTTGTATGTCTAGGTGATCTTAAAATAGATTAAATATTTGAATATTTTGATTGCATTATAGATCTATATGCTACATTACGTATAAATCTTAACTGATAAATCTCATATCAAGTAAAAATTACGTAATATGCCACTAAATTAATATTAAATTGATTATTATCATTTATCAACATTTTTTTGCAAATACCCCAGGTTGTCTTTCGACATTCCTGGTGTTCTCTCCTGGCATGGCGTATTTGTAACCAAGTTCTGAGGTTGGGGCGCCTGGAAGCCGGGGTTACGTTGTTCCCGATGATATGACGGGGAATGATGATGATAGTGGTGCGCCAGGAGAGTCCCTAATCCTAAGTTTAATCTAAGATGAATATGAATGATGATGATTGCGATGGCCATATGATTTCGGGGACCGCTTGGGCCTTAAAGTTTTCCTGACATTTGTCTTACAGGTGAGGAAAAACCCCGATAAAAATCTCACCCAGAAAAACTGTCCCGACCGGGGGTCGAACCCGGGCCCACTGCGTGACAAGGCAGCACTCTACCTCGAGACCACAGCGGTGGACTAATTTATCAATATTAGTTGTGTTAAAAACTTGCTGAAATGTGTATACAAAAATATTATACCTTTCACTATGAGTCTATGAACTAATTGATGTTAAGGTTAAATAACTTCCTGTAACATAAACTTCCCACAAAGTAAATTTGGTTCTCATCAATGTAAGAAAGTTTTGGCGAATTATCTTGGCAAAATCCACTGTACTGCTAACCTCGAAACGGGGGAATCTGTTTCCTGATATTTGTTATGCATATAGGTGAGGAAAAATCCCGAAAAAATATACACATAGGAAACTTATTATAAATAAATTGTATATACCTTTCTTTTTCTTTTTTTATTTTTACACTCCGTCTTCCTCAATATTTCTTTATATTTTCCATATATCTTATTCCTGTGAAAACCGTCTTCCTCAATATTTCTTTATTATTCCATATATCTTATTCCTGTGAAGCTTCTCACAGGAATAAGATACATGGAATAAAAAATAAATATTGAGGAAAACGGAGTGTAAAAATACAAAAAAAAGGTATATACAATTAAAAAAATAAAAGCTTTTCACAGGAATAAGATACATGGAATAAAAGATAATATTGAGGAAGACGGAATGTAAAAATACAAAAAAAAAGAAAGGTATATACAATTTAAAAAAATAAAAGCTTTTCACAGGAATAAGATACATGGAATAAAAAATAAATATTGAGGAAGACGGAGTGTAAAAATACAAAAGAAACAAAAGGTATATACAATTTATTTATAATAAAATATAGCCTTCCTCAGGGGTCCTCATCTAGGGGATATGTGGATGGCGACCACAAGGTGCCCAAGCTGAGCAAAACATTTCTTCCACTTACTTGTGTTTTGCACTCTTTTAACTTTACTATCTAACCTCTCTTGGTTAACTCTTGTTTTTCCGACCCCAACGCTATTAGGGCATCCGAGGGCTAGGGAGTCTTTCCTTTCTTCCATTCTTCATTTCTTCTTTCCTTTATTTTCTTTTCTTCTCCAGAAAAGCCTGACTAGAGGCTGTAAGATGGCAGCCCCATCACTGGTATTGCCTTCCTTTGGCCAGCAACCAATTGAAGGGACTATCATTACGCTTTCAAGTCTTATACGAGAATTTCCCGGAAGGAAGATCACTGGGCCGTCCAATGAAACACTGGAGGGAAAATTTTCTATAGGATCGTAACAGGCCTTGGCCTAATACTTGGAAGGAAGAAGAAGAAGAAGAAATATAGCCCCAATGGTGTAACATAAAATAATAAAATGAATTTGATAAGTAAGGGAACTTGTCCCGACCGGAGATCGGACCCCCACGCATTGTGTACGAGTATCGACGTTACCCCGACACCACAGGTGTGGGCTAGTTAATCATGTATTCAGTGAGTTTCACTCGACCTGCGGCCGATAGCGGGAAAAGTGACTGGAAGCATTGAGTCATTAACTCGCGCTGCCCACGCTAGAGGCCGCAAGTCGAGTGAACATCACTATAGAAAATATATAGAATACAACTTTTCAATTGAAATATGAGACCGGAACAAGTCTTAAAGATTTATTCTGTGATGTTGACATTTAACTCATGCCCCAAATTGGAGTCAATGACAAATCACGTTTCACTGAATTTTGTTTTACAACCAATCACAGTCGTGCTTCACCTCGATAATTATTGCATTTTGATTACAAAAATACAGAAAGTTCCTCCTTTTTAATATTCTGAACAGGTCAGAGCATTATTTTTCAGTGACTGACTCCCTAACAAATACGTTGAATATAGCAAATAATGAACAGATTCCTTCGTTCTACACATTTGATAATTGTGTGTTCAATAATTGTGTTCTTAAATACTGATTTTATCGAGTTGTTTCCGAAAAAAATGAATTAATGACCTATAATGTTGGTTATACATTATAACATACAGTTTGATATGTTTCATTTTTTTCTCCACTAGGGTGCATTCCTACAATATTGCGATCCTACTTGACAATAAATAGTATGATCAAGTTGCAGTGACGAACAAATGAAACACAACCAAACATTTCTCATTTGTTTTCAAACATCACCTTTTACATTAACATATAAATATTTTAAAATAAATATATTTAAATGTCCACCGCTGTGGTCTCGAGGTAGCGTGCTACCTTGTCACGCAGCGGGCCCGGGTTCGATCCCCGTTCGGGCCAGTTTTTCTGGGTGAGGTTTTTATCGGAGTTTTTCCTCACCTGTAAGACAAATGTCAGGAAAACTTTAAGGCCCAAACGGTCCCTGAAATCATATGGCCATCATCAGCATCATCCTTCACCGGTGTGGAAAGCAACGGGAAGCTACCACACCTACAATTCCCTAGTAAAGCTGCAAACATAGCATGAAAATGCTTTGGTTGCAGTGAAGGACCTGCCTTCGGGTGGAATTACTATGGATGGATGGATATTTAAATAATGATTTGTGGGTAAACAACTTAATTTTATTCGTTAAATAGTTCTAACAAATGCATTCTTAATTTCCAAATCCTCTAGAAATATTGGAAATCCCGCGTGGCATTACTTATGATAATAACATTTGTTAATAAGATATAATGTATAATTAGTCGCCATTTGTTAAGAGCAGTGTTGAATATAATTACTGTTATTAAGGTAAAGATGGGTGAGTCTTTTAGGAAACCCATGAACCGGTAGTGTTAAATGTATCATAAATATAAAAAAAAACAGATTTTATCATAATGTATTGCAACGCCTATAGAATCAGCATCTAGTTTTGTAGCGTGAAAATCACATGAGATACTGTTGGCATCCCAGTGGTCTAATTCAGTTCCATGGCTATAACATATATATTTTTTCTTCGGATATAGGATTTCGAAGGGAGTGCACTCAGCTTCGTGAGCAAAACCGAATGCTACAAAATCTGGTTAAGAAAAAACAAACTGGGATTGAGGGAATACATTACGAATATGGCATGTGTACCTTTACTTTCATATGCTATCCAGTTACACCAAACCTTCAGTTCTCCTTGGAATTTCATAGCTATTTTATGTCGGATTTATTAGTTTTGTTTAAATGCATAGTATCCCGGTGAATATTCTTGTTATTCTAACTGAACTGCTCTACTGTAATTAGCTAATATGTTCAACTTAACAGTTACAAAACACAATTATTTCTAGCTATATGTATGGTGATAGAATATAGCTATATGTATCCATCCATAGTAATTCTGCCCGAGGGCAGGTCTTTCACTGAAATCATAGCATTTTCATGCTATGAATTGCAAGCTTTACTAGGAAATTATAGGTGTGATTGCTTTCCACATTGGTGAAGGATGGTGATCATAATGATAAGGATGATGATGATGGCCGGATGATTTTCGGGGACCGATAGGCCCTAAGCTTCCTGACATTTGTCTTACAGGTGAGGAAAAACACCGAAAAAAACCTCACCCAGGAGCCTGTCCCGACCGGGAATCGAACCCTGGCCCGCTGCGTGACAAGGCAGCACCCTACCTCGAGACCACAGCGGTGGACAGCTATATGTATAAAAACGAATATTTAGTTGTTCTGTAAATAAAGTAAGAATACAAGCGTCTGGTTGACAGAGATATAAATTTAATATAGGCTATAAAAAATCACCATTTTTTTGTTCGTTTGTTCGATTTTATGCGTTGCCATACCATTCATCCGACTGTGATGTTTTTTTATGTAAAATGTTTAACAGTTTTCCGGGCGGGTTTTAGGCTATAAGAGAGTTGTATTACTCAATTCCTTCACCCTTAAAAATCACCCTTTGTAGTGAAAATGTGTTTTTCGAAACGTTTTGGTCGCTTAAATGGCTTACGATGCCTAAACAATAACATATACACAAAATTAATATACTCAGAATTGAATACTCGTATCTAAAAAAATCTACAAAACAGTCCGCAACAGCACGTCTATCTTTTATGGATAACTCATAATAACGATTTTTGTCTTTTAGCTCATTTATGTCAAGAAGATCGGGATAAGTAGGTTCGCGGGCAACGTCGGATAATCAGCAAGGGGTATCCAAAAATAATTACGATATAAATTTATAATTATTTTTCTTTTTACTTATTCAGGTAAATAGATATACACATTTATTTAGGTATAGCAGCACGCCGGGTATTAGCTGGTATATATATATATATATATATATATATATATATATATATATATATACATTAATAATACTAATAATAATAATAATAATAAAAGTCAGAAGAGATACTAGATTGAAATTTTACAAAACTTTGGCAGTTCCGGCATTACTTTATGAGAGTAAAACTTGGTAATGACCAAAAAATTACAAGGTAGAATACAAAGTATAGAAATGAACTTCCTTAGAAGAACAAAAAGCTGCACAAGAATGGATCGGTTAAAGAATGAGGATATAAGAACAGAGTTAAATATATATCCATTAAATGATAAAAATCGAATGATATAGAGAAAAATGGTTTAGACATGTAGAAAGAATGAACGTAACAAGATTATCAAAAGCAGCATTTAACTACAAGCCAAGAGGAATGTAGGAAGGCCAGTGAAAAGATGGACAGAACAACTGTGAGGCGGAACAGGCATTTTGGCTAGCCCGTGAAGTGAAGAAGAAGAAGAAGGTAAAAGTCCGTCACGCAGGAATTGCGTAAACTAAGTTAATTCCTCAGCAAGTCGACTTGAGGGGTTACGTGGACAAACAAAGTGAATTCAACACGTTATTTCACATTTTCCTATCTGTCTATCTATCTGTCTGTCATCTGTCTGTCTATCTGTCTGTCTATCTGTCTGTCTATCTGTCTGTCTATCTGTCTGTCTATCTGTCTGTCTATCTGTCTGTCTATCTGTCTGTCTATCTGTCTGTCTATCTGTCTGTCTATCTGTCTGTCTATCTGTCTGTCTATCTGTCTGTCTATCTGTCTGTCTATCTGTCTGTCTATCTGTCTGTCTATCTGTCTGTCTATCTGTCTGTCTATCTGTCTGTCTATCTGTCTGTCTATCTGTCTGTCTATCTGTCTGTCTATCTGTCTGTCTATCTGTCTGTCTATCTGTCTGTCTATCTGTCTGTCTATCTGTCTGTCTATCTGTCTGTCTATCTGTCTGTCTATCTGTCTGTCTATCTGTCTGTCTATCTGTCTGTCTATCTGTCTGTCTATCTGTCTGTCTATCTGTCTGTCTATCTGTCTGTCTATCTGTCTGTCTATCTGTCTGTCTATCTGTCTGTCTGTCTGTCTGTCTGTCTGTCGTCGTCTGTCTGTCTGTCTGTCTGTCTGTCTGTCTGTCTGTCTGTCTGTCTGTCTGTCTGTCTGTCTGTCTGTCTGTCTGTCTGTCTGTCTGTCTGTCTGTCTGTCCTGTCTGTCTGTCTGTCTGTCTGTCTGTCTGTCTGTCAGTCTGTCTGTCTGTCTGTCTGTCTGTCTGTCTGTCTGTCTGTCTGTCTGTCTGTCTGTCTGTCTGTCTGTCTGTCTGTCTGTCTGTCTGTCTGTCTGTCTGTCTGTCTGTCTATCTGTCTGTCTATCTGTCTGTCTATCTGTCTGTCTATCTGTCTGTCTATCTGCTGTCTATCTGTCTGTCTATCTGTCTGTCTGTCTATCTGTCTGTCTATCTGTCTGTCTATCTGTCTGTCTATCTATCTGTCTGTCTATCTGTCTGTCTGTCTATCTGTCTGTCTGTCTATCTGTCTGTCTGTCTATCTGTCTGTCTATCTATCTATCTGTCTATCTATCTATCTATCTATCTATCTATCTATCTATCTATCTATCTATCTATCTATCTATCTATCTATCTATCTATCTATCTATCTATCTATCTATCTATCTATCTATCTATCTATCTATCTATCTATCTATCTATCTATCTATCTATCTATCTATCTATCTATCTATCTATCGATCTATCTATCTATCGATCTATCTATCGGAGGCTATGCGATCTATCTATCTATATATCTATCTATCTATCTATCTATCTATCTATCTATCTATCTATCTATCTATATATCTATCTATCTATCTATCTATCTATCTACCTACCTACCTACCTATCTATCTATTTATCTATCTAAACCTCTGGAATAGCTGAATGTCGCTTTCAGCTGGGCGGCTACGCGCTGTCTGATCTCTAAAATAACGACTTTAAGGTCACTTAGGTTGTTAGGCCACATAATCCCTCAATTAATGATCCGCTTTTGCTTGTTTTACAGATTATTCATTTCTTTTGTTAAATTTGAGAAACTCAATTTCTGATGCTGGATTACACTGCGCAACAAAAATAAACCTTTGTTTTGTCTAAGAAAGAAAAATAAGTGATTCTGATAGGATTTTTTTCTCCTGAATTCAAATATGATATCTGTTTTTCTCCACCATGCAAGGTTTCCGAGAGACAGGCATTTATAATTTCAAACACTTTAATATTTTTCTACATTCGTAACTACACAATATTCGAACATTCGGACTCACCTAAAAAGTAAGGAATGACGATTTTCTGCTATATTTCGCCTGTGGAGCATCCCTCTTGATGGTCCAACAATAATCGGCCAGCATATCAGGATTCCATTTGCCTTATATATCTCTTTTCCATAGCTGAAATCTCCTAAGTTAGCTCATTTGGTTTTATTTTACAATGGACAAATTGACGAAGAAAGTCTATTAAAAATAATTATTTAAATCCATTAATTGAAATTGAAATTAAAAAAAAACTGTGGGTGATGGAGAAAATTCCGAATACATATTTGAAAACACGATAAAAAAAACTGCATTAAGTATAACTATTGGTACTCATGAGACAAAAATCATGTTGACCAGTGTAATTTGAAGTGTCGCGATGCAAGGAAAATAAACCATGCAAAAGCGTTGGTTATGTATTACCTGTTACATATTGCTGTACAATTTGACACAAATTTAAACAATTTTCACGGATTCGTTTTTTTCCATTACTTTATTAAAATGTTAAATAAATTAAATCAAAATTCTTTTAGGATACATGGCCATTTAAGGGTTAATTAAATTATATGGTTACGTTGCGACGATGAAAACATGGTGGTTGCTATAGCAAAATTGTAATTTCGGGTTGCAGGTAAATCCCGCACTTCTAACGGTCGGATTTCGCTGATTTTTGGAGAATACCTTCCTCGTTATTTTTAATTGCATATTATTGTGACCCAAAAAATGACATCTTAGAAGAATTACACATAGAACATTTAAAAAACAAAATTTCTGATTACAAGTCAAGATGGATGCAACATGTTCATCGAATGGAAGATCACAGGATATCCAAACAAATGTTAAGATTTCAACCTGCAGCAAGAAGAAGACCAGGACGTCCACTCAAAAGACTTTTGGATAGTGTTTTTCTTGAGACCGAAACAGGTCAACAAATGGCCTAAATTCGTGAATGTACTATGATGATGATTATTATTGTGATCACTAGAGCGATTTTTTACATTTTTGTATTGAGGCAAACTCCTCCATCTAATTATCCGGTTTTGCTGGTTAAAGATTTCGATTTTTTTTAAATTTATTGCTATATGCCAGGTTTGATTGTCACAAAACAAACTATAGTCATGGTCATTTTCGGTGCCCACTAGACAGGATCGGTGAAGATCTATAAACATGTTTAAAAATCTTTTTCATGAAAACAACCGCTCCTATTCCGAGATTGAAAATTTTATAATTAAAACTTTCAATGACGCCGGGAATCAAATCCGGACCATTTAATCAGCAGACACGTATGGTACAAACTGAGCAATAATAATAATAATAATAATAATAATAATAATAATAATAATAATAATAATAATAATAATAATAATAATAATAATAATAATAATAATAATAATAATAATAACCATCCTCACCCTGGTACTGATATTTGCGGGTTTAAACGAGTCCTTGGTTAATGGATTTTTAAGGACGTTGAAATCCCAGAATATAGCTTCCTTCGGAAGGGAAATAAAGTCCTAGCCCCGGTGTCTTAGATTTAAAGCACGTAAAATAACCTGAAACCTAGAAAAAGAGGCCTCTGAGGAAAATGTTTCGGTCCTTTCATGCTAAGATTTATAATACAGCACCTGGGGTATTAAGGTGGTCGCTACATAATACATAATGCTTCTTCTTTTGGGTTCAGCATTATAACCCGAAGTACGTTTTAGCCTAATGCAATTAATGAGAAAAATTTATACCTAAATCGGAATTTGAACCCAGCATCTACAGCTTGGGTGCGCTGTTACCGTTTAACAGCATTCTTCTATTCTTTCCTAATCGGTTTTTACCTTCTCCATCCGTTTATTCTACTTCCATAATCTTCAAATCGTTCTCCACATCATTAATATATCTGGTCCTTGGTCTTCCCTTCAATCGTCTTCCATCATGTTTCCACAACAAAATTATTTTAGGAATTCTCTCATCCTCTCATCGCATAAAATGTTCCATCCAGGCAATCCATTGGTTCTTCAAAAAATACTATATTTTCTTCTTCGGCTTTCCCCACTTATAGGTTTGCCGTCTTCAATTTCCATTATCTCTATCATTCCAATCTCCCTCTTCCAAATTCCTATCATCCATCATGGTTCTGACGTAGGTTTTCCATTTCCATCTTGGTCTGCCACGTTAATATCTTCCAGGGGGTGACCATTGGTATATATTTTTGGCCATCTTTCATTTTGCATTCTTTGTACATGACCATACCATTTAAGCGTTTGATTTTTAATTCTCTTAACAACAGATGTGGTGACATCCATTTCTCTCCAAAGGAATTCATTTCTTATTTTATCCTGTCTTTTTTTTTTGGAGGTTTCTTTTAAAATAATCAAATTCAACAGTTATAATTTTATTCTTTTGTAATTCCGTCAAAGGCCAAGTTTCACTTCCATATGACAAAATATTCTGTATTATGCTCTTATAAATTTTCATTTTAGTTTCCTTTGTAATATATTTTGTTCCAAATTATTAAAATACTATATCTGCTTCTTTAATTAACCGATCAATTATTATCATTATCAGTAACGTTATTATAATTATTATCATTATAATTATAATCGCTGTCATCACCATAATTATTATTACAATTATTATCGTTATCATCATAACTATTATTATTATAATTATTATGGTTATCATCAACATTATTATTATTATTATTATTATTATTATTATTATTATTATTATTTGCGGATGACCAGATAATAATTGCTCAAGAATATGAAGACATGGACTTTATGTTCAGAAAATTATTGGACGAATACGATAACTGGGGTTTGAAAATAAACTTAGAAAAAAACTTTTTTATATGGGATGTGGAGCAAAAAACCGAAGATTTAATATTTGAAGATCAAAAGGAGTATATTAGAGGATGTGATGAATTTGAGTATCTGAAAGTAAAAGTAGATAAAGAGGATAAACAAGAAAGTGATATTAAGAACAGAATAAATATTGGTAGAGCAATAACAGCAATGATGAATGAAGTCTTATGGAACAGACATATAACCAGAAAAAAAAAACTACAAATATATAATTCAATAGTGAGAAGTACTGTCACATAAGGAGCTGAAGTTTGGAAATTCAACAAAAACTTAGGCTATGTCGATGGAAATGGATTTCATAAGGAGAGCAGCAAGATGTTAAAAAAAATAAATACTGTCATAACGAGAAAAATGAATATTAGATATTCAATAGTAGACTATATAAGATATACTCCGTTAGCAATTAAATTGGTATGGTCATGTACAACAAATGCAAGAAGAAAGGTTACCCAGATAAACATTGGAATGGTGTCCACCTGGAAAAAGAAGGAAAAGAAGACCTCGAAACTGGAATGAAAACAAGAGGACTGGAGGGCATGGAGTGGATGGATAGAGACGAGTGGAGAAAGAAAATAAAACTTTAGGCACAGAAAGATGTGTAAACATTAAAAATCTTATATAAATAATCTTTATTATTATTGTTGTTATTATTATTGTTATTATTATTATTATTATTATTATTATTATTATTATTATCATCATCATCGTACAGATTGTTTGGGATGGCGTTGTTTCTCCAATTTCCATTTCCTTCTATCAGTCACCGCAAGCTTTGCTGTTCCTAGTCATTGGCTGAGAGCCTCAAAGCGGCTTTTGGGATGCGTCAGTAATGTGTTTACCGATTACGGAACTAAACAAACATCACGTAAAAGTCTAAAATGGTGAACCAGTATTCCATATTTATACCATTACAAAGTACTTGTATGAAATTGCAAGCAAATTTTTAAAAAAAGAATTCAGAACATTTATTACATCTAGCTAAACATTAAACTTAAGTTTATAATTTTCTCTGTGTTTATCTACTTTATTAATATAATTATTCTGTATTAATATATAATATTTTATTAATATAATTCTTTTATACAAAATTCACAGTAATCAGAAAGAATAAATACGAGCAGATGTTACACATTTAAAACTGATCAACACTTACGTAACAGAAAAAAAGTAGATTTCAAACTCATGAGAAATAATACGTATAACTGTTCGAAAATAATTATAATTAAGTCATAACAATCATTGAACCGAAACAAAAAATGGATCTGAAAGTAGGACCTTTTTTTCATACGTTTAAAATGATGGGACTGTAGTATATTTTGAAATCCCTCTCCCAATGCATAAATGCATTGGGAGAGGGATTTTATAAGCAAGTTGCCCTCAGCTGTGACATCACCTACTGCTGTTTTGTCCCATTACTCTTTGCTTTAATGTAGCAATCCTGCGGCGGGTCCAAACAGTCCTTCTCCAATCCTCCTCTTTCATGGTTTCATGGATATCATCATCATCAACAATCACGGATTAAGCCCATGTGGCTTGTTCCGGTCTCATAGATTCTCATTCAAAAGTTGGATCCATCTCTTCTTCGGTCTACCAACATTCCTGTGTCCTTTTGGTTTGTATTTAAGTATAATTTTGGGAATGCGATCATCTTCCATTCTTTGAACATGTTCTTTCCATTTGTTTCTAGATTCTTTTAGTCTATCTAAGAGTTTAAATATATTTAGCTCATTTCTAATATCTTCACTTCTTCTCTTATCTAGAAGTTTGCAACCAGCCATATGGATATTATTCTACCAATCTCTACTTCTTATTGAAAAAGAAAAATAATAATAGTTAAAAAAACTAAAACAACACGCTTTATTAGAAAACCGAACTAAAAAATGAAAAATAATTTTAATTTCCAACACGCTTGGAATAAAATTAAAGTGGTAAACAAAAAAATCATCTCCAACACATATAGAATGAAACTAGAGTTATCTACAAAAAAATAATTTTACCATCAAAAGCGTGGGAGTTTTATAATTTTATAAATTAAATTAGTTGGATTATTATCTTAATTTTTGAAATTATTTTGTTGGGGCTCTATATCAATTAATATATTTGATAATAAACAGATATTGGTAAAAGTAAAGTCTCTAAGAAGAAAACGTAAAAACCATAAAAAGCACCCCACGCTTTTGATGGTAAAATTATTTTTTGTAGATATCTCTAATTTTCTTTTAGATGTGTTGGAGATGAAGTTTTTGTTGACCACTTTAATTTTATCCCAAGCGTGTTGGAAATTAAAATTATTTTTCATTTTTTAGTTGGATTTTATAATAAAGCGTGTTGTTTTAGTTTCTTAAACTATTATTTATTTTCTTAGTTTGGTTTTCTAATAAAGCGTATTGTTTTAGTTTTTTAAAACTATTATTTATTTTTTTAATTTTTAATTTAATTGATTGTCATAAACCGGAATCCCATGAAAATGTAATTGCTTATGATATTTTTAGCGTCTAGGCAAAATATAATTAATTTTTTTTTAAATTATTATTATCTAACATTATTATAATAGTTTTGAATATTTTAATACAGATAAATAGTTACAGTTAATCGTATCCTTCTCATATTTTTTGGATAAATTACAATGTGGTAAGTTTACAAAATTGCCATTAATATTTTACAGAATAAGATAAAAATGTAAATATCTTTAAATTTGATACTATTGTAGTATGAGCTAAAAGGAATACCCTTCTAAAAAAATCCTCCGGGCCGGATTTGAACCAGCGACCTATGGATTACTAAAATTATATACCACTACAGTCCACCGCTCTACCAACTGAGCCACCAGAGGGTATAATATTAATTTCTTACAACGACGGACTAAAAAGTCGGTAAGTCCGCAACCTATTATACCGGTCTTTATTTTTTTCATGTCCTGATGATCCTGGCCAGGATCTTAGAAAAAAAATAATAACATTATTGTATTGTCATTGGTCCTTTACAAGTAAAGTTTTAAGTCGATCCAATGGTTTTAAGTGGGTGAAAATCGTGTTGAAAGATTCCGTTACACAGATAGACAGATGGGGGGCACACCGTAGCGTAGTGGTTAAGGCACTGCGCTACAAGCCGGAAGGTCGAGGGTTCGAGTCCCGGTGGGGTCAGGATTTTTTAAACTGACCCAAACCTTCTGGCGGCACTATGGCCCTGGGGTCGACTCAGCCTCTAACTGAAATGAGTACCAGACGCTTGTTCTGGGGTAAAGGCGCCCGTCACGCAGGGCTAACAACCCGGCTGACATCAAGTGCCGATTGTCAAGAAAAAGTGGGAGCCTTAATCTCCTACTACCCCAAGGGCCTCCTGAGGCCTGTAGTGGGATAAAAAAAAAAAAAGATAGACAGATACAGGTCAAGCTAATATAAAGCGTGTAAAAAAAACTTAATTGCGTTTTCTGAAAATTTGACAGCAGCCAAAACACCTTAAGGAATTAGGTTCCGATGTGGTAAATTGTTTTGTAACAAAAACCGAAGTTCAAATCAGAATCTGTATCATTTATTCGAGAGAATCTAACATTAGAGTTCTCTTATTTTTACGTGTTTCAAACATGTTGTTTGGTTTTGCTTTCAAGTTTATTTTGCGTTGCCGGTCGAGTCATTTTAACAGGAAATCTCTATCCGCAAGGGAATACGTGAGCGCTTTCGTATGAAGAAAAAAAGTCTCTAGAAATTTCTTGAAATCACCGAGTTTTATTTCAGCCTTGAAGACAATCCGGCACCTATCGCATTTCTACTTTTTTTTATTTCACTCTTACCTATATTTCGTATTCAGTATTAGAGCTCTATTAGGATTGGTATTTTGTACAGCTTATATCTATTAGAATGAGTGTTTCTGTTGTTCGATATAATATATGTTTTACATAAAAGTTCAATACATTAATTTAAATGATATTATAAAATTATAATTACAATGAAATGAACATTAATGATATTCCAATTCAGCTATGAAAAATACCGTCAGCACGGTCGGCTTCAGAATTTGTACCCGAGACACATCAGACATACAAAAATTTATGTTATTATTTATTGAAAATATTTTTCAACAATTTAACAGAATATGTCAGATAATCTATCTCAAACAGCTTATTCAAGATTACTCTAACCCCGGGATTATTCCTATTCATCTATGACTCTAACCTACCAGTTCAGCTATATGGATCATGATACTAAATGACAATACATTGAAAGCTACAAAAATCAGGTTTTGTGATCAGTTAAGGGCTGTAGTAGGTTAGATACACTTGAAAATGATGTAAGAAAATAATTAAATGTAATATTTGGCGGTACTAAGGTCCTGGGGTCGACTCAGCCTCTAACTGAAATGAGTAACCGACGCTTGTTCTGGGAGTAAAGGCGGCCGTCACGCAGGGCTGACAACCCGGTTGACATCAAGTGCCGATTGTCCAGAAAAAGTGGGAGCCTTAACCTCCTACTACCCCAAGGGCCTCCCGAGGCCTGTAGTAGGATTACTTTACTTTAATACAATTAGAGGAAAGGATTCATCATTATAGAGACCAGTGGATTGAACACCTACAAAGAATGAGCTACAGTCGTATTCCTAGAAGAATTCTTGACACTAATCCTGAAGGAAGGAGAGATTTGGGAAGACCATGGAAATATTAGTTGGAGAATATGTGAAGCCGGAACTTGAATCTCTTCTTAAAATAATGGAGGATGAATATGAAATTCGTAGATAATATTATAGTGTTACCTAACCCCTGTTTGAAGAAGAAGAAGAAGAAGAAGAAAGAACACTCTATTCTTTAGCGTATAAGTTTAACAGGTGTCAGAGGATTATAAACGGAGTTTTTTTTATATGGAGAACCAATGACTCTTTTTATTTAAAGAGTCACCAGATTTTTAGATATTGGCGTCCGAGCCACAGAGAGTTGATGAGGGTCCCAAACGAAGAAATATTTGCACACACATAGCTTTGAAAAGATGTCGAATAGTGTAAAACCCACTAACTTGGCCAAGAAAAAGCAGTATATTGTAAGGACATTACACAGGGACTATAAATTACATCTCTATCATACACTAATGATGAAAATTGACGAATAGATAAGTTCTGTTGTTTTTTCTAGTGCTGTGCTACAGTGCCCAACACCCTACAGCGTTTACAGTTCACGGATGAGGCCTGTCTTTTTCTAAGTTCACGGATGAGGCCTGTCTTTTTCTAAGTTCAAGATCTTAAGCCTGAAATATGATTTACGATTATTGGTGTTCTAGTTCAATAACTTGGCTTACACTTTTTGACCCTAAAGGTTTGAGACACCTTTGAACAAATTTTACCGAATTCAGAAGGAATGAAGCTATTGAGGTTGTTCTCTTGAAAAGGTTTTTGACATTTTTTAAAGATTTTACACCGACGCTATCTAGCAGACACTGAGAACGAACATGACCAAAATTTATATAGGCCTATATATAGGTTGTGTGTTTTTTTTTTGTGGCGTTCGTTAACCCTCTAGCGACAGCAATTTTTGTTTAATTGAAACCAAACTTGGCATACTGGAATCGATTGAAGATTAAGGTCGAATTCGTTATCCAGCAATATCGGTTTAGGAGTTCACATGAAACAAAAAATTACAAATCGCTCTAGCGGTCGCAAATTTTGATATTTCATAACAGAACTCAGTATATGCCACGTCCTGTTACTTCTGCTGATGATGGGACTAGTCCCAAATGCGCTACAGACAATCAATAATTCTTAAGTTGAGGAGACGGACCTTTGGGGTAACTATTTTATAATTTTACATTATAATTTTTAATTTTGAATAATACCTCAACGAAATTTTATCATGAATTTTATTAATGTTGGTTTTTGAATAAGCTGGGATCAGAAATTGAGTTTCCTCATTTTAACGAAATAAATACATATTCCGTAAACCAGGAAAATTGTACCATAAATTCGACTTACTGGAGAATTGGCTTAGTTTACGCAATTTGTCAGTCACGGACTTTTTAAAAAATAATTAACAACTTTTTGACTATTATTATTATTATTATTATTATTATTATTATTATTATTATTATATTTGGAATTATCAGTATTATTAGATGTATTGCCGAATATGTGGTGCGCACCAAAACATCTCAAGTCAGTAATGACACTCTGAATTCCAGTCCATCTGTCTTTTCTATGTTCTTTCACTTTTCTATTGTCACCGCTACACTTTACAACCAACGTGAGATGTTCACAATAATAATTAAGGAAATAAAGTTTACAGCTCCAAGAATTAAAGAGACACATGTCAAACACAAATTAATGTGTTTAAAAGTTACTTTAATTTAATTCAGTAATTTACCTAACTTTATATCACTGTGGAAATGCGCGCGCGTGTGTATGTATATATAATCATAATACTATATGATTATTGTATAACAAGAAACAACAGACGGGCGAATGTAGAAGACAAATAATAGTGAGCGATATGATATTTATGGGAAACCAGATGTAATAAGAAACATTGAGTTTCTTAGACTGCGATGGAAAGGACATGTGACACGGATAGGGAATGGAAGAGGGACATGGAAACTCCTTATAGGAAAATCAGAGGGAAAGCGTTCAATAGGTAGGCCAAGAATAAGGTGGGAGAATAAAATTAACCTTTTTTGAGGAAAATAAATTATACAGAGGATTATTGGAAAATATTTGCTCAGGATAGGAATGAACGGAGAGCTTATTTCCACGGATGCGATGAACTTACTGGGAGTGAATTAGTTTGTTAAGTAAAAAAGAATTTAAAAATCATGTTTGTTAAAAAATAAATAAAAGTAATTTGTTGAACAATTCATTTTCAGTTTAATCTACGCAATAAGTTACGCACTTTCCATTTCATAGTGACGTAGAATACTTTTGCTTTGTTCTTATTTGGATCATTTAACCTTATCCTAAATTCCTGATGCTCAATTGGACGATACACATTCAGAACATAAACTGATCGTCATTGATATCAACAAATAAAGTGATGAATTAGGAAATGAATACGTAGTGCAGTAATAATGGATTGCATAACCGGTTTTTCTGCACTAAGAAGCAATGTCAAGTGAACGGTTACCACACCTTACGTTAGAGGTCACCATCCTCCCCCCTTCTAGCACTTACATGCCACTAACCGACCGTTATGTTTGACAATTAAAAATATTAATATATTTATTTGTAGAGGGAGACATTTTTTTATTAAATATGGAACAGTATATAAACGGTTTGCAAACAGTTCACAGACATCCTGATTTGTAAAGTCCTCAGCAGAAGGAAATCAACTTCTACACCTTCAAAATGTACAAGCTCGTAAGTAGTAATTCAATTCTAAATATTTTGTAAGTATTTCTCAAATAGATATATTTTACAATAACCTTAAGGCTAGACATATTTTTATTTTTCACCTATCTAAATTAACATTAAGTATAATTTACTAATATAGTACTCGTATAAAATTATTTTACAAAAATGAAATTGGTATTTAGATATATTATTGATAAGTTCGAATATGCTGATAATTGAATAGATGCCCCGAAAAGAGAGCTAAACCCATTAACTACACACATTGTTGGGAAAACGAAAAAAAAAAGTATAATGTTCATTTTGAGGTTATTACCTTTATTATATCATATACATTTTAATCTCTCATCCTATTGGAATCATATACAGCCAATTTGAATACAAAATAACATGCTAATAACTAAATATTAACAATTTAATACATCTATCTATATAGAGTGGAAAAATGATCTAACATATATTTAACTAAAAAATAGAACATACACATTGAATACTGATTCAGTTACAAGAATTTCTAACTTAATCAGTTTTTAGTAATTATTTTCCATTTAATGTTATTTCGTTACATTCTTTGTGACTTTATTTTCACTCAATTTCTCTAAGATTCAGATTAAAATTCACGGAACTATGGTGGAATAAATTTGCACATGTGCAATAATTGTTCTTCTACACTTCCATCAATGACTTGACTAACTGCTTCCGCCATTTTGTTACATAGAGATCAGTAATCGCTTGAAAGCCAACTTTTAAAAATAAATAAAACAGGTCTGGAAGAGAGTATGGATAATTTTACATGCACCATGCCGTGATACTCTCTGAGTAGATCATTAATCCACTGCAAACTCAACTTTCGAATTTTTGTGGGTTAGATCTCCTTTCGGGGCAACTATTCAATCATGTTTTCATAAAACACGTTCAAAATATTATAAATACCAGTGTTCGCCAAGGGGTCAAAATTCGACCATAAATAACACGTCACTTTATATTATATTAGACATCGTTAGTTTTAAATTGTACTAGACCATAATCATAAAACTACAATGAATATAGTTACGTTGGAGTGTAACTGATGATGGGGGGTGATAGTATTCTAAATTAGCACCCAGAATCGTGAGGAATTTGAGTTGCTACAATATGTAGCGGTTCCACGTTGAAAAAACCAGCTATAACGACTGGTGGACCCGACATGCTGACCACATGTCACGCCTACACTGAAAGGATGATCGTCTATCTCTGTAAATAATACATGTATATGTATTATTTCCTTATATTTTAAATGGGAGATTTTGCACTAGATTTTAGTGCCTTGCAGTTAGATACGGCATATAATGTTTTGCATAGGTCTTTACATATCGCATGCTATTGTGGAAGAAATTTAACTCTTGCACCATGGAGATTTTCCATAAACACTGCCTCGCAGTTAAAAACAGCAGAACTAAATGTTTCCAAAATTTTTATTGATAACACTAAAGCTCGACCATTGCTACTAGACAAACAAAAAAAAAATCGGTTGATAAACAGAGGTGAATATGGTACTTAACTGCTTTCTCTTAGCTTATTTATATATACAATTTTATTATTATTATTATTATTATTATTATTATTATTACGAGACGAGTGGAAAAGGAAAATAAAACTTAGGCACAGAAAGATGTGTGTAAACATTCAAAATCTGTATATAAATAAATTATTATTAGGCTATGTGTATCATATAAAATGTTTGTACATGGAATTTACATTTTTTAATATATTTTTAATTCTTTATAATTTATTAATATAGTGTATAGGCCTACATGTAATCTACACATGTGTTTGTTATTTGTGCTGGTTGAGTGGAAGAGAAGGCCTTATAGCTTTAACTCTGCCAGATAAATACAACTTTATTATTATTATTATTATTATTATTATTATTATATTATTATTATTATTATTATTATTAAGGCCTATATAATTGTCATCAATAAATTTTTAATATGGTAAATGCATAAAATAGTAGATTTACAACTAATAGATGAGGTCACTGAATTGAATGAGATAGAAAAAAATAGTTATAGCTAACTCCAAAGTGTATGAGAAAATTTCTATCATAACATGGAAGGTCACAGACAGACATCGATTGACCTTCCTTTGATATAGCAAACGCATCCTTAGAATGACATTGTGGCAAGTTTGTAATCATAAAATGTTCACATGAGAGATATGCTACAGAGGTCTCTGCATTTTATAGCAACATAAACTTTAACGCCTGATGAAATATTCCTTCATTAAAATTTATTATTATACTCAGTGTATCACGTTCAAGTAGAATTATGAACATAAAATTCTTTTTCCCTCGATAATAAAACTTTTTTTAACTACTCTGCGATCTAGGGATAACATTTTCGCAGCGGGTTAAATTTCCTAGTTGAAGATGTTTAGTATTTTTCTCAACCGTAAGGAAAATGCCGAGAAATTTGTGACTCAACTACTCTGAAAAACTAACCACGTTCATTTTCATCAATTATATTCACAAGAAACTTGGTTTAGAGCTACCTATTTTAATCTAATATATAAAAATGAATGTTTGTTCGTACTTTATGCACGGCCATACCAACGTTGATCCAATTGTGATGGGGCTTTCTGCAAAATGTTTTCTGTAGAAATTAATTTATTCTTAATATTAACGATAATTTAGAAATTATTGATATTATAACAAAATGGGTTCTGATAATATATTCAAACCAGAATTTGTATTGGAAACCGGAAGGAAGTAAGTTAGGTTGGTCGGTCATCTTGATTTTGAATCGGAACAAACAAGAATTTCAAACACACTATTGTCTGGACCAACTTTGCATATCTTTTTCTTTTCACTACTTAAATATACATACGTACTAGAGGACTACATTTAATTTCTCCCATTTGTACATTTTTAAAATTCAAATTCCCAATTATGTTCCCATTATATTTTCTTAATTGGCAAGACGATAATTTTTCGTGCGAGTTATTTAAATGTGGCGGACCGCACTGAAATCTAAATCACACCTAACTGTTATTATTATGTAGGCCTATATCGTGTAATTTGCACGCATTTAAACGATGTATACTCGTTCGTTTTCTTTTGTTTTATTTATGAAGTATTAATTGGATTAAACCAATTGATGAATTTATGGGTTAATGTTGTCTTAATAATAAAATAAATCTACGTTTGATATCCAATTCTGAGATGTGGAAATTATATTCGCTCTGTTACACTCCAATATTTTGAATAAAGATTTTAAAAAGTGCATGTAGAAAAATGTACAAACTAAATCAGTTCTGAAAGAATTATTTTGTGGTAGCCTATAAGAATTTTAAATGGAAAAGAATTTCTAGGAGTTTTATACGAGAGCGCATTTTTAAAACCTTAAGTCGCATTCCACGTTGTCATGAGATTTGCTGCTCTTCCATTTTATTAACCCAACGGATACTTTTGGAAAGAATCAGCATTTTCCAAACTTAATTTACTTACAAAGCATCTACAAAAATGTAAGGGTATTTTTTCTACAAATTCCAATACATTTATACTCTCTTGCAAGCCTTTAAATCTCTATACATACATTGTCCCTCCTCATCACACTGTATATTTAGTCACTATATTTTACGGTCTCAGTTACCAAAACATGGAATTCCCTTCCGTCCTATGTCAGAGACTGTCGAACTATAAAATCCTTCAAAAACAAACTAAATAATTATTTAATAACAAACTAACTTATACACCTCACTGATAGTATTCTTTTAACAACTAATAAATTTAATTATTTATGAAAATAATATTAAGATTAACAAATATTGTTTTAAATATTGTATAATCGTAAAATTAGTTTTAAAAATGTGAAGTGCAAATGTTATTTCATACACATGGTAGAAAAGCCTCTGAAAGCGTATGGTGTAGTCTGTGGAATCTATACACTCCGCTGCCTGCCCGGATTATATACCCGGAAGGGCAAACTAACTTACTGGCACTATCGAACCCATAGGTTCATGGCCGCGTGGACATATGCTCTCCACACATTCCTATCCTGAGCTAATGTTTACCAATCATCTCTATTAAAATCAACTTCCCTCAAATCAAAGTTAATATTGATCTCCCACCTCATTCTTGGTCTACCAACTGGGCGCTTTTCCTTTGGTTTTCCTACAACAAGCTTCCATGTCCCTTTTTCATTCGCAATTCGTGTCATATGTCCTACCCATCGCAGTCTACGAGACTTAACTGTTCTTATTATATTTGGTTTACTATAAAGATAATGTAGTTCACTGTTAGAAGGGATTTTAAATCTGTCCTGTGCTGTCTTAGGCGGTGTCCCTGATATTCTGCTAACCACAGATAGAGGGAGACCACTACTGTCTATCTTGTAATGTGTAGTTCAGAGCTCCCCCTCCTTACATAAACGCGATTCATCCAGATTAGTAAGTTCCAGAGGGTGTAAGTCCTATAACAGGAAAGAGTACGAAAAGAATAAAAAAAACAAGAAAGGTGAAAAGCTAAATTTTAATTTGTCGTTTATTTCATGCCTCGTTATAACATATACTACTTAAACAACAAAGGAATAATAGTTTCTATAAATAATTTCATTATCAATTATTTATATGCGTTTTATACATAAAACAACACTCTGTAACAGCTACAGCTATGATCATTAGCGTCGTAATTTAAATTTGGGCGTGAAAGGAGCCAACACATTTGATTTAAAATACCATTTTTTTAGACATGATATTCTTTTACGTGCTCTAAATCTACGACACGAGGCCATGGGTCTTTTTACACCTTGAAAAAATATATCGGCCCCGCCGATTTACAGTCATGATACTCTATTAAGAGTTGACATTTATAAACATACAAGACATTCTATAGATATATACTTACTTGCCTCCATATCAGAGGTTCGTGGGTTTAATCTTGATCAGGATAGATTTATTTTTAAGACGTAGTCTCCTTTGGAAAATAGGTAGATTTATAGATCCCATGCTGTCTATTTACGGAGGTAAAATAACCTCAAGCCTTTGAACAACATTTGTTTCACTTCATGATCAACTTCGAATTATGACATGAAAAATTAAAAATCTTGGCAAAATAAAATAATAATTTAATAAATTATCGTCTGGTAAAAAACACTACTTATCATCAAATGGAACAAAATGGTTAATATGGTAGCGATTTATACTCGTATTCGGTAGATTTCGAGTTCAGGTTCGGTGACTAATAAACCGAGCTCGATGTTTCATGTCACTCTTCAGTTATCATGACAAATTCTTTGCTGAAATTGCATTGCCATGATCCATTTCAGTATCAATAAAATATTACAATTCATTAAAATACGAAAAGTAGTGAATTTGAAAAGATACATGAATGCAAATAATAGACATACGCAGTCAATATATCTATGAGGTCACATGAACAGGAAATGTCTCAAAATGTGACAGATCTTAGAAAAATATATTACGGATTACCAAATTTAGATTACTTAGAGTTCTCTTGGGAAGAGATTGTCGGGGAGACAAAAATAATGAAGACTAAATAAGGTATGATCCTAAAACAGAATAACTCTAGTTATACCTCTACGTCGAACATCCCACAATTTCCTATCCTTCCTTGTTTCAGCTACCAGACTCTGGAATTCCCTTCCCTCGTATATGTAAGACATCACGACTCAAAAGCAGTTCAAGAAAATTGTCACTAAATTTTTCCTTAGGCAATAAAATAATAACCGTGTTCTAGGTATACCGGTACTCATAGTATTCTTTCATATTTTAAACTTTCTTTACGAAGCCAAATACTTAACCAAATTATAGGTTATTATTGTTATTATTTTAGTATTTTTTATATTTCATTGCCAACTGTGTATTATGCACCCTATTTGTATAATTTATTATTAATCAAATTATAGATAATTCATAATTGCATTATATAATAATAATAATAATAATAATAATAATAATAATAATAATAATAATAATGATTTATTTTAGCTGGCAGAGTTAAGGCCATAAGGTCTTCTCTTCCACTCAACCAGCGAATAGTAAAATTATACAAAAATTACGTACATATTACAATTTTAAGATATTAAAATACAGACTAAACAAAATACAATGATGATGGATCTAATACTAGCTAATGCTAACAAAAACATAGAATATAATAAAATTAAAATGATATAAAATAAAGTAAGTAGCTTCCTACATGATTATTAATAGAATGCTCTATATAGTTGTTATGTAGTTAATGTTTTCATTGTGTCGAACTTAAGATATCAGTTAATTTGGATTTAAATAATGATAGCGATTGACAGTCCCTGACATGACTGGGAAGTGAGTTCCATGCTCTAGCCATAGATATTGTGTAAGATTCAGAGTACAGACAGGTCCTGTGTTGTGGTATCAAAAGTAAAGAAGAGTCTTGTGATCTTGTTCCTAATTGTGATGAGCCGATAAATGTTGAAAACGTGTTGTTAAATAAGTTGGTAAATATGTGTGCAGAATTTGGAATAGTAAGGTATGTGAATGTAAAGTTCTTCTGTCATTTAGGCGTAGCCATGATAAGGCCTGAAATGAAGGAGACACGTGGTCATAACGACGGAGATTGAATATAAATCGAATGCACGCATTATGAGCACGCTGTAGTCTGTCAGATAGATCAGTTGTAAGATTAGTCAGTAATATGTCGCAGTAGTCGAAGTGTGGCATTATAAGAGTCTGTACAAGTATTTGTTTTAATTTTGTAGGAAGGAAGTTTTTAAAACTATTTAGGGAGTGAAGAATTGAGAACACTTTCTTGCAGGTATTATTCACCTGGATTTTCCAGTCTAGGTGTTGGTCCATATAGATACCCAGATTTTTTACTACTGAGCTGTAGGGGATATTTTTGTCATTTAGGAGAATGGTAGGGATATTTTCGTAATTTATAATGCTTTGGATTCGCCGATGTCCTATAATTATGCACTGTGTCTTGTCAGTATTTAGATTAAGTCCATGTTTCTTCGACCATTGGGAAATTGAGTCTAGGTCACTATTTAATTTGTCTAGTGTGTCATGTACATCGTCAGGATGGGAGTGAATGTAAATTTGCAAATCGTCAGCGTATAGGTGATATCGACAATAGGTAAGTCTAGTGGATATATCGTTAACATAGATAGAGAACAGAAGTGGTCCTAACACTGAACCTTGTTGGACGCCACCCTTCAGTGATAGCCAGGATGAGGAAAGTTCTGCATTGGATACACATTGCTGGCGACCATGAAGATAGGATCCTAGCCAGTTAACAGCATTGTCAGAAAGATTCAGAGCGCGTAATTTTGCTATTAATATGTCAGTGTCAACAGTGTCGAAAGCTTTGCTGAAGTCCAAGAGTGTAAATATTGTCATGTGGCCACTGTCCATTGCTTCACGCGTATCTTCGGTAACTTTAAGAAGTGCGGTTGCCGTACTATGGCCTGTCCTAAAACCTGATTGGTATGGGTCGAGTATGTTATGAGTGTTAAGGTAATCAGTTAATTGTTCATGAACAATGCGCTCCAAGACCTTAGATAGGACTGGGAGGATGCTGATTGGTCTAAAGTCGTTTGGTGTTACGTAAGATTTAACCCTGGTGAAGTGCAAGAGAAGAACTTACGGTCTTAAATCCATCAGTAAAATAACATAAGTAAATAAATAGGCCAATCAACTTAATCCCTCAAAAATTAATGAAAATATCTAGGGAAAATATTTGTTGTTCATTAAATATAGTGCAATATAGTTAAGATTTTTCTACAATCGAACAGGAAATTACTTATATCTTCTTCAAAGCCCTTGTTTCCCTCAACAGAGATTTAGGCGCTCTCCCCCTACAGGGAAGAAATTAAACCATACTAATTTAGTTACACTTGTTTTCGTATAGATGTCATTGGAGTGGCTCGTGGTCAGCGATCCGCCTCATACTGACATCTAGGAAACCAAGATAGTACTAAGACGGGAAAATTCGGTAAATTTTGCTTAGAGGCCTTTTCATTCAGGCTTAAGGATCTTTTACGAGCCTGAAAATCTTCAGACTCGGGACCCAAAGCTTAAAGTCCCTCCCGGAGGACTTGCTCCTTGGATTTTTCCATCCTAAAAAATCCATCGACCTAGGCCGGGTTTGAACCCACAACCCTCGGGACCAGAGGCAAGGAGCATAACCACTAGTCCACCGCGGCCGATAAATTATTTTTATAAAGGTTTATAAATATAGGCGAATGCAAAAAAGTTGTTAATTCTTAATTCTGAGTTCTGGCAATATTACATTAACAGATGTTGCTTTTGTATACGAATAATAACGTTCTGCTCTTATAGGCCTAAATGTAATTCTATCAACGAGCTTTAAATTTAGTACGTACAAACGATTCCCTAATGATGGCTATGAATAGTTTAGTTTCGAAATGTTTTAACCCATATTTTTCCATTGAAGTTATAGCTGGTCCCAGTTGACAAGTAGTTATATGTTTGCTTCTGATTCAGAGGTACCCGGTTTGGTGGACTTTTATTTATTTATTCAACAGGTTTGAAATATATACATTTTCCTGTGTCTAATATTAAGTTTTGATTCTCTTCCTCCATTCATCTCTATCCTTCCAGTCACCATCCTGCAGTCCCCTGTCCTTCATTAAATTCACAATTCTATCTATCATATTTTCTTACATCTCCTTCTTATTTTCTTCCCATTGGTGGATTTTAATGGGCGTAAATATCCTTCGGAAGAAAACGAAATTCACGGGCTTTAAGTCATAGTTTTAAGATACAGAAACAACCTTAAGGTTGAATAATAGACCTTTGGGCAAAATTATTCGGTTATTTCACATCTTGTTTTGAATTATGTCGCTGATGACCTCAGTTGTTTAACTCAGTTCTAAAGCCAGTTTCGTATACTTTTTCCAGGCTGTATTCCTTGCTATCATCGCAGTTGCCGTCGCTGCTCCAGCCCCTACATGGCACGGACATCTTGGTCTTGGACATGTTGGGAGTAGTTGCTCCAGTTCTAGCTGCTCCAGCTCATGTTGCAGTTGCTCCAGTACCAGTTCACGCTGCAACTGTAGCAATCCATGCACCCGCTGTTGTAGCTGCTCCCCATGTCCTTCATCACGGCCACGTATGGTAAACGATTTTCCTCCAATTTTTCCTTCCTTACTCGAAAATAAATTCCCGGAAAAAAGTTTTTTGATACCGATAAAATATAAAGCAACAAATAAATTCATAGAGAAACCAGGTTGAGAATGTATGTAAATATTTTATAACAGATTCAATAAAAATTTCTTCACTGCCAATTAGTTATTCTTTATTAATTCATCCTATAGCCTTTTTCTCCTCAATGGATCTCTTCCAGATATTCCTGACCAGTGATATTTGTAGAGTGGAAATAATAAGTAATTATAGTATCGCTCTCTCTCTCTCTCTCTCTAGTACTCTCTTTTTTTTGTTCACCATCATCATCATCATCATCATCATCGTCATCTTCAAGGTATGGGCATGTTGGCGCGTTCCGCTCCCCGGCGCACTACATGCCGCAGGCGCAGGTCGTCTTTCCAACGACGTTTTGGTCTTCCTACATTTCTTCGGCCTAGAGGCCTATAATGAAGCAGCTGTTTTGATAAACGATTATTTGGCATCCTTTGTATATGTTCAAACCAATTACGTTTATTTGTGTGTATTTTCTCGTGTATATTATAGATTTGTAGTTCATCTCTGATATCTTGACTTCTCTTTTGATATCTTAGAGGTACACCTGCAACTGATCTGAGAAATCTCATTTATATCTCATATTGTCTCAATTTTATTTTTATCAGAGATCTTTTTTTTTTTTTTTTTTCTCCATCGAATTATCTAATTTTCACTATCAATGCTATGCAATATAAGTTCTAATTTCCTGTAATAGTAGTCATTATAGTCCAATCAGAGTCCGGGACTTCCACCACGAATAATATAAGCTGTACTCAAAGTATATATAAGTCGGTGCGCGTATGCAAACCCAACAACAGAGGTAACGCAAGAAAGGTCAGATTCAGAGAAGCTGAGGCGAGAGTTCGTTGTTCTGAGCCACTGCTTAAAGCAAAATTTAATTTACGATCAGGATGGAACGTTCAGCAGATGTTAAACTGCATGCGATAGTAGTAGTATATTTATAAAAAAACGTAGGCCTAAATCACCTTAACATTATTTTTAATATGTACAGGCTTAAGGAAGTTTAAGAAATACAACACAACAATTGTATTTCTCATTTCGTTGCTAAGAAATAACGTTTTAAAGAGTGCGTACAGTGTCCACCGCTGTGGTCTCGGGGTAGCGTGCTGCCTTGTCACGCAGCGGGCCCGGGTTCAATCCCCGGTCGCGACAGTTTTTCTGGGTGAGCTTTTTATCGGGGTTTTTCCTCACCTGCAAAAACAAATGTCAGGAAAACTTTAAGGCCCAAACGGTCCCCAAAATCATATGGCCATCGTAATAATCATCATTCATATTCATCTTAGGCTAAGCTTAGGATTAGGGATTCTCCTGGCGCACCATTATCATCATAATCACCCATCATATCATCGAGGCAACATAACCCCACCTTCCAGGCGCCCCAACCTCAGAAGTGGGTTACGAGTACGCCATGCCAGGAGAGAAACCAGGAATATCGAAAGGCAAACCTGGGGCATTTGAAAAAAAAAGTAGTACAGCCTTTCAAATAATTATTGGCGCACAGGTAATTTTCAAGTCCTATAGAACGAAGCCACTGCGCATGACCAGAGAACAGTTGTTTGGTTTACAAGTATACAACTATTTGAGAAACTGAAATCCGATCTATTTCGTTGTGTGTCGTGCAATGGAAAATAATTTCGCGTATAGGCCTATAAGTAGTGCGGTAAATGCTGTAAATAAAACAAAGCAAAAAAAAAATTGAGATAATTCACCTGTCTGTTCATCTCTCTTTGGTCCAAAAAAATTCTAAGAACTTTACTCTCAAATACTCGTAATCTCCTTTCCTCCCTTAAAGTAAGAGTCCATGTTTCGACTCTATAGTACTTATATCAATAATTCTCACTGTACGCTATGAAACCTCTGTGAGCTCTAATTTTGTAAAAAATGAATGTAAGGATATTTATCATATTGAGTATAATACAGTAAAAGTGTTTAATCTGGAACGTGAATAATGCGGAAATCTGTCCAATGTGAACAACTTTATTGGTCCCAGCGAAATAATAGTAATTTTACGTGTATTTATTTTGCATAAAACGGAATCTGTCCAAGCGGAAACGGAATGATATTTCTACTCAATTCATGAAACAGTTTTTATAAAGCGGAAAAACAGTCAGAGAAGTAAATTAATTTCCACTTCTTTGAATTCCCGTTAGGCAAAAAAAAAAAAAAAAAGCCGCCGGGTGAAATAGTGATTCTACCTGTACCTGAAATTTTCTTTCGGCCTCACTGCACACCGTTATGCTAAATACAGATACCTGTCATTACAAATAACCATTGCACTGTAAAATCTTAAATATTAGTTTAAGTTCTGAGATCGATCTTACACAGGCAGCGTTCTGAATTTACGGAATAAAGATGGCTAAAACGTATGCATGATTGTCATTAAACGAAAAAGTGAAAGTGATTGAAGATAAACCTCCAAATTTCCGGACCGATGCTTCAAAGTCAAGCTTCAGCTGTTGCTAAATCCCTCGGGAATAACGATTTCAAAGCATCTTCAGGTTGACTGGACAGTTTAAAAAGACGACACAATGTAGTGTGGAATGAAATTTGCGGGGAATCAAAGGATATGGACGAAAGTGTAGTTAGTGAGCGGAAACCGAAATTGCATACTTTAATTTCAGGATACGCATAAGATACACTTTTAACGCTGACGAAACGGGACTGTTTTTTCGCGCGTTACCGCAGAAGTCGCTCATACATACTCTACTCCACTTTTCAACGGCAGCGGAACTACAATAATCCAAGGTACGTAAAAAGAATACGGTACTCTATAATCTAAGATTATTAGCAAGTTTTAGTTTTTTTATAATGCGGAATTTTGTCTAATGTTAAAAAAATTGGTCCCATGCGATTTCGATTTGAACAAGTTTTACTGTATATCTAATATATAAAAATGAATGTTTGTTTGTTTGTTCGTATTTTATGCGCGGTCATACCGTTGACCCAATTGTGATGGGTTTTTTGCAAAATGTTCAGGAGATTTCCGGAATGAACATAGGCTTTAAGATAGTTGACACACTCAACTCCTACACCCTTAAAAACACCCTTTGTAGTGAAAAACGTGAAAAAGCCCCTTTTTTACTCTTAAATGGCTTACGCTGCCTAAACCATAACAAATACACAAAATGAATGTACACAGAATTGATTATCTTAAAAAAGCTCTACAAAAAAGTCCGCGACAGCATATGTTTACAGATAACACACAATAGCCATTTTTTACTTTCATTGATGCCAAGAAGATCGGGATAAGTAGTTTCCCGGGCAAGCATAGCAGCGCACGGCGGGTATTCTTTTATGGATAACTCAAAATAACGAATTTTGCCTTTCAGCTCATTTATGCCAAGTACATCGGGAAGCGTAGATTCCCGGACAACGCCGGGTAATCATCACGGGATATCTAAAAATAATAACGATATACATTTATATTTATTTTTCCTTTTACTTATTCAACTAAATGCAATAACACATCGTTTATTTAGGTGTAGCAGCGCATGCCGGGTATTAGCTAGTACTGAATATTTTAAATTATATATTGTGAAGTGAAAAACATTGTTTGTCGCTTTTAACTGCCATATAAAATGTTTCATATTTATACGAACGTGTGAGCAGCTTAATAATTACGGATTGAAATAATATATAGAATATATATGATATAAAATATAAAACGAAGGGGATTGGGAAGGAAAGATTCATTAGAAATATGAAAAACATATTAAATGGAAACTGAAAACAGAAACAGCGTCAGTTACAACAATCTATAGAAGTATGTATGTATATAGCTTCGTTTGTGTTATATATAACATAGCTTTTATTTTTTAAAACACCTTCAATTTAAAAATAATAATATAATAGCAGCTGTAGTAATAACAAAACTAATAATTCAAAAGTTCATAGGCATAACATCGGAAGATATATTCAAACCAACAATAGGTAAATTCAGTCTTCATGAAGATAGTAACGACAATGGGATTAGATTAGTCACCTTCGCCACATCAAAGAATCTCATTGTTAAGATCACAACATTTCAGCATAAGGATATTCATAGGATATTCATAGAAGAGCTCCACCTGGACCTTCTCGTGCCGGCAACAGATGCCTACAAAGAACTGCTGTGGGAACTCAACGAGAAGAGAGAACAGATATGGCATGAGTTCTACGCAACGGTTGCGATGATCTACAGGGAATGGACAGCAGCCAGATACGACCTGAGACACACCGTGACGAGAGTCGCGGTCCATGGTTTCCACCACAGGATATGCACATCAGTGAAGCGCCATAACCCAGAAGAAAAGTGCAAGTGCAAACTATGTGGGTCGCACTGCGACCGATATCACCTATTACAGTGTAAAAACATAGGAACATCGATAACAGACATTTGTAAGACATGAAAACAGTTCTTTCTACATGGCCATTGGCTGCAATGATACCTATTATTATATTCATAAATACACCTGGACGTCTCCAGATGGCGAAAATCGGAACAAAATAGATCATGTATTAGTGGACAAACGCTAGCACAGTAGCATCATTGACGTTAGATCAGTTAGAGGGAAAGACTTGCAATTCGGATCATCATCTGGCCAGGGTGAAAATCAGACAACGGCTATCGCTTATGAGAGGAAAAAACGCTAAAGATGATTCTGAAAAATATGAATTAAAAAACTTGAAAAATGATGAAATGCGGTAAGAATACCAAATCAAAATTGCTAATAGATTTAAAGTACTGGAATCTTCAGATGACGATGTGACAAACGAAGAAGAAACTGATATAAATAAAGAATGGGAGGCTATAAGAGATACTATTAAATTGTCAGCATCAGAAAGCATTGGTTATTTAAAGAAGAGACAAAACAAGAAATGGTTTGATGAGGAATGTGCAGACATTGTAAAGAAAAGAAATATAGCAAAAATGAAATTATTACACGAGCCAAATGAGGTAAATTTAGAGCAATTGGGTAGTATTAGACGGGAAACCACCAAGTTACTAAAGAGTAAAAAGAGGGAATATTTGAGAGAGAAGATTAATGATCTTGAAATGAATGCAAAAAATGGGAACATTAGAGAATTATATCGGGGAATTAGTATAGAGAAGAACGGGTTTCAGGCTAGAACAAACATAATTCGGAATGAAAATGGGGATATGGTTGCCGATTCCAGGATTGTGTTAAATAGATGGAAAAGTTACTTTAATCAGCAATTAAATGTACATACAGAACAGGGCATTGAGGAGGATAATTTACAGACAGCAGAAATGATACTCGCAGAACCAAGTGCATTAGAGGTTGAAATGGCGATTGAAAAATTGAATATGTTTAAAGCATCATGTTCAGATGAGATTCCAGCAGAACTGATAAAATCAGGGAGAGAAAAATTGATGGACAAGATACGCCGGTTACTTTGGAAAAAGAAGCTGCTACAGATGATTGGAAAGGATCAATTATCGTACCAATTTATAAGAAAGGAGATGAAACTGATAGCAACAACTACAGGGGCATCTCATTACTTTCAACTTCGTACAAAATTCTAACAAATATATTAGTAAGCAAACTTACTCCCTATATTGATGCCATTCTAGGAGATCATAAATGTGCATTTAGAAGAAACAGGTCTACAACAGATCAGATTTTTAGTAGAAGACAGATTTTAGAAAAGAAATGGGAATATAATGGTACTGTACATCAACTATACGCAGACTTGAAAAAAGCATATGATTCAATTAAGAGGGAGAAGTTATATAGAATCCTGCTGGAGTTCGGAATTTCTAAAAAGTTAGTTAGACTTATACGAATGTGTCTAAATGGAACAAAGAGTAGGGTGCGTGTAGGCAAACAGTTTTCGGACGCCTTCTGAAATCCAGAAAGGGTTGAAGCAAGGAGATGCACTATCTCCTCTACTATTTAATTTTGTACTAGACTAGAGCATGCCATTAAATCTCTAGAGAATGAGGAAGGCTTACAACTGAATGGTATTAATAAGCTGTTAGTTTATGCTGATGATGTAGTAATATTGGCCCATAGCGAGGAGGTACTAAAGTACAACACACACACACAATTGAGTAGCACTAAGAAATTAGGACTGGAAGTAAATATCAATAAAACTAAATGTATGGTCACACGTAGAAATACATTATATAATGGAAATGAACAGCTAATGACAAATGAGGAAAATTTTGAGGAAGTGGCTGAATTAAAATACAGTACCTAGGAACAATAATCACAAACAGGGATGAAATGTACAAGGAAATTAAACATAGGCTCATTTCTGGAAATGCGTGTTATTATGCATTACAGAGACTCCTGACTTCCCAATCCCTTGCAAAAAAAATTTAAACTTAAAATATATAGAACTATTATTTTACCAGTTATATTATATGGATGCGAAACATGCACTCTTACTTTAAGGGAGGAAAGGAGATTACGAGTATTTGAGAATAAAGTTCTTAGGAAAATTTTTGGACCAAAGAGAGATGAACAGACAGGTGGTGAATGGATAAGACTTCATAACAGTGAATTACATGGTCTTTATAGGAAGCCAGATATAATGAGAATAGTTTAGCCAAGTAGACTGCGATGGGAAGGACATGTGGCATGAATGGGGGAATGAAAGACTTGCATGGAAGCTTCTCTTGTAGGAAAGCCAGAGGGAAAACGCCCAGTTGGTAGACCAAGAATGAGGTGGGAGAATAACATTAACTATGATTTGAGGGAAGTAGATTATACAGGGAATGATTGGAAAGCATTAGCTCAGGATAGGGATTTATGATGAGTTTATGTCCGCGCAGCCATGAATCTACGGGTTCGATAGTGCCAGTGTGTAAGTAAGTATTATAACCAATTCGTTACAAAATATCGAGCATTGCAACTGCATATTCTACGGAAATACCACTTAACTCCATTTACACAACAAATGCAGAACCGTGTAGAGTTTAAATTAGTAATTATTTATTTTGTAGGCAATTTCGGACTTAACCCCTTTACAGGAGTATCCAGATTTTAGGCTTGAGATTCTTCTACGTTCCATAAATGTACGATGCAGGTACATTGGGTTTAGTTCATTTCCGA
Organism: Diploptera punctata; assembly: GCA_030220185.1. Classification (NCBI taxonomy): domain Eukaryota; kingdom Metazoa; phylum Arthropoda; class Insecta; order Blattodea; family Blaberidae; genus Diploptera; species Diploptera punctata. Next base: position 740,299 of record JASPKZ010005692.1, read on the forward strand.
AATCAGAATTTTACATCACGAAAACCAGAAGTTTGTGAACGTGTTCAAAAGAAAAGAAAAAATAAATAAATCTTGTTTCATATCAAATGATTTCGTCATAAGACCTTATACAAAATAATATATTCTTATGAATAAAATTCTAAACACAGTCAGATTCAAAATTTGAGGTCTAGAATTGGTTATTGTATGTTGTGATTTAAATAAATCTAGCAACATTTATTATAAAGCTTATGCACTGTCAATCTATTTACAGTTCTGTAAGTACATATAAACTATGAATATATTAAATAAAAAGGGAAAATGGTTTCAATGTTGTTCAGTGTACTGTGAGGTTTTGGCGAAGTGATCGATGAGTGAACTCCAGCTCTAATTTGTTTTCCTTGCAGGAAGCTCTCCCAAGGATCTCTATCTTCACTTCTTCTTTCTATGTCCTTTAAGGTTTGAAAAAGAATCTCCTTTTCCCTCGTGATATCAAATCCGTGCTAGACTTTCCACTCCAAACCCATTTCTAACCAACATTCAATCTATTTACTTAATTCTCATTTCTACCAACGTATTACATGAAACTCTGTCGATAGAAAAACGTTTATAATTAACGCTCAGAAACTGATTGTGCAAGTTTTGCTCTTTTGTATTACAGGAACTCTTGTCGTCACAAATCCTCTCAAAGAACCTTAAACTGAAAATTTATTAAACTATTATTCTCCTAGTTATATTATATGGATGCGAAACATGGACTCTTACTTTAAGGGAGGAGAAAATAATACGAGCATTTGAGAATAAAGTTCCCAGGGAACTTTTTGACCAAAGAGAGATAAACAGACAGGGGAATGGAGCAGACTATAAAATAGTGAGTTACATGATCTTTATAGGAAAGCAGATATAATCAGAACAGTTGTCTCATGGACAGTGATGAGCAGTGCATGTGGCACGGATCGTGAAAGTGTAAGTTCTTGTAGAAAAAAGAGGGAAAACGTCAAATTGGTAGACCAAGAATGAGGTGGGAGAAAAACATTAACCATCAATTAAGGGAAGCAAAAATAACTCAGGATAGGGATGTGTGGAGAGCTTATATCCGCGCGGCTGTGGAAATATGGATTCGATAGTGCCAGTGAGTTAGTTAGTTAGTTAGTTAACTAGTAGAATAGTCCTGCCTTCTTAATGAACCTCAGTTCAAATGTTTGAAAAATCACTTTTTTTTGGATTTCCTGATTTTAGCTTTACTTTAAAAATACTTACAGGCTTTTTCGACAGCTTAAAAACTCATAATTTGTTGATAACTTGGTCATTGCTTTTGTTTCTTATATTCCATTTATTATTTATTAAATTAAATATGGTGTTTTGTCCACCACTGTAGTCTCGGGATAACCCCGTTGCCTCTTACGCTGTAGGACCGGTTTCGAACCCCGGTCGAAAGAAGTTCCCTGGGTAAGGATTTCTTTCGAGGTTTTTCGTCATGTATAGACAAATGCCAGGAAGCTTTAAGACCCAATTGGTCCCCGAACATAATATGGCCATCAATCATATTCGCCTTTAGCACGAATGTATGAAAGAATGTCGTGTTGTCTCGGGAGGTGGTTTGGAACTGAGCTGATCTTTCATCCTTGGAGGCAATCCTTGCCTTTGTGTGGTCAAAAAGTGAGTACATGAACGAGAATTTCAAAACCTCAGGCAGGTCGTGTCCATGTAAGAACTGGGTGACGTGGACACATAAAACTACATGCAAAGGGAGGGATTAAATTAACACATTGGTGACGGGCCACGGAGATCTCCGTGTTTAAATGGCCAGCGCTAGACGACGGGCCACGGAGATTTCCGTGTTTACGTTTTCTATGGTATTTCAGCCTCTTCGCTTTTGAAGGAGCGTGCAATTTTGTTTTTTCTCATTGTGAAATAAACTATAGTTGTTTTTGTACCCTCTCTTCTCTTTTATGAAATTGCCAACTTTACAGAAAGAGTTGTTTACAATTTTAAGACAGATGGCTGGTGAAATATGGAATTTTAGTGCCGATAGTTAGGCGATTACGGGTTACATATGTAACCTGTAAATATATGTTGCAGAGGGGAATAATTAGAAGAAACACTATTTTGCGTTCTGGAGCCGAATTTATATCTATGGCATCATGTCTACCAGGATAATTATTATAACAGTGTGGCTATAGCTGAAACTTTGCTCGCAAGAAAGACGATAGTTTGCGGAAGCAATAAGGATTGACAGAGGGCTTCCAAAATCATTTGTGGAAGCAGGAAATAAACTCAAACCAGGAGAATGTGTATTTTGTAGTAAGGGGGACCTTTTGCTACAAACATCGAAAGATAAAAGAGACGTAAGAATGGTTAGCACATTGCATCAGGCAACACGAGAGTGGGAGGGGTAAAGTTGTAAAAATGCCCTATTGAATACTTCAAAATAACAAGTATATGAAGGGTGTAGACAGGGCTGACCAGTACCTATCATATTACTCCATCCTTAGAAAAACAGTGAAATGAAGCAAGAAAGTTGTATTGTGGCTTGTCCATTGTGCACTCTTTAATGCCTTTTGGGTCTATAAATTTCAAAATCCTAACAACAATATGTCAAACAGAAGTTTTTGCTTGAAACAGCCTCTTGTTTGGCAGTCGTGAAATTAGGAACAAATGACAGGGAAGAGGAGGGAAGATAGAGTGAAAAGGACACCATGTCAAGACCCACCAAGAAGGCTGAGACCTATAGAAACATAAATTAACACCAACTGTGTCTGAAAAAAAAAACCTTCCAAACCTTGCCACGTTTTTAGTGAACACAAGAAAAGAAACTCGCTACATATGCTCTTTTGCCGTGTGCTTTACATAAAGCGAAATGTTTATAACGCTATCAAACCCTCAATTTCTACTAGAAGGTCTGATGAGAACACTAACAAAGATTTACTTATGCAATATTGTTATTGACTGTAAATATATTGATGTAAAAATCACACTGTGCTAGCGCGGTTTAAAATTTAAAAGTCCACGCTACTGACAGAAATGTCCGGTCTAGCAGCGGTGGATGGAACGGACAGCAGTCGGTCACCAATGTGTTAAGATAAAAAAGAAAGAAAGAGGGAGAGTCTGGTGTTCTTGAATTTAATTACTTAATGACGTTAATTATAAGTTTTTCAACGCATTTTTGGAGCTTGTTTCCAAAATGATACTAAATCCAAATCAACATATTTACAGGGAATATATATATATATATATATATCGCAACAAACATATGTCAATAGAAAGCAAAACCCGCATATACAAAACGATAGTTCGACCAGTTATCGTATATGGAACAGAAACTAGGGCTGATACAACAAAAACTAAACAAATAATAAGCACATGTGAAATGAAAATCTTAAGAACTGTTCAGGGGAAAACATTACTTGATAAAATACACAACACAGAAATAAGGGACAAATCCCATATTCAAGACATAACCAAATTTATTATAGATATACGAAAATATTGGAAGGGTCATATAGAAAGAATGGAAGAAAACCGGCTTGCAAAAAGAGCTAAAGGAGATAGACCAATGGACGGGACAAGAACAAGAGGAAGACCAGCCAAGAGATGGATAGACAGTGAATGCACATCCAGTACGTCTTCCTCCGAGGAGTGATTTTGGAAATAAACAGGATTAAAATCCTACAAATTAAGTTTAAGAAGAAAAAGAAGATTATATAAATAGTCTTCATATTTAGATATGACATGTAAGTGCTAGCAACTATAACTAACTTTTGTTTTAGCGAATTCCAAAGGAACTGAGCTATTGAAGTAGTTCTCGTACTTCTTTTTACCGATTTTCACAGATCCTATCTAGTAGAACATAACCTAAATTTATAGGCCTATACATAGGCTGTTAACGTTTTAGCGGCTCCAATTTTTGTTTTATCGAAACCGAACTTGATATCATAATTATTGAATCTGCAAAATGTTGCCACATGGGCATGTTAGGGTTGTAGCTTACTATAACAATATTGTACTATATATTTAAAGCAGTTTTGGATATCTATCTTCATTCATTCTGTCTGTGTGTTGCTTCCATTTTTGTCTACATGTAACTATTTTATCAGTTATTGCAAATATTTCAAGTTCCTGTCTTATTTCTGTGTTCTTGATTCTGTCTTCCTTTGTGCACCCTTTAACAGATCTCAAAAATTTCATTTCTGCCGCCGTTATCCTACTTAGATCTTGTTTTTTATGTATCCAGGCTTCTGATCTATAGAGCAGTACCGGTACTGCCAATGTTTTATAAAATTTCAATTGGATCTCTCTTGTTGTTTTATTATTTAGTGATCATTTTATCGTACTACATACCCCGAGATGTGGGCAGACCTAAAAAGAGATGGGCTGAAGTCGGAACGGGTCAACAGACCTAATCCATGAATGCAGATGATGATGATGATATTTAAAACAGAAATATTAACTTATGGTTTTGAATGAGTGTTATGAATTACATAAATCTCTAAAAGTGTCTTAGCAAAATACTACACATTGTTATGAATGCGTGTTATGAATTTCATAATTTTTAATAATAATTTTGGTTCTTAAAATAACTTCATACATTAAGGCAGAAGCCTCATCATCGTTTAAAAGTAAGTTAATCAGAATCATTGTCTTTCGAATATAGGACAATCAAATAAAACATGTTTTACAGATTGTATTGATTCTTGACTTTTACAATTGTGATCGCTATCTGGGTTAATATTAAATATCCTAAAATAACTTCCAAATTTTCTATCGCCTGTCATAAATTGTGTTGAGATGAAACTTGGAATACAATTTTTTATATTTAGCCTACGGTATACTGTAGGAAGGAAGAGTTCTTTTGTTAAAGCACCGCTTATACTTACTCCTTATCCAATGTTCATTCCAATCAGTGATGATATAGACCAACAGTTTCATTTTTACATAATGCAATTTACCAACAGTTTCATTTTGGCATAATGCAATTTATTAAACAAATGTAAGATCGAGTTCGTTAACCACGAAATTAGGCAATTTGGTGTAGGAGCTCACCTGAAGCGAAAGTTTAAAAATCGCTCTGGCGGTCGCAATTTTTTTTTTACTTCACACAACAAAACTCAGTGGTACATATTTTAAAAATGAACCGAGAAACGGAATAAGACATCTTCCCCAAAATTCAAAGAAAACTGACCATTAGAAGTGGAGATTTATCTAAAACCCGAAATAAAAATTCACTAGCAATTGTCATGTTTGGTTCGTCGCAATATAGGCTACAATTTAATTAACTTTTAAATTGGCTATGTATCCTATAAGGACCATTAGTTTAATATCTATTATTTCTAATATAGTAAAGGAAACATTAATCGATATATATTATTTAAATTGGTATCAAATTATACAGAAATATACAAATAGGCAATAACGTACAATTACGTATGATTTGTTTTCACTGTAGCTCGTCACTTAAATTAACTGGCATCAAAAATTGAGTTTTTCCAATTCAACAAAATAAATATATATTCCATAAACTAGCAAAATTGGACCATATATTCAACTCTCTGAGGAATTCGGTTAGTTTACGCAGTTCCTGCGTGACGGACTTTATTTGGTACCTTTTGTAAACAAGCGCCAAATTTATCTTGCCTTATAACTAGGGTCAGTATGTTTATGTAATAAAAACATAAGACATATTTACAGATAGTATAAATTATTCAACTGTTTGTGCGTGAAACCAAGATAAAAGACAGAAGTATTGCTTCTCATTATTCGACAGTTTGTATGTGAAATCAAAACAAAAGACATTCATAGATCTAACTTTTTCGTTATACTATGTTGCAATCTTACCTTCTCTACACACACGCGCGCATACACAGGTGCACGCACACGCGCATGGGCACATGCACACGCGCGCACACGCACACACACACATATAAATTTGTATGAATATATAAATGAATGTATGACTGACTGTTCTTCATGCGCTGCCGTACCGTTAATTTGATTGTGATGGGGCTTTTTTGTAAAATGTTCAGGAGTTTCCCGGGAAGCTTTTAGGCTATAAGAGAGTTGTATTACTCAACCCCTTCACCCTTAACAATCAACCTTTGTAGTGAAAACGTGTTTTTCGGAAATTTTGGGCGTTTAAATGGCTTATGCTGCCTAAACCATAACATATATACCAGATTAATGTATACAGAATTGAATATCTAAAAAAAAATCTACAAAATGTCCGCGACAGCATATGTCATCTTTTACGGATAACTCACAATAACCATTTCTATTTTTCTGCTCATTGATGCCAAGAAGATCGGGATGACTAGACTCTCGAGCAAGCGTAGCAGCGCACAGCGGGTATTCTTTTACGAATAACTCTCAATAACAATTTGTCTTTCAGTTCACTTACGCCAAGAATATTGGGATAAGTCCTGGTAATTAGCACGGGGGTATCTAAAATAATTACCATATAAATTTATAATTATTTTTATTTTTACTTATTCAACTAACATAAAAACATATTTCATTTATTTAGGCGTAACAACGCACGCCGGGTATTAGCTAGTAGTATATAAAAAACCTGACTCTATAACAAACCATAAATTTAGCAACAATGTTCTAAATTATGACGATAATAATGAATACTAATAAAATATACTGGAAATGCTTGATAAAATGTGTCAGGATAGATATAGGTCAAGATGGGAACGGAAAAGCTGTTAAACTACTACTACTACTTCTTCGTCACGGTTTAGGCTTTTTGCTAGCCTGTTCCGGGTCCAAATTGCTCTTTCCATCTTTTCTTTGGTCTTCCCAAATTTCTTCTTCCTCTTGGTGATTAGTTATATGCTGATTTTGGTATTCTGTTCTCAGTCATCCTTGCTAAGTGTTCTTTCCAGTTTGTTCTGTATTTCACTACTGTTGTGTTTAATTCCTCTACTTTTAGTTGCTGTCATTTCTGTGTTGTGTTTTGTCTGTTCTTTGATATCCTGCTATTAGTCTGAGGAATTTCATTTCAGCAGCTTGTATTCTGACAGATTGCTGTGTTGTCACTGTCCATGTTTCAACAATATCGGGAATATAGATATTAACATTTTTTTTTTTCCAAAACAAAACACTGTGATTTTAAAATGCAGATCCATGAAAATATTAATCTCAGCTTGAGGGTTTATAGTGAAACGCTTGTCGTCAGAAGTAGACCATCATTTAGCAGTATAGGTGTGACATGTGGTCAGTAAGTCGGGTCTCCATCCCTTATATAACAGAGACGCTACTTATCGTAACTGTCCAATACCTAACGACATGAAGCTAAGAACATAAATACATATATATCCATACATAAGACTACATACAAACCTATACACATATTATATAATCTATCCACTACAGTGTAAATTTATGTTATTTTTCTCTTTATTTTTTAAACATAAAGCCTATATCATATTAATTAAATTATTTTTATTCTGTTCATCTTACCTCAATATTAACGTTGATTTGTTCTTGAACATGTTTCGATTATATTTTAATCATCGTCAGCATTTTACACAGATTGGTTATATTTATGTTGTACACCCTGAATGTCGATGTCAGCTCCATCCTGTGGTTGGCCAAAGGACCTCCAAACAAGGTCACGCTCCGTCGGTATTTCAAAATTCATAACTCTGTTTTTGTTCTTCTGAATATACATTTTGTCCCAAATAGTCAGCTCATTTGTATTTTGTATGATATGATCGAAACATGTTCAAGAAGAAATCAACATTAATATTGAGGTAAGACGAACAGACTAAAAATAATTTAATTATAATAACCTCAAAATATCACTTCTTAAAATAAAATATTAATTACCTATAACATATATTTACAATGGTATAAAGTTTAACAATTTTGTTATAAAGTATATGTAAACTAGTTTGTATACTGAAATTTCACATCCAATATAAATACTCCATATCATACAATCCTATTCTTTTTCAAAATTAAAAATTAAAATAAAATAAAATTCATACCTTAAAGTCGTTTTTTAATTATTTATGCCCTCTATATTCGAGGACTGTAATTAAATTTTAATATTTGAATTGTGTACTCACTCATTATTTACTAATAGATCCACTGTAATTGTGGGAAAATAATAAGAATATGGCACAGAGCTTGTGAAAGATTAGTAACGAAATTGTCACCTCAAAATTGTCACACAACTTCAGCGCCTTTGCTCTAGCTGATTAAATTAATTGGTTCTAGGAATTTACAAACCTCAACAAATCAAAATAACCATACGATTGGTGTTATGTTTTTATCTCGCAAACGTTCCAGGCTCTAACCATAATATTTTGCTCATAAATCTATGTTGTATAAAAAAACATATTTAATTTATTTTACATTTCCTTCAAACATGTCCGGGGGTCGACAGATTATGTTGATGAAAGATACTCGTTTCAAAAAATCAAGTACATTGCTCCTAGAATAAAAGTTACTAAAGGTAAATAAATTAGACATATTTGATGAGAAAAAATACCATGACTAATAAACGGTAGAAAACATTAGCATCTTCATCACAAACGGCTATCCATACTGTAGTATGAATGTACAATTTTAAGAAAGAAAGGATATTTATAAATTCGTTGACCAAACATAAATAATCCCCAATGAAATATGTTATTTGTTAAATTTTTAAAGTCAAATCTTTGAAATATCTTGGTAATATATTTGCCTACACAGAAATATGGCGAAATATGTGTTTTACCAATGCTTCGAATACCAAGATACACGGCGCGGCATTGAGTAGTTTTTCATAAGTAATGCCACGAGTGATTTCCAAATTATCGATAAATTCACGACTCACGAAGTGAGGAGTGAATTTATCATAAGTAATGCCACGAGTGATTTCCAAATTATCGATAAATTCACGACTCACGAAGTGAGGAGTGAATTTATCTAGAGAATTTGGAAATCAAGAGTGGCATTTGTTAGGACTATTTAACGAATAAAATTAAGCTGTTTACTCACAAATCATTATTTAACTATAGTTATTTTAAAATATTTATATATTTAATGTAAACGGCGATGTTTGAAAACAAATGAGAAACGATAGGTACGCTTCTACTGCTTCTTTTGTTTATCACTGCAACCAGATCATACTATTTATTGCCAAAGGAACGCAATATAGTAAGAATGCTCTCTAGTGGAGAAAAAATGAAACACATCAATCTGTATATTAATTCATTTTTGATGTCGTATGATGTAAATATGACAATTATATTTTTCTCGATTATTACCTGGGAAAAAATACATTTAAGAAAGTGCAAACAGTGGTTTCTTTTTTGGTGGTATAATCAATTGCTACAAATGTTGACATGTAAGCACTATTATATACAATCTGGTAGCCGTATTTGTTATAGGCTCAGTCACTGCAAAATAACGGTCAGACCTGTTCAGAATATTAAAAAGGAGGAGCTTTGTTTAATATATGATAATCCTAACACTGATAAATATTTCGTGAAACACGACTCTGATTGGTTGTAAAACAGAAATCATTGAAACGTGATTGGTCATTGACTCCCATTTGGGGCATGAGTTAAATAGTCTAGAGAATTTGGAAATCAAGAGTGGCATTTGTTAGGACTATTTAACGAATAAAATTAAGCTGTTTACTCACAAATCATTATTTAACTATAGTTATTTTAAAATATTTATATATTTAATGTAAACGGCGATGTTTGAACACAAATGAGAAACGATAGGTACGCTTCTACTGCTTCTTTTGTTTATCACTGCAACCAGATCATACTATTTATTGCCAAAGGAACGCAATATTGTAAGGAGGAGCTTTCTTTAATATGGTAATTATAACACTGATAAATATTTGGTGAAACACGACTCTGATTGGTTGTAAAACAGAAATCATTGAAACGTGATTGGTCATTGACTCCCATTTGGGGCATGAGTTAAATAGTCAATTTAAACACTACTTCGACAGACCAACAGACCATGATACATAGAGGATGTATTTGTATTGTGAACTGGGACGAGTGTTTTGATGAATATGAGTTTAAGTCTTTGTGTGCAGTTTAAGTGTATTATGGTTTGTATTATGATAAATAGATGCGTGAAGAAAAAGCTCAGTAGTCTACTCCTGATAGAAAAGCACCAAGGGAACTGTCAGATTTAACGTCCCTATCTAACTAACGAATCGTTATTATCAATATCACATTTCTTCTCAACACATGTACAAATTAAGATAAAAAAGTTGGAAGACTTTTGAAGAGAGATTTTGCTAAGTAGATCGAATTTTGTTCATGGATATGTTGAGCAAGACATTAATGATTTCTTCACAAATATGAAATAGAAAATATTTTCGTGTGAATGAAACTGTATGGACGCACACGTCAAAAAAAGACACAGCCTCTTGAGTATACCCACTATTTAATTTGAAATCAAATATACTGAACATATTCGATAAATAATAGCATATTTTTGTCTTAATGTGCACTGCAAAAATTACTTGGAATTTAATCCATGCAGATGATGCGTAAACTGACGATTAAATATTGTACACTCCGATACTGAAATTTTTACAATTAAAATTCCCAACCGCGTCGGGTATGGAACCCAGACCTGTTTGCCAGAAAGCAAACATGATATCACTTGAACTTACTTAACTTACTTACTTAATACAGCAGTTTGCCTTTGATTCCTGCTTTCCAGAGATTCCTATCTTCCCATTGTCCATCTTCCATACCCCTCTTCATCATGGCATCATATATTCCCTCATACCATGCTCTTCTACTTCTTCGCCTTCTCCTTCTGCCTGGTACCATCAAATCCAACACCCGTTTAGGCCACTGGTCTTCCGGCATTCGTTGTACATGTCCATACCATTGTAGAGCTCTCTTTGTTATCCTATCGATAACAGTTTCTTGTGCATCCATTTCTTGTCTGATATATGTATTTCGAATATGTTGTAGCCTGGATATTCTCATACTTCTCCGTAATTCATCCATTTCTGTCGCCAAAATTCTTTTCTGCAACCTTTCAATTGTCCAGCTTTCTGATCCATACGTAAGTATACTTTATATTATTGTCTGTATAATCCCTTTTTTTGTTTTTCTGGTTAAATTTCTATTCCATAAAAGACCATTCAGGATCACTTGAACTAGTACGGTATAATGTCATGGTTCACCTATGTTTTTCAATTGTAACTTATATAAACAATTTATTGTATAGCGAAGAACAATATATTCTTTGTTAAAATTATTTTCTTTAACATTGATTAACATCGTACATATAAAAGTGAATATTGCTGGGATATTTTAATTTTAAATTTCTCACTGAATGACAAATTATATTGAAGAGAAAAATATACATTTATACTGGGGTTCGAACTTAAGATCTATAGTTCTGTACACTAGTGCTGTATCTATTTATATAATTCCCGAGAGCGCCAAAGGCTATAAATCGTTGTTTGACACTCCATCTGGCGGCTTCTTATTTAACAAGACATTTAATGGAAATTCAACTTTACTATATACAGTAAAACCAGTAGAGCTTCTTTCGATGTTTTTATTTTAAATTTAATATTTCTTCCTGAATGACAAATTATATTTGAAGAGAAAACTTTACGCTTAGACTGTGGTTCGAACTCAAGGTCTATAGTTCTATACACTAATGCTCTTTCCAACTGAGCTACCTAGGCCTCCAATCTAAACGCGTATTTTTATCTTATTTATACAATTCCCGAGAGGGCCAAAAGCTATGAACCTTGTCTGACATGCCATCTGGCGGCTTCTCATGTATGAAAGTTTTTAACGGGGATTTAACTTTACTATATAAAGCGAGTATAGTTTCTTTCGATGTTTTTATTTTAAATATATCATTTCTCACTGAATGACAATTTATATTTGAAAACAATAATTTACGCTTAGGCTGGTGTTCAATTGCTAGGATAGTCAAAACTTGGTTAAAACGTTGATTTTTGTTAATAAATTATGGTTTACAATCAGAAATAGCTAGCCTAAAAATTATTGTAAGATTTTTGTTCTAGGTAATGAAATCCATTAAGATGGCAAATCATTACTCACCTCCCAGATGAGTTTGAAGTCCTGTTGTTCTACCCTCAAGAGTTCGCATGTTGATCTGGTTACCACGGTGCTGTCTCGGGGAAGATCGTGCAGGATGGACTCCCCGAAAGTAGCACCCACACCCAGACTGCATAATGTCACTGATGTTGTCTGAAAATAAAAATTACTGTTTAATTCCTGAAGCTTTCGCAATATAAATTTTAAAATAACTCTGACAATTTTTTTAGGGTCATTAACTTAGTGTTTTTATAGGTCCTATAAACTCTTTGCTCATTTCAACGATATTGTAACAGCATGTGTCCTCAGTCATGCTGTCCACTATCCAGGAGCCTGTGCAGTGTACCATGCAGATATACAAGATTTTTTTAAGAGTTCATTTTATAAATGAATCGGTAGCCTAATAATTATTTCTGCTTCGTCCTTCTTTAATTGATTGTCTCATGCTCCAAATGGGAGTCAACGAACAATCACGTTTCAATGAATTTTGTCGTGTTTCACCTTGATAATTATCGAATTATGATTACCAAAGTAAAGAAAGCTCCTCCTTTTTAATATTCTGGACAGATCAGAGTATTAATTTGCAGTGGCTGACTCTCTAACAAATACGTTGAATATAGCAAATAATGAACACATTCTTTCGACCTACACATTTGATAATTGTGTGTTCAATAATTGTGTGTTTTAAATACTGATTTTACTGAGTTGTTTCCTAAAAAAATAATTAATAACCTATAATGTTGCCTACAGTTTGATGTGTTTCATTTTTTCTCCACTAGGGTGCATTCTTACAATATTGTGATCCTATTTGGCAATACATAATGTGATCAAGTTGCAGTGATGAACAAAGGAAACATAAGAACATTCCTCATTTGTTTTCAAACATCGCCGTTTACTTTAAATATATAAATATTTTAAAATACTTTATTTAAGTAATGATTTGTGAGTAAACAGTTTAATTTTATTTCTTAAATAATCCTAACATATACCACTCTTGACTTTCAAATCAAATTGGAAATCACTCGTGGCATTACTTATGATAATTAAATACTTTCCTTTAGTTTTTGTTTCGAAACATTAACTAATATTCTAAAACTAACGTCATGGCTAAGGGAAACCATAAGTTCAATGTCTCATTATCTGCCCACTGTCCCCTATCGTCCAGGCAACTAAATCCGGTACACATATCCGATATTAGTTCTTCTGATATAACCGAATATTATCCTCTCACCTAATGCGTAGGATTTCTTAATGTATTTTTCCCAGGCCACAAAATAGTGAAGGTCGATTAATTAAGAACAGTATTCTTTAGTCGTGCTGCTCTGAGGAATGATAGAGCAGGCAAAGAGAAAGGTATTTATATCGTGGAAAGAAACTAGGTTGCATCAACGGTTTTTTTCCAGGGATTCAAAGTCCTAAGTATGGCTTCTTTCGGAAGGAAAATAAAACCGTAGTTCCCAAATCGTAGATTTACGACATATAAAAAAATAGAAACAGGTCACCAATTGAATAGTATCAGCAATGTGTTATAGATAACTCACAAAAAGAATATCAACTTAGGATTAATATCCTTGAAGATATTGAAATATTAGAACACAAGAATGTACATTTATTTAATGAAACACATACATTACACAAATTACATTCTTAGTGGCATTTCATACGCGGAAGAATGAACATGTTTCCGAAAGATCCCCAGAATAATTACAGCATTTCATACAGTTGAGGGTCCATTTTTATACTTTTTACTTTTATATAAAAAAACACAAAATTGCCATAAGAGATACGGGAACGATTTTTTTTTGTATATTTCACCCCCACTTTAAATTGCAATACTAACGAATTAAAATAATAACACTTTCAATAAAATACTACAACCTTCATGTATTGTCATTAAAAAAGGCACATAATGAAGCCATCACCTGATATAAAATATCTTCTTCTTCTTCCTTTCAGGTGATAGATCCTGTGGCCTGTTATGGTTTCAAACGACGTTTGAACGGTCTGGCTAAAGATGTCTTACCTGGTGGCTGGTATTTTAAAATTTGACGTGATATTCTTGTTCTGCTCATTCTTCTTACGTGAGATTTCCAGTTGTTTCTGTATTTTTGTACATATTCGATGACTGGTTCTGTTTGTAATTCTCTGAGAATCTCAGAATTACTTTTATGGTCTGTTCTTGAGTAACCTGCAGTAGTCTCATATATTTAATTTCAGCCGCAGTTAGTCTTTGTTCATCTACACTCTGAATTGTCCAGGCTTCACTGCCGTAACATAATATGGGTCTGGCCAGTGTTTTATAAATTCTAGTTGTTGCTGTACTGTGTTTGGCTTGGAATTATTATTTATAATTCCTGTTACTCTGTTAAATTTTATAATTTTTTGACTAAAATATTTTTCCTCTTCGTATGTAACTTGATATCCGAGATAGTTAAATGTGTTAGTTTGTTCTAATATTTTATTATTAATAACAATTTTACTGCGAACTGGGTCTTTTCCTAGGAAAGCCATGACTTTAGATTTTTCTGTTGAGATTTCCATGTTTTAGTTTATTGCAAATAAAATATAAGCCTAATAAATCCTTGGCACAACAACTCTGAAAAGTTAAAGTCGACTGACTCGGTTGCTGTTAAAATGAGAAACACAAGACGACTCGGAGGGCCACATAGTTACCATTACGTAATCCTTCAACCTTGAATTCAGTATGATTAACCAGATCCACTTGTCATATCAAGTACTACTCAGTTATCAATAAGAAGCTAAATGGATGGCATTCCAGACTCCATACTCAAAGAAAAAAATCGATGGTATAGCTGTAAAACGAACCTGGATCCATTGGGACCCTAGTCCGACATGCTAACCATTACATGGCCTAAGCGATCACACTTAACAATATAGCATATACAATTCTAATTTTCTATAGTAAATTTGCGGAAACTTTAAATAAGGGATTATTTTGTTGATTGTAGCGTCTTGTGGCGTCGCTGAAGGAAATGAAATTATTGATCGCATGCATCCTCTTGTAGTACGACGGCCAGGTAGGCCTACAAATGCCACTCTTACTCGATCTGCTGACCGCAAGGTAACAACTCAAATGCATTACGGAAATTAGATTTGTAAAGCTTTTCCTATACCTTACTAAATTGCTTCTCTTTCTTCCTTTAATAATATCACTCACATCCTTTGGATTATACATTTCATTTGCTGATAATTATGTATTATTGTTTTTTATTGTAGATTTAACTAATAAGGTCATATCGCAAACATTTTTGTCAATTATGGGTATTATTGTGGGTATTTTGTGAATTCGGCATTATGATCAGTGTCTCACTACTACGATATTAATGAAAGAACGTCTCCATCCATAAATAAGTCTGATAAATGAATCCATATTTTACATGCTTAATTTAAAACAATATAATCCAGAAGAATATCACAGGAAACCCAATCAAATGTTAAGCTATCAACCTGCAGGGAGAAGAGCACCTGGACGTTCACTCGAAAGACTTTTGGATGGTGTTTCTCTTGAGGCCGAAACATGTCAACAAAAGGAATAAATTCGTGGATGTACTATAATGATGATGATGATGATAATCCAGCATCGCCACCGCGGTCTAGACATTTCATTATTACCTCTCACATTGAGGGAATTGGTTCGATTTCTAGTCGAATTGAATTTCTGGTCGAGCTGATTTTTTAAAACCTTCTTAGCTGTAAATAAAATTAATTTTGGCCATCATATGTCCTGAAAATGTAGGTCTAAAGATAAATAAATAATAGTTTTAAAAAAACTAAAACAACACGCTTTATTAGAAAAGCGAACTCAAAAATGAAAAATAATTTTAATTTCCAACACGCTTGGGATAAATTTAAAGTGGTCAACAAAAAAATCATCTCCAACACATATAGAATAAAACTAGAGTTATCAACAAAAGGAAAATAATTTTACCATCAAAAGCGTGGGGTGCTTTTTATGATTTTTACATTTTCTTCTTAGAGACTTTACTTTTACCAATATATGTTTATTATCAAATATATTAATTGATATAGAGCACCCCACGCTTTTGATGGTAAAATTATTTTCCTTTTGTTGATAACTCTAGTTTTATTCTATACGTGTTGGAGATGATTTTTTTGTTGACCACTTTAAATGTATGCCAAGCGTGTTGGAAATTAAAATTATTTTTCATTTTTGGGTTCGGTTTTCTAATAAAGCGTGTTGTTTTAGTCTTTTAAAACTATTATTTATTTTTTTTATTTTTTTAGTTTTAATGTTTTACAGAATATGATAAAAAATGAAAATATCTTTAAATTCGATACTATTAGAGTATGAGCTAAAAGTAATACTCTTCTTAAAAAAATCCTCCCCAGCTGGATTTGAACCAACGACCTATAGATTGCTATAATCATATTCCACTAGCTCAACGCTCTACCAACTGGGCTCTTACAACGATTGACCAAAAAGTCGACAAGTCCGCAACCTATTATACCAGTTTTAATTTTTTTGATTTTCTGATAATTCTGGCCAGGATTTTAGAAATAAAATATGAAATTATTGTAGTGTCACGGGTCCTTTATAA
Organism: Diploptera punctata; assembly: GCA_030220185.1. Classification (NCBI taxonomy): domain Eukaryota; kingdom Metazoa; phylum Arthropoda; class Insecta; order Blattodea; family Blaberidae; genus Diploptera; species Diploptera punctata. The sequence continues at coordinate 756,914 of JASPKZ010005692.1, forward strand.
GTGTACAAAATTTCAAGTCGATCCAATGTTTCTAAGTGGGTGAAAATCGTGTTCAAAGATTCCGTTACATAAATACAAAGACACTTTTTTTTATTTTCTGATGATTCTGGGAAGGATTTTAGAAAATAAATATGAAATTATTGTATTGTCACGGGTCCTATACAATTATACAAAATTTCCAGTCGATCCAATTATTTTAAGTGGGTGAAATTCGCGTTGAAAGATTCCGTTACATAGATAGATAGATAGATAGATAGATAGATAGATAGATAGATAGATAGATAGATAGATAGATAGATAGATAGATAGATAGATAGATAGATAGATAGATAGATAGATAGATAGATAGATAGATAGATAGATAGATAGATAGATACAGGTCAAGCTAATATAAAGCGTGTAATATCCTCCTGTGTCCAAGAATGAGCAAAGGCCTCCTACTATAGCACTTATTTTTACACGCTTTATATTAGCTTGATCTGTATCTATCTATCTATGTAACGGAATCTATCAACGCGATTTTCACCCACTTAAAATCATCGGATCGACTTGAAACTTTGTATACTTGTAGAGGACCCGTGACAATACAATAATTTCATATTTATTTTCTAAACTCCTGGCCATAATCATCAGAAAATAAAAAAACGTGTTTTTGTATCAATGTAACGGAATCTCTCAACGCGATTTTCACCCACTTAGAAACATTGGATCGACTTGAAACTTTGTATACTTGTAGAGGACCCGTGACAATACAATAATTTCATACTTATGTTCTAAAATCCTGGCCATAATCATCAGAAAATCAAAAAACGTGTTTTTGTATCAATGTAACGGAATCTTTCAACGCGATTTTCACCCACTTAGAAACATTGGATCGACTTGAAACTTTGTATACTTGTAGAGGACCCGTGACAATACAATAATTTCGTATTTTTTTCAAAAATCCTGGCCAGAATCATCCGAAAATCAAAAAAATGGAAACTGGTATAATAGGTTGCGGACTTGTCGAGATTTTAGTCAATCGTTGTAAGAGCTCAGTTGGTAGAGCAGTGAACTGATAGTGGTATATCATTTCAGTAATCCATACGTCGCTGGTTCAAATCCGGCTGGGAGGGTTTTTTTATGGAAGAGTATTACTTTTAGCTCATACTACAATAGTATCGAATTTAAAGATATATACATCTTTATCTTATTCTGTAAAATATTAAAACTAAAAAATAAAAAATAAATAATAGTTTTAAAAAACTAAAAGAGCACACGCTTTATTAGAAAACTAAAAAATGAAAAATAATTTTAATTTCCAATACGTTTGGGATAAAATAAAGTGGTTAACAAAAAAATCATCTCCAACACATGTAGAATAAAATTAGAGTTATCAACAAAAAGAAAATAATTTTACCATCAAAAGCGTGGGGTGCTTTTTATAATTTTTACATTTTCTTCTTAGAGAGCTTACTTTTACCAATATCTGTTTATTATCAAATATATTAATTGATATAGAGCACCCCACGCTTTTGATGGTAAAATTATTTTGTTTTTGTTGATAACTCTAATTTTATTCTATATGTGTTGGAGATGATTTTTTTGTTGACCACTTTATTTTATCCCAAGCGTACTGGAAATTAAAATTATTTTTCATTTTTTAGTTTTCTAATAAAGCGTGTTCTTTTAGTTTTTTAAAACTATTATTTATTTTAAATACGGTGACGCGGTATATTGCTTTATTATGTCTTCTTTCATTCATTCTTATATTGTCTTATATGAGTAGCTAATTTTGTCATACTTCTAAGATGTATTTTTTAAAGTAGTATTTTGACAGTAATGTAAATTTTTCATCACACGATTCAAAGTTGATTTTCTATGGTTTTCATTTTTGTCAGTTCTTTGTTAAGGTGGACCACCGCTGTGTTCAGTAGAAGTCGGCCCATCTATAATTTGATCTATCTTTGCAACGGTTTCCTATCTGGAAGTCTATATGTCCATTTATCGTTCTGCATATTCGAGGCGTAACCACTCCACCATTTCCATGGCTCTTTGTGAGATAACGTATTTGCTGTTGCTGATATTTGAGATTGTGTCTCGTTGGACATTCTGTCCCTCCAAATTATTCCCAAGAATTTCCGTTCCATTTTCCTCTGTCATATTTTTAGCGCAGTCAATTGTCTGTCTGTTTTATCGACCATGTTTGGCTCCCATAAATAGTCTTGGGTAAACACAGGACTCTAGTTAGTATTTCAAATTTGTGCCTTATGTAATGACAAATGAGGGAAATTTTGAGGATGGCTGAATCCAAATACCTATGAACTATAATCACAAACAGGAATGAGATGTACAAGGAAATTAAACACAGGCTCAATTATGGGAATGCGTGTTATTATGCATTACAGAGACTCTTGACTTCCAAACTCCTTTCAAAAAAACGTTAAACTGAAAATATATAAAACTACCAGTTTTATTATATGGATGCGAAACACGGACTCTTACTTTAAGGGAGGAAAGGAGATTACGAGTATTCGAGAATAAAGTTCTTAGGAAAATTTTTGGACCAAAGAGAGATGAACAGACAGGTGAATGGAGAAGACTGCATAACAGTGAATTACATGGTCTTTATAGGAAGCCAGATATAATGAGACCAGTTAAGTCTCCTAGACTACGATGGGCAGGACATGTGGTACGAATGGGGAATGAAAGACGTGCATGGAAGCTTCTAGTAGGAAAACCAGAGAGAAAACGCCCAGTTGGTAGACCAAGAACGAGGTGGGAGAATAACATGAACTATGATTTGAGGGAAGTAGATTATACAGGGGATGATTGGAAAACATTGGCTCAGGATAGGGATATATGGAGAGCTTATGTCCGCGCGGCCATGAACCTACGGGTTCGATAGTGCCAGTGAGTTAGTTACTTATGTTTAGCAGCTTCTTAAAAAGTATGTACGGAAGGAGCCGGAAGGCTCTTCCAGCTTCTTCTTATCATCATCATCATATTAATATAATAATAATAATAATAATTATTATTATTATTATTATTATTATTATTATTATTATTATTATTATTATTATTATTATTATTATTAAGTGTGTATATACCGTGTGTTTCAAAATGAATATCTGGGTTTTAAGGCTTTGTAGTATTTAGTATATTTAACGTAAAATAAAAAAAATACACCAAATGAAAGAGCAACTCAAACAGTTTTGTACACACGCATGTGTGTACAGTTTTTCCTCATCTGCTACGTAAAGTACCAATAATGTTGCTCCGTCTATTTAGATAGGTTTTCCAGTCTATTTGTCATCAGCTGTGTTTTTGCCATGTCCATCAATACTTTGTGTAAAGAGTTATTGGAGTATGTAAATATTATGGATTTTGGGGGAAATAAAACGTCATCGGCGAATTTTAGATCCATAATCATCATAAGTAACACCACGAGTGATTTCCAAATTATCGATAAATTCACGAGTCACGTGAGTCGTGAATTTATCTGGAAGATTTGGAAATAAAGAGTGGCATTTGTTAGGACTATTTAACGAATAAAATTAAACGATTTACTCGGAAATAATTATTTAAATATAGTTATTTTAAAATATTTATATATTTAATGTTTGAAAACCAACGAGAAATGTTTGGTTATGCTTCTTTTTGTTCTTCACTGCAACTAGATCGTATTATTTATTGCCAAATAGGATTGCAATATTGTAAGAATTCACACTAGTGGAGAAAAAATGGAACACATTAAACTGTATATTATAACAAACATTATATGTTATTAAATATTTTATTAGGAAACATCTCCATAAAATCATTATTTAAAAACACAATTATTGAACACACAATTGTCAAATGTATAGTTCGAACGAATCTGTTCATTATTTGCTACATTCAACGTTATGAAAATAATATCAAAATTAACAAATATGTTCATTTGTTTAAACATTGTATAACCGTAAAATTAGTTTTCTATATATGATTATTTTTCTTTTGCTTTTTATATAGGCCCCTACATTAGACAGGGACAGCCTACCAACAATTTAATTTATCTTGCTAGAATACATTTTATTTTTAGTTTTAGTCTTAATCTTAACTATCATTAAGTGGTTGTATTTATAGATCATAATATAACATATTATCTTATTGGTCAAATCTTCATTTAATATTTGATATTAGAGTTAATTATGATTGTTATATTCTGATGTAATATATGTTTGTCCTGGTGAGTGGAAGAGAAGGCCACATGGCCTTAACTCCACCAGGCTTAGTAAATAAATAAAAATAAATAAATATTTGTTCGAGAGTCAGTCACTGCAAAGTAATGCTCTGACCTGTCCAGAATAATAAAAATGATGATCTTTCTTTAATATGATAAACAAAAGCAGATAAATATCGGAGTCAAACATGGCTGTGATTGATTGTAAAACAAAATTCATTGAAACGTGATTGGTCATTGAATCCCATTTGTGGCATCAGTTAAATAGTCATCAATCATCAATAATATTCATAAGAAATTAAAGTTTAGACAACAGAGACATCTAGTGAGAAAAGCAGAACAAAATGACAGTTCCATCAAAGACTACTAGATAATATCTGTCAAATGAGAGTTCAAATGTCCATAACAATAATGCAATATGTATATAGGAATTAATATAAAATTATGGAATATTCACCAGAAAGGTCCGTCTCTTCAACTTAATTAATCATTTAACTGTAGCGCTTTCGGGACTTGTCCCATCATCGGCAGAATTCAAAACTGGTGTTTCACTGAAGATCTGGTAGAGGGGGTTGCATGTATTGGGTTCTTTTCGTTTATCAGGCTGTCGTTGTTGTGAGCTGCTTTCAAGATTTCCATCTCTTCGAGTACGTTTATCTTCGCTGGATTATTTTCTCTGTGCATTACTGTTAGGGCGTTTTCAATATTTAACATGCGATGTCCTTCATGGATAACGTGTTTTGCATAGCTTGATTTCCCTTCTGCGTGAATGAAGTCTCGAAAATGTTCTTTGAATCTGATGTTAAAACTCCTGTTTGCCCTTCCTATATAAAATGTGTTGCAGTCCTTACATGTCAGTTTATAAACTCCTTTGCTGTTGAAAATGTTATTTTCTTCAATGTTATTGTTTATTATGTTGTTTAATTTGTTATTGGTTCTGTATGCTATTTTTACGTTTTTATCGGCTTTCTTTAGTGCATTAGCTAATTTTGTCGTTTCTTTTCCTGTGTATGTAAGTGTTATCCATGTTTTCTTGTTGTTGTCAGATTCTTTTTCTAGTTTAGTTATGTTGGTTAATGCAATATGTAAATAGGAAGACAAAATATACTGAGCGTATGGAATAAAAACACAACAATATCCTAATCTATTTTAATAAAAGTGACTATTAGGTAATAGTAAATAAAACATACTAGGATATTCGATAAGTAACAGGAACACTGCTATATCATCACAAAACACCTATTTAAGGTACTTTTGACATTATGAAATTTATTTATGGTCTCTTGTCAAGTCAACTTTACATTGCAAAATTCTTGGAAGATGGAGCAATACATCTGCAGCACCATTTCTGAACACGTCTCTCATCTGATCGATCTAGAGCTTACTGGACATCAACTCTTGATTAAAATTGAATATCTCGTAGAGATTATTTGAGAATAAGTTATAGTCACAAGGGCTCTTGTCTAGTGAATTTGATGGGGTTTCAAGTACTTCCCAATTCCACCTTCTAAAAAATATATTTAACAAAAATGAGAGAAACAGTGAATGCATTCATGAAATATTCTTATTTCGAATCTTTAAATATTTCAGATTTATACAACAAACAAATGTCAGGAAAACTTTAAGGCCCAAATGGTCCCCGAAATCATATGGCCATCATCATCATCATCAACATCATCATCATCATCATCAATTCCCTAGTAAAGCTGCAAAGCATAGCATGAAAATGCTATGATTGCAGTGAAAGATCTGCCCTCGGGCAGAATTATGATGGATGGATGGATAGATACAACAAAGATTGCTGAACAACATAGGGTATTACAAGATTACAATGGTCACCACTAGGATCGCCGATTTACAATAGTGTTGCCATTACTTACCGAATGCACTAGCGTATATAAAAATTCTAATTTGAGGAAATGTAGGGAGAGATTTATTTTGTCTCAAGCAGAGAAGAATTAGATGAGAATAAGCACGTGTGTGTTATTCTGTTGGAAGTTGGAGAACTCCAGAACCTAATCAATCACTTCGTGACTGCAGTAATCGACAACAGACGTCAATATCGAGAAGCGATGCAGACAGTGAAAAATAAATGGGGATGCTGAAAAAACATAAGAGCAAATGCGGTTTCAAATTGTGGCATTTTAGTGATTCTCTTTTCTACACACAAAACAACAAGATGTAAACTAAATATCATTCCCACATCAAAATAAATAAACAACCAGCCGCAAATATATCTGATGTGACTTATAAGAGAACCATCAATGTTATCATTTATCAATGATTTTATGACTACATCTCCGTACTGTTTTGGGCCAAGAGACTTAACATTAGCAGCGAGTTTTAACAATAAGCAACCGAAATCGAGATCCCATTTCTTGAAAAGCATTTACATTTAATCGTAATGATTGGACAGTCGATCCGACTAACTTAATTAATTCTTTGAGCAGTAGGATGACACCTCAAGTAAGTTGGTAGTTTGGCTACTTGACAGAGTTGAACTAAAGCAGTTTTAAAGATTTTAGAAGAAATTAATGTACCAATAGTATTATAATTTTACTTAATGATATAAGAGAAATGAACAGACAGGTGAATGGAGAAGCTTTCATAACAGTGAGCTAAATGGTCTTTATAGAAAGCTAGATATAATAAGAACAGTTAAGCCTTGTAGACTGCTATGGGCAGGACATGTGGCACAAATGGGGATTGAAATATGTGCTTGGAAGCTTCTTGTAGGAAAACTAGATGGAAAACGCCCAGTTTGTAGACAAAAAATGAGGTGGAGGAATAACGTTAACTATAATTTGAGGGAAGCAGATTATACAGGGGAATGATTGAAAAAATTAGTTTAGAATAGGGAAGTATGGAGAGCGTATATTCGCCCTGACATGAATCAACAGGTTCGATCGAACCAGTAAGTGTGATAATTATATTCTAATATTTTTCCATTCCATTATCTCAGTTTAACCTCTCGTCTTATAGGTACTTTTACGTGCCACACGCCATTTGGGCCTTTCGGTGACACAATTTGTTGGGAGAGGGATTTTAAAGTATGGATCACACAAATGCTGTTTTGTCCACACAACGACTAGAGGCCTCCCCAAATGAGCGATCAGCTCAATGTCAGGGCCTCCTCCGAGGCAACACAACATTAAGACGAAACACACCATTCACACACACACACACACACACACACACACACACACACACACACACACACATACACACACACATTCATACTATACATGGCGAATATGATAATGATAATTATGATGGCCAGGTTATGTTCGAGAAACGTTTGTGCCTTAAAGTTTCATGATATTTGTTTCATGACATTTCAACTTAGAAACACATTTTGCTTTCATAGATTTTGAAAAAGCATTCGACAAAGTCAGGGGATCAAAACTCTTCAATATATTGGAAGACAGTAATATACAAAGTTTACTTCTGCAGAATATACAAAATATTTACAAAGACAGCACCATAAAGATTAAATTAAATAACAGATTTTCTGAAGAAGGAATTATAAATCGTGGTGTGAGAAAGGCTGCCCCTTATCCCCTACACTCTTTGTGATTTATATCAACGAAGTAATATGTTGTTGGAACAAGAAATATAAATTTGGAATAAGTATATCAGAAAACACAAAATTAAACACCCTTTTGTTTGCAGATGACCAAATAATAATTTTAAATTCAGAAGATAATCTGCAGAAAGGTCTGTATGAACTTAACAAAATTACAAAAGAATATGGATTGAAGATATCTACAGAGAAAACAAAAAATTATGGCATTTTAAGGTGTAGATCCTGTCAGAAGTAAAATTGTACTTGACAATAAAATTTTGGAGCAGGTGAATAATTATACATATCTAGGATGCAATATCTCATATGAAGAAGAAAAGGATGTAAATGCAAAAATATCTAAATTTTTAAGAATTTTAGGGTTAATAAATTCTATCTTCAAACCACAGTTAGTCCAAAAACATTCAAGACTAAAAGTGTATAAAACACTGGCTCTTCCAACTCTTTTGTATGGTAGCGAAGTATGGACGTTGAAACAGAAGGATATACAAATACTTAGATCTGCTGGAATGAGATACCTTAGGAGGACTGCAGGATACACACTACTCGATCACAAAAAAATGAAGACATCTTAGAAGAATTACACATGGAACCTTTAGAAAACAAAATTTCTGATTATAAGTCAAGATGGATGCAACATGTTCATCGAATGGAAGATCACAGGATACCCAAACAAATGTTAAGATATCAACCTGCAGGAAGAGGAAGACCAGGACGTCCACTCAAAAGACTTCTGGATGGTGTTTCTTTGAGGCCGAAACAGGTCAACAAATGACCTAAATTCGTGAATGTACTATGACGATAAGATGATGACAACTGTCAAACAGACGAGAAAACCTCGAAAAAAACTATCATCCAGGAAACTTGTTCCGACCGGAGATCGAATCCCCAGACCACAGCGGTGGACTTCTAATAGTTTTACCAGGAAGGACTATGAAGGCCAATTTTTAGAAACAAATTCAAGTAAAAGATGAGTAAGACAAGGGGACTTTTCTCAGTCCACGGTTGTTTAACATTGTTCTTGATGAGATGATTAAAGGTGTCGGAAGTTAGAAAGGATATAAAATGGAAATGGAGAAATCGATACCATATGCTATGCAGATTAATAATACTAATACGTATAATCTCCATCATCTGCTGTACAAATTTACTAGGGGATGTCAAATATACACCGTGTCCGCAAATATAGTAACATACTTTAAACTACTACTACGTCGGTTTGGATAATCGTATCTAAATGAAATTGGTGACAATCAAAAGAGAAACTCGAAACGTCTTGTGCATGTTAACAATGTCAACAATGGAGAATAATGGATAACAATACAGAAACTGGACTAAATTTAATCGTGTTTTTTTGTGGTCGATATGAGTTCATTGGATATTTAGCAAACAGGTTAAATGTGAATGTCTACAGCGTCACTATTGGTGGCCACATTCAATGTCTATGAGGTATAGGAAAAAACATTTTGAGTTTCTCTTTTGATTGTCACCAATTTCATTTAGATACGATTATCCAAAGCGACGTAGTAGTAGTTTGAAGTATGTTACCATATTTGTGGACACGTTGTACTATATGAAAATTTCAATTAAAAATATAAAATATTTGGTGGTATCGAATGAACCACAACGATGTAAATTAAAAATTGAAGAGAAAATTATATATCAGACTGAATATTATATATTTGGGTACAGGTGACTAACAATGAAAAAAAAAGTTGAAGTGATAGTCCCAAGGGATTGGCTAACCCGGGGATGTAACGTAAGCCACCCTGCAGTCGCAGGAGGCTCTTAACCTAAATGGGATGGTTATGGGCTACTTCTAAATTCTAAACTAACAATGGAAATTTACACTTATAGATCACGGAATAAACGAACAAAGCTGCAAGAATTGTGTACTCGGTGAACGATTTAAGTTGGAGGAATAAATACCCAAGAATAGAAACTAAAGTATGAACGAATAAATCTGTACGACCTGTCCTCACTAATGCTTCTGAAACAAGTGCTGAAATATCCAAAACAAATGTTGAAAACACAAAAAATGTTGATACTTAAGAAAATAATGAAAAAACAAGATGATAGAATTAGAAATGTATACATTCGGGAGCAAGGTGACATTCAACCAACAAATTAATGAATGTCAAGAAGGAGGTAGGAATGGAATAACCATGTCTCAAGAATGAGTGATAATTAAAAGTTGAACGAGATAATATTCAAATTGGCAGGATATCCCCAGGAAGACCACGACTAAAATTAAAAAGAAACTGGTTTTCAAACAAGCTGTAAGCCTAGGATCAAGAGAAGAATAACAGCAAAAGAAGAAGATTGGACAGTTCTTACTGCTGGCAGGAATGAGTGCGGGAGATAACAGACAGTGTGTAATTTTGTCCAAATGTTTCTCCCGAGCTACCGTGCTACAACATATTCTGGTCTTCATATCAGAATCTTGCAGTTGGAACTCAAAGATTAGTACGTAGTATCCTTACTAGATTACTAAAGAGTAGGGAATAAATGTCTGATGGTGCATGGCCGTCGACCCTTCTGGTTCCTAAACCCAGAAGATTACGTTACCATATTAGGATCTTTACTGGCCTAGAGAGAGAGAATATCTACTAATATATTTAGCTATCCTAATAGTAGCGTCCAGTTCATAAATGTAAGTGCTGTCTATTTTCCTTTGCCCGGCCCCATCAGAGGAAAATATTGATTCATCTTTCCTGTGTTGATTTAATAACATATATTGATTATTAACAAGAATTCTTAAACACACTGTAGTAATTTATATGACTGGTATTTAAATCAGTATAATATTCACAATCATGAAAGCTAGAAGGAAGAGGGGAGCTAATAAAACCTCGAGAAAGCTGTATATAGGAAAAATATAAGGCAGCAATAGCATGGCTAACAAGCACAGTAATTAAACATTCTTGTTTCCTAAAATAGAATTTAATATTCCAATTATTAGTCTGATGTTGAAATATGAAAACGTTTAAACAGAAATAACTCTTGACCATAACAAAACTTTAAAGAAAACATGAATACATAAATAATATAAATATAAATTAATTAATTTGGTCATTACTTGAATCCAGCTTTGTGGACAATACAGAAATAATAAGAAAAATGGCAATATTTACTCACACAAACACTCATTCATACATTTTAGTCCAGCCGAGGGTTAGGGTCCATACACCCGGATACCCTACCCTGGCTTACCGGACCAAAAACAAAACAACACAGCTCTCCTTCAGCTGACTGACGTCAACCAGACGATAGACGAAGGAATGAATTGAATGAACCTGTTTACAACTTGCTTCACATATTTGAGTGTTCCGAGGAAGAGGGGAAGTTGCGCACTTACAGACAGCTCAGAGGGAGTAAACACAAAAAGGAAGGAAATTGGCACAGTTCATAAATCTCCCTGAAGATGGAGGATTTCGTTACAATGGTATTAAAAATAATGTTAATACCATGAAGTTGGTACAATGTATATTCGAGTCATGTTGAAATATATAACATTTCCTACAGTTTGATATAACACGAATCAGTAGCGGCTTGTTAATATATAATTTAAGATAAAAAATCTTCATATGACGTCAAAAAAAGCATAGTACGATACCGATTGACTAAGATTAGAAAAATTAATTCTGGCTACTTAATTTCATGAACAAGCTGAATTTTGTAGCGGTATCATGCATGCTTTGAGAATGCCACAGACTTGCAATTTTGCATTTTGTATAGAACCTTCTTCACGACAGTTTCTAACACACAGTGGCACATTATTCCTAGAGGGAACACTGCAACTCTGGAAATCCTGCTGAATAAATGTAATTGAGTTAGTTCTTACAATCTGAATTCGTTCCCGTAATGGCCATCGCATTGCATTATCAGATGATAACTACTATTACCAACTGTATTACTAACTTATAAAACAGTCACAAAATACGTCAGTGAACAGTGCCATATAAAACTCCATAAAATTGTATATTATTTTAACATTATTCAAATATAGCTTTGAGCAAGCAAACAGTGTTAAAATTATTGTAAAAACCAGCAGGTGTTTATGCACCATCCTATACTTCGTCAAAAATTGCAGTTACCTTTACAGAATTTTTCACAAGTTTTCGTGAAATACGGTAACTAACATTTGTTTTTAAAATGAAACATAACATATGACGACTTTTGAATTCATAGCTGAAAGCAGTCAAATAGGAGCAGCGTGAACTAAATGAACTCTTCAGGAAGCGAAATTTATAGCCCGATTTTGTTGGTTTGCAGATTATATCTTTCAGTTCATTACCTTTAAATAGCAATGTATCCTACAGGATTCATGCATTAATGTTTTCTTTTCAAATGCCCCAGGTTGTCTTTCGACATTCCTGGCGTTCTCTCCTGGCATGGCGTACTTTTAATCCTCTTCTGAGGTTGTCGCATTGTCTTGCAGTTTCCCTGATGTTTTCCCTAAATTTCAATATATTTTAATGATTCTTGTTTTATTTTACTCATTAATGTTATAGCTACAAAATATACTACAATTGGTTAATTATATAGAGTGTAAATATTTTATTTTTAATTTTAACTTGATGTATACTCATTTTTGTTAAAATTTGCATTAAAAAAATTTTGCAAAAATAAAATATAATAGTTACATTACTAATTGTATATTTTGTTAATCTGTACACTACATAATATGCAAAATGTCATCTCAATATCTTAAAAACTTTGGGAGTTATCAGGGAAAACGTACTGAAAAAAATAAGTCACGGAAAACAAGCGACAAACTTACCGAAGATGAAGGTACCTTTTAAAGTTAAAGGGCTCACTCGAGTGACAGCATTGCACATTTTTAAGCATAGCTCGAAAAGTAATAGAGATATCAATGAAAACCTTTCACTTAAATCTGTTCTATAGCTAGTCTTTTTTTGTTATTGTACAAAGTGGTCATTGTATGAGTGCAGATGTGTATAACTGTGTATGTACTGTAAACGCAGACTTACATATGTTCATAGTTTTTATACCATTTTTATGCAAAAGTGTAGGTGAGTATCCATGTATGCATTTGTTTATATGGCCTATATTCATATGTTTCATTTTTATTAATAGAACATAATATGCATGTACAGCCAAACAGGCCCGTGCGCAATGTACATGAAAAAAGTATTTCCTTTTTTTTTTTTTTTTTTTTTTTTTTGGAAAAAAGTTAATAAATTCCATTACTTTATGTTGTTGTGATATTCAAATGTATATTAAATTGTTACAGTTAAATAGTTTTATACGTCTTTACTTTGTGTGCGCGCGTATGTGTGTGTGTATGTGTTCTTTTAAGTCTGTTTTGTAGGTTCAAAGGACGAAGTCACATTAAAGATATACAAAGTGGCCCTTCTGCTCCGTTTGACATTCCTCCGTACTGTAGAGTCAGTTGGGTGGCCTGTCCATTTTCTCCTTTACATTTGCAGTGGCACGTGAGTGCGTTTGACTTGACCGTCCTAATGGTTGAAATAGTAAGGGACTAGAGTTATAAATTCGCTCCATATATTTCGTTCCTGTTTGTTTGTGGAAGCAGGTATTAGTAGCAGAAGGCCTTCATTTTGTGAAGCGACTCTACCGCTGATGGTACTTGTGTGATTACAAATGAGTACGCCGACATTGTTCTGTTCTTTAGTAAGCACGAGAAAATACTGCTGCAGTTCGTAGGTTTTACCAAGAAAGGTAACTTCAACCTTTGTTTTTGGATGTATAGAATATGATAACCCAGATATAATTAAAATAAAAGTATTTAATCAGTCCCCAAAGAAGAACTAAATCCGATTAATAAATATACTCCTGCTGTAACAAGGGTAATGCGATTGCGAACTGACGAAACATTCCATGTAGACACAGCAAAACAGAGGCATGTTCGTAACAGAGAACATTGCGCAAACTTTTTTCCGTTATTTTGAAGATAGTAAATATGTACTGCGCAAATAAATAAATAATAACAATATAAATAATAATAATAATAATAATAATACTCCTACTACTACTACTAATAATAATAATAATAATAATAATAATAATAATAATAATAATAATAATAATAATAATGGAAATACTTTAAAACAAGTGACGCGAACATGTTTAGAAGTTCCAATCACACACCATGCGCATGCGCCAACAAACGCGAAGCACGGGGTTCAGCCAACATATACACGATATTTAACGAACCAAAAGCTAACCTAACGCAATTTAAGTACGCGAAGCTGTTTACACTATGGAATCACGGGATGCAGCCAACATATACACGTTATTTAACGAACCCAAAAACTAATCTAATGCAATTTGAAGTACTGTAACCTGTGAAAGACAAACCTAACGCAATTAACCACTCTAACGTGTGAAAGAATGCAATGTCCAAAAATAAATAGTAAGTTCTGAAATTCTGATATACGAGTTTATGTGTACGTTAATTAGTACTCTAAGTTGGCTGCACTAAAACACGTCTTTGTTGTTGCATAGAATATTCGTTAAAATCAATAGGGCTGCCATATCTTCATGTAGTTAAATATTAGAGAAAAATATATTGGAATAATAGTTAGAAAAAAATTTAAAAAATCATTGTAAATGGTGGCAAATAATTTGAAAAATGAAACCCTAAGTATGAAATTTGACAGGAATTTATGAATGAATTAAAAAAAGTCGCGTCACAGGTTGTAAAGTTTAGGCAATAATAATAATCGTAATAATAAAAGCCGGAAATATCTTTCAGTAAGTTTAGCATTGGATCTAAACCAGCGTCATGAAACCCTTTAGTTTAGAAAACTCTTCATGGTCACCTTGCTGACTGGGTTACCTTACTCGTTTTTGATACGGCGCAGATAGTCCATCTGGTATGGAAAAGGTGCATGGATGAGGCTAAGATATATATATTCATATTAAAAGGTATAAAACATTTTCCATCTCTCTCTCTCATACCATATAATATATATATATATATATATATATATATATATATATATATATATATCATCATCCATGCAAGTATTAGGCCGTGTGGCCTGTTACGGTCTCAAAAAGGAATTTTCCATCCAGCGCTTTTTTGGACGTCCCATTCATTTTTTGCCTTGGGGGCAGTAGCGAAGTATGGCTTTTACAATTCTATGAGACGGCATTCGATAGCAAGGGATAGTGACGTGCATTTCATCGCCTCTCCTATCCAAATCTCATCCTCAACCTGCTCGTGGTGCAATCTGCTCTTACAAATGAGGCTCTGAGGACCGAGTACTGGCGGTATAACCACATCACCTTAATGTAGAGCAAATGCTACGTTAGTAGGAACCCGACAATAATACCCCTCTGGGCCAGCAATACATTGGGCGAAAAAATTTACATTTTCTTTCAAGTCTCAAACCAAGCCTCGGAGATATATATATATATATATATATGGTATGAAAAATAAAATGAAAGGTTAATGCCTGCAAACATTAATTTTCGTTTCCTTATATACAATTCTCTATCATAAGAAGCAGCGGGACATTGCTTACAGTGCCATCTTACGGCTTCTATAACAAGAAAGCGTTTTTATGAGAATATTTTACCTTATAGCAGCAATAATTTTTCTATTCATATTATACGTATACATAACTCTATGGAATGACAAGTCTAAAAGACTTTGCCTACTAGTCGGTTGTTGGTCTTACACCTACGTATGTTATGGTGTTATATATAGATGTAGATAATCAACCAGCTAGTATATTGCAGATTCTTTATACATCTGGAGCCGCTACTTATTGCAATAACTAAAATTCCTCACTATCCTGAGTGGGCACCAATTCCTCAATAATCGAAATATTCCACTAGTTATATTTATCACGAGGATTCGAACCTGTAGCTCTGCACCAAGGTTACGGCGTGGACTCTCTCTCTCTCTCTCTCTCTCTCTCTCTCTCTCTCTCTCTCTCTCCTCTATTTATCTATCTATCTATCTCTCTCTGTAACAAGAATATGCGAGAACGGCTGAACAGGTTCATGAGCTATGTTGTTATAAATGTATAATGTATTTTTCGAAAATAAAATGTCAATATACTTCACTGTATTAACAGGGCGTAGAAATATAATTTTGGCTAGTTCCAATTTCGAATTGTATTTCATATATTTTGTTGCCAATAAATACATTTTATGTTCCAATCCTGAGGAAACTGGCGAAGAGATTGATGAGATGAGACCGACGCATAAATTATTTATGCAGCCCGCGTGACATAGATCTTGCGATCCATTGCATAGCATCTCCTTGACAAATAGAGTTATCCGTGCTACAAGTCGACATGAATAGAATATTTCAACAAATAACATCTAAAAGGATTAAATCTCAAAATAACACACTAAATCTTTATCCGATTTTTTTAACTGTTCTAATTCCTGTTGATATATTCGGGAGGGGAATCAAGAGTGAATAGAAAGAATGCAAACTACATAACAGTGAGATATATGTTATTTATGTGAAATCAGATATAATAATAATAAATAAGTCTCATAGGGTGCGAAGGGCAGAACATGCAGCACGAATAGGGAGTAAAAGAGGAGCATGAAAACTTTTTGTAGGAAATCAAAGGAAAAATCCACAGTAGGTAGGCCAAGAATGGGATGGGAGATTATCATTGTCCATGATTTGAGAGAGGTGAATTACACAGGCAATGATTGAAAAAGCATTAGCTTAGAATAGGGGTGTATTGAGAGTTTATGTCCGCATGGCCATGAACCTCTTTGCTGTATAGTACCAATTAGTTAGAGCAGAGCCGTCCAAACTTACTTTTATCGCGGGCCAAAAGGAAGAAATATCAATGTGGCGCGAGCCATAGGCCCTATTA
Source organism: Diploptera punctata (assembly GCA_030220185.1). Lineage (NCBI taxonomy): Eukaryota > Metazoa > Arthropoda > Insecta > Blattodea > Blaberidae > Diploptera > Diploptera punctata. The sequence goes on from JASPKZ010005692.1 coordinate 773,541, forward strand.
TAGCTGTTAAGATTATTATTACGTATTATTATTATTATTATTATTATTATTATTATTATTATTATTGTCCCGCGCCGCAGCCGAGTGGTTAAGGCAGGAAGCCTTAGCGCAGAGCTACGGAACTTGCGCTGGTTCGAGTCTCCATGGGGGAAGAGATTTTCTCATGGCATTTCGGCCAGTATGGGACCGGTGCCCACCCAGCATCGTGAGGCATTTGGGTAGCTACAGTAAGTAGCGGCTCCAGGTTGAGAAAACCAGCTATAACGGCTGGGGGACTCGACATGCTGACCACATGTCACCCCTACACTGGCTGATGATCATTTACCTCTGTTATTGACACATGTGGTAGCCGGCTGGTAGGCTAAGGGCCTTCTAGGCCTGTCGCGCCAGGAGTTTTATTATTATTATTATTATTATTATTATTATTATTATTATTATTATTATTATTATTATTATTATTGAGACGAGTGGAGAAGAGAAATAAAACTTTAGGCACAGAAATATGTGTAAACATGAAATATCCGTATATAAACAAATCAATACTAGTAAAATTCATGATAAGTTTCCGTTGAGATGTTAGTTCACAGCAATATAATGTACGGGTAAAAACTATAAAACGGTTACCTTGTAGGTCCGTCCGAACTTAACTTGTTTTAAAACTCTGTAGGCCTTTCGGGACTAGTCCCATCATCAGCAGAGTACATTAGTTCCGTACTTGTTGACCCTTGTTGCACTGACTTGGTTGTGAGTATTTTGTACAGAGGATTGTGTGGACTTGGTGTGTTTTCATTAAGAATTAGGTTGTTATCAATTTCTCGTAGGATTTCGATTTCCTCCAGTATATTTATCCTCGTTGGAATGTTTTCTCTATGTAGTATTGTGAGGGTGTTACCGATGTGATGCATTTGGTGTCGAGCCTGAATTACATGTTTTGCGTAACTTGATTTTCCTCCATTATGAATAAAATCTCTGAAATGTTCCTTGAATCTAATGTTGAAGTTTCTGTTAGTTTTCGCAACGTAGAATTTATTGCAGTCTGTACATGTTAATTTATAGATGTATTTATTGTTGAATTCATTTATTTCTTCAATATTGTTGTTCATTAAATTGTTTAATTTATTACCAGTTCTGTAGGCTATATTTATATTCTTATCGAGCTTTTTTAGTGTGTTGGCCAATTTTAATATTTCTTTACCAGTGTATGTGAGAGTTATCCATTTCTTGTTACTTTCGTTGGATTATTTTTCAAGTTTGGTTATGTTGGTAATGTTATTTTTTCTTTTTTGTTTATTGTAGCAGTTAATTTTTGCCATGTGTTTAATATAATTTAATTCCATATTATAATTGTCTTTATTTAAAGGGAGTTTTAACATCCTATTTATTAGACTCTTGAATGTACTTATTTTATGTTGAAAAAGATACCAAGTTTTTTTAAACTATTATTTATTCATCCTCAAATTAACATATTCGTCACATGCTTTTATTTTTCCATGCCCGTCTTCTAAAGTCAGATCTTTTGATTTACCTCCTAATACCCACATACTTAGTTTTGTCCTAATTTATCATTAATCCTCATTTTTCATATTCCTCCTTCAATTTTCATAACAGGTACTCTAAATCTTCACAATCGTCTGCCATCAGTAGCTGATCATCAGAAAATAGCAACGAATAAATCGTATCTTCTACATTTATTCCCATAGGTGAACACTTGTTTTTCCACTGTGTTTAGGCGTTTTGTAGGCATTTTTATTAAGATTGGAGATAAATAACATTTTTATCTTAAACTTTTTAGTAACTCCAAAAACTGACGTAATAGTTTTACGCATTTTTACTCTAGACATAGATTCATTATATATCGATAAAGCGTCACTGCTATAAAGTAAAAATATTCTCTTTAATTTGCTTCCTTGTTATAGTAGCTACCAGGTGGCAGTGAAGACCGATATATATATATATAAGAAAAATAAATGTTTATATTAGCTTTGTCCGATATTGTAATGAATAGCACGCTGGAGTACCAATCCAGAGGTCCGGGTTCAACCAGGTGGCTGTGAAGACTGAGTTCTCGCTACATCCCGTAATAATGGGGAATATATATATATATATATATATATATATATACACACACATATAAGAAAAAAATGTTTGTATTAGATTTGCCCGGTGGTGTAATGGATATCACGTTGGAGTACCAATCCAGAGGTCTGGATTCAAATCCCGTCCAGGTATTTACTTTTCTTATCATGTCATATTACATATATGAAATAAAGTCCTATTTTTGTGTCCGGCATAATATTAAGACGACGGATTAGATGATGTGAAGTCCTATTATTAGAAGTTGGTGATATACAAGGATATTCGTTGACTAGATCTATCACACCATCAGAGGGGTAGATGAAATTAAATGGAACGAAATAAAAAAAAATATGATTACCGACAAATGGTGGATTAAAATTGTTTGCAGGGAAAAACGCCAAGAAAATCCCACCTTGAGTACAATTTTTCCTCCACAAAACCCAGATGGAGTGACCTAGATGCGAATTTGGATCCCACAAGTTGAGAGCGAGTGTGTAACAACTTTCACCACGGAGTAGCAAAATATATAATCGCAATAAATTATAACTATTTTAGGATTGACTCGATCAGTGCAATTCTGGCTAATGTTGGAGAAAATAAATATTAACTGAACACTAACGTAACCAACTCACTGGCACTATCGTTCATGGCTGAGCGGACTTAAGCTCTGCATACAACCCTATCCTGACGTGTTTTTTTTTCAATCACCCCTGAAAAATCTACTTCCCTCAAATCATGGTTAATGTTATTCTCCCCCCTCATTCTTGGTCTACCAGCTAGGGGTTTTACCTCTGGATTCCCTGCGAGAAGCTTCCATACCCATATTCCATTCTCCATTCGTGTCACATATCCTGTCCATCGCTGTCTATGATACTTAACTGTTATTATACCTGGCTTCCTATAAAGACCATGCAGCTAGCTGTTAGTAGTCTTCTCCATTCGCCTGTATGTTCATCTCTCTTTGGTCCAAAAATTTTCCTAAAAACTTTGTTCTCAAATACTGGATTTTTTTTTCTCCTTTAAAGTAAGAGTCTATGTTTCGCATCATGTAATATAACTGAGAGAATAACAGTTTTATATATTTTCAGTGTAACTTTTTTCAAAGGAGTTGGATGAGGAGAGTTCCTGCAATGCATAATAGCTTGCTTTTCCAGCACTGAGCCTATGTTTATAATTTCATTATGCATCTCATTCCTGTATGTAGTTATTGTCACAAACACGCAGAATAAAAATAGATACAACTACGTAAGTATTATAAATGCACTAGATGACTTTTATTAACCCTTAAATTGGCAAAATACTTATTTCTCGTGTCAGTTATTTAAATGTGGCGGATCGCAGTGAAAACGAAATGGTGCATAACTGTTACTATTAATTAATACTAGTAAAATTCATATCAAATTCATTTGAGGTGAAGTCATATGATGAAACTCAAAAATTTAATTGTACCTGTTGGTAGGTGCCGTCGTCCTCAACTTTGTTGAAATATTGTATATAAAATTAACTGGAGCGCTTTTGGTTTAGCTTTCGCTACTCGTTGTTGTTGTACGGTGACGTACACTCGAACTGTTTGTAGGAGCAACTGAATTGTTTTTTACGATCTCGTATAATGGGTTTGACTGGGGTGCGTTCTCATTAAGAAGTGAGGTGTTGTTTGTTTCCTTTATAATTTCAAGGTCTTCACATATATTTATCCTAGCTGGAATGTTTTCTCACGATAATCCGCCGAGAAAACATCCCAGCTAGGATAAATACTCGTATATTTGAAGACCTTGAAATTATAAAGTAGGGCCGTCCAAACTACGGCCCGCGGGACAAATACGGCCCTCTATCACTTTCTATCCGGCTCTTGTAGACCTGTAGCATTGTAATAAATTAAAATATGCTAAAGCTAGGTCTATAATATTAAGCTATATTAATCGAACAAGAACTGTTGAATATGTTACAACGAACATAACAAGAAAAGTAAAAAATCAACACACGCTTATAATAATAATAATAATAATAATAATAATAATAATAACAATAATAATAATACTAATAATAATAATTAGATTAATAATAATAACAACAACAAACAATAAAATTGTATGGTCATGTAAAAAGATTAACATATGACAGATCCCCAACAAGAATACAATAATGGATACCACTTGGTTAAAGAAAAAGAGGACGGCCAAAAATAACGTGTATTGGTGGTATTTTGAGCATCATGAGAGAAAAGGGATAGGACGATGGAGATTGGAATGATAGAGATATGGAAGAGAATGGCAGTAGATTAATTGGGTGTAGGAAGATATGAAACATTCTGAAACCTACTAAATAAATAATAATAATCCACAACAGCTATAACAGGGACTATGGCCCTCACCACCTTGATGTTAGTTCAATTTGGCCCGCGACACAAATAAGTTTGGGCGGCTCTGTTATAAAGGAAATAAACAACACCTCACTTCTTAATGAGAACGCACCCCAGTCAAACCCATTATACGAGATCGTAAAAAACAAGTCAGTTACTGCTACAAATAGTTCGAGTATACATCACCGTACACAAAAACAACGAGTAGCGGAAGCTCAACCTGCAGAAGATGGAAGATAACTTCCGAAAGCGCTCCAGTTAATTTTATATACAATATTTTAACAAAGTTGAGGACGACGGCACCTACCAACAGGAACAATTTATTTTTTAACTTCCATCATATATTATTATTAAGTATATTGTAAAATACTAAAAAAATAAGTAATCTCTTCTGGTTAATTTTCATCTGTTTTTATTGAAATTATTGAATTAATGAAACCAATTGATAGGAGACATTTTTAATTTAAGGTTTAAAGTAATTTTATGTATAATGATAATACATTGAAGAAGTCCTACTGTGTCAAATATGCTTCACTCTGTATATGAACAGTAGTGTTTGTATTATGATGAAAAATTACGGTGGAGCGGTTACGCGGTCTCCTCATCTCGGCTGTTTCCAGTAATTTAACAAATTAATAGTTTACTCCACGCCCAGATGTGTGATGAGGAAGGTTTTCTCATCTTGAAAAGGAGAGATGTGGCTGTATAATTAAACCACGTGATTCTCTTTCCATATCACTTCATTTTAAGTATCACTTTCTACTTTACCCTGATAGGAATCTTGTCTTCATAATTAATCACTTAGAAGAGAAAATAAAAAGCCATCTTACATCCTCCCAGTGATTTCAATTGTACGGAAGACACCCACACTCGACTAAAATGAGAGATCGAGGTACACACTCTCTCTCTCTCTCTCTGTATATAAAGTAAAGCAATGTATTTAATTAGCTAACTCACTGAAACTATCGAACCCGTAGATTCATGACCGCGTGAACATAAGCTCTCCATACATCCCTATACTGAGCTAATATTTTCCAATTATCCGTATAATCCACTTCCCTCAAATCATGATTTTTTTTTCAGATCTCATACTTGGCCTATCTACTGGACGCTTTCTCTCTCGTTTACTAATATGGAGTTCCAATGCCCCTTTTCCATTCCCCATTCATGCCACATGCCCTGCCCATCGCAGTCTACGAGGCCTAACTCTTCTTATTATATCTTGTTTCCCAATCGTATGTACTCAATGTTAGGTAGTCTTCTTCATTCGCCTGTCTGTTCTCTCTCTTTGGTTACATTTTTTCCAAATAACTTTATTCTGAAATAGACCTACTCGTATTCTTTTCTCTCCCTTAAAGTAAGAAAAAGTAGACTATGTATTTAGCTTTTTTATTATTGTTCTTGTATATGATGAAATTTCATGTCAACTGCGCCTCTTTTTACTGAGGTTGTAAGCATGAAAAGATTTTTAAAAAGTATACAAATCGTCATCGATTCTACCTAGAAGTCACCGAAAATGGTTATATCAAATATGTATAACCAACCCTCTATGGTTACCCATGCCGGACAGGTTTAAGGCGATAAGCCAGCGAAGAAGTATATTTGTCAGAAGAGTGATGATTTTTCATCATAAAAATACAACCGTCAAGAAACGTGTATATGGGTTCTATTTCGGTAAAATTTTCCGGAGGTAAAATAGTCCCCCATTCAGTTCTCCGGGCGGGGACTACTTCAGGGAATCCATGGCGAAGGCTGAAACACAGGGGCATGTTCTTAGGAGTATGAAATGTTATAACATTATGTAATAGTGGTGTAGTATAAATATTAACGCGGGAATTAGATAAATCACCCTTGGATATAGTCAGTTTACATGAAATTAGATGGCCGGAAGAAGATATTCAGGAATCAGGAAGATTTGAATTATACTATGTGAATACTTAGAAAAAACCTTGTTTGAACTATTGTCAGTAAAAAGTCGGTAAATTCCCTTATGCTGCAATATATAATATTCTAGCTAGGTACACAGCACAACTGATACTTATCCGAAATTACGAAGATTATCCACAAAGCAGTGTCGTCCAGCATGATCAATGTTTCATTGAAACTCAAATATAAATAAAACGTATATAAAAATACTGAATAATTGCAACGGCAAATAGTATTCTTGCAATAATTTTATCGAGTGCCTTAAATATTAAGATATGTTTTAATTGCTAATTAATTCTGACGCCGATATCTCGGGCAGGCAACTGCTGATTTTTTTTTTCTACGATTCTTCTGGAAACAGTTTGTCGACTTTGAAGAGGCGAAACATTCAGCGAAAAACAAGAAGAAAAAGATTGCGAGTCTTTCAGTTTGTTTTTATAATTAACTTTAAATCCAATTTTAAGAGTAGTCAGCTGAATTCGCATTTATTAGTTTAGACAGGAGCCACCACTATCATTAAGTAAGGTTCGCTTTCAGATAGAGCGACATAACTTGATCACAGTTCCATCAAAACCTAAGAGCTAGCTTCTGTTAATTTAAATGTCCAACTCAGTAGTTTCCAAAGTGGCCTAATATCGACCCTCAGGCGTCGACTCTAGCCTGCAAGTGATCTATACCAAAGTGAGTAGCACTGTGTACTTTTAGAAGTTTTTTTGTCTGTTTATTTATTCTTTGAGAGAATAAATGTCAAAAACTGTGTCAGCTGTCAAGAACGCATTTGATATTTATGAATTTATAAGAATTCAATAATAGAAAGGTTTACATAAAAAATGGCACATGATTTACGAGATAAAAAGTTTAGGAACCTGTGGTAAAAATCGTAAATACGTCAATGGTATTTTAATGAGTTTAAGAGTCCAGGTGCCTTGATATTTGATGGACAGAGAGAACTTCTTAGTGAAATTTAAGAAAGGGGTATTATTTGGGTATAATGGTAATAAAGGATGTTTGGGCGCCAGGAGTATCGAAAGGATTTCTCCATGTATGAGAACTTAGGTTGCTCAGGTTGGAAACTGGTAGAGCTGAGGTTCTTTTCTACAGGGATAAGCAAGGAACTGGCCGGCGCAAGACTACGCGAGATGAATTTTTATAAATATACTTTATTAATTGATGGACACTTGTTACACGTATGGTTGTAGACACATTAAGGTCGGACAAGGTATTGACCGCAGGAACGCGTTTTGAGTTCAAGATGGACTCTCTTAGAGTCTATCACGGACGAACAATTTCTAAGTGAAGTTATGTTTGTTGCTAATTGATGGCCATTGTGCCGATTACAACTATGTCGGAGAGTCTGTGAGCTACGAAGAACTCAGAACGCAGAACTATCTTTTATCCGTGGGCTGCGGAGAATTCCCGCCCCGATGAGTTACGCAGAACTAACTTAACATAATTTTGTTGGGTATAAGGAAAACTTTGCTTACCCTCTCTCTGTAACCGTGTTGTCATGAGGTTATTAACTTGTCGCGATATAACCCTTTACTATATTGGCTGACAACGATTCCTTAGTACCAAAGAAGGGATCGCCGTCTTTTGATTGGACAAGGATCCACCATGTTCCCTGGATGAATACTCCCATCCTGAAATACAGTTCTAACAAGAGTTCGTACACTGGGGAATTCCGGTCTAAATTTATTATATAACTTTCTTTAGGTCAGTGACTTTTTTCCAGCTTGTTTGCTAGTTTCGCGTTCTCGCGGTTTTTCGAGTTCGTTATAATTAGTTGTTTACTTCACGCTGTAGTTTCCAAGCCATACATCAATTCTTTGTTCATGACTTGTCAGCGAAGCTCGGTTTAAGATCGTAGATTGCTGGTCTATAAAGAAATGTCCAGTAATCCGCTAGTACAATAGACTTCCTCGAATTTAACTATTTTGTCGCCGCTTCAAAAACCTGTCGCTAGACAAAAGCGGTACCATGTACTTGTTAAATGGTTTCCGTAATTACTAACTGATCGTTTATTCGGGATTCTATCAACTTTTATAATTCAATATATTTTTATATAAAAATCAAATCCCTCGTGTTCTCACGATCTGATTCCATATATATTTCATATATCTACGACGATTATTTCCTCCTATAGAGATTTAACATGATATATAATGTAATAATAGTAGTCCTAATTAATTAATTATTTTAATTTCTTAATCTAGGATTCGGAGTGAAATATTTTGCTTCAAATTAAAGTGTCTATTAATGGTAATGATTGTCGTGGCGTTGAGAGATATTACTAAATGAACGGAAGATGTCTCTAGGGCGATAAAGAACATCCAAATTCATGTACAGTCGCAACATTAGTCCTAACTAGAAAAAGCTCTTATTTCACCATTGTAGTTAAGTGTCTGTAAACGACAATAAATATAAACAATCGACGTAGTGACGTCATCTTTGGCTGTTACTCAACAAGACATATGTGTTCAAAATGTCTGGTGCAATTGAGAATCTCGTACCTCTGACATACATTTCTTGTAAAGATTTGTTTTTACATTCAATGCAGGCTGTCATTTCGACATTCTGATATTCTCTCCTGGTATTGTCATTACTGCAGCCCACTTCTGAGGTCGGGGCGCTTGAAGGCGGAGTTACTCTGCCACGATGATAATTATATGTTGCGTGGTGGTAGTAATAATGCACCAGGAGAGGCCTTTATCCTAAATTTAATCTAATGAGGTGAGGATGATAATGATCGTCAGACGATGTTCGTAGACCGTTTTGGATTTTAGAGTTTCTTGACATTTATCTTATAGGTGAGGTAAAATCCCGAAAAAACCATCACGCAGGACTCTTGTCCCGACCGGGGATCGAAACCGAGCCCGCAACGAGACAAGGCATCAAGCTACCTCGAGACCACAGCGGTGGATGTGAATAAAAATGTAAGACGGTTGAAAGTTTACAAAGTTTATGAAACAAATGTCATTAATATGATGTTGTATACAGCACGTTCGATGTCCATACTTTCAAGTCGCAACTAAATTTATGTACATAACAGAAATATGCATTTAAAAATTACTAAGAAGGGAACTGTCAGCCATTGTATGCCGAAACCGCCCTGAAGTTTATTTCAGAGAAGCGTTTTATGATATACCAGGCCGTGTCAAAAAAAAAAAAAATATTTGCCGATTTTAACTGCAAGGCACTAAAATCCAGCGTCAAATCTCTCATTTAAAGTAATATAACTCCCGAATTGGTAGATTGGATAACCCTCACTACCTTCCGTTCGCACCGCTACCGCCTCACTCAACTCCGCTCTTACTCTAAAAGAGTCAATTTTTTCCGTAAAGTGGGTTGCCATTGCTGGATTCTGGGTTCGATTTGTATGCCTTGCAATTAAAAACGACAGATTTTATAGACACGGCCTTGGTACAGCACAACACTTCTCTCGGAGATATTTCAAGGTAAGTATAGGTATGAAATTAATGACAGTTTCCTTGCAAGCAAACAATAAGCCTACTGGATATTTTTAAGTTAATTTTTGTTTTCGAATTGCGTTTCAAAACAAAATAACACAATTCTTGATTATTAATTTTATTTCTTTATCCTTCAATATCTTGTGGTGTCTCCGAGGCGTGGGTGATTAGACATTCCATCTCCGTTTCTAGTACCCGAGTTCGCGTCTCGGTCACTCAACATACCTTTCGCACAGCAAGTATACATACCAATAGCAGGATATCAAAGAACAGACAAAAAACATAACACAGAAATAAGACAACTAAAAATTGAGGAATTAAACTCAACAATAGAGAAAAACAGAACAAACTGGAAAGAACACCTGGCTCGGATGACTGAGAATAGAATACCAAAAGCAGCATACAACTATTCACCACGAGGAAGAAGAAGCTTGGGAAGACCAAGGAAAAGATGGAAAGAGCAGCAATTTGGAGCCGGAACAGGCTAGTAAATAAGCCTAAACCGTGAAGAAGAAGAAGAACAAGAAAAAGGAGAAGTATTCTCTTAGTGTTGGCCTCCTCAAGGAGCTTCTTCCAAATAACACGATCCAGTACTTGCTTTCACTAATCTCTCAACCCCAATTCTGTAGCGTATCCATCCATCTCATATTTCCTGTGAAATATTTTCCTTCCTCTCTTCCTGCTACTTTCCGGTTGCGTGCACAATATCCTCTTATAAATTTCAAAATTCTTTCCTTTGGCAAAATTCATACTACTTAATGCCAAGGTCGTAAAGAAACGATGATTCGATATCGTCTAGACAATAACTAACTCACTGGCACTATCGAACCCGTAGGTTCACGGCCACGCGAACATAAGCTCTCCATACATCCCTATCCTGAGTTAATGTTTTCCAGTCATTCCCTGCATATTCTACTTCCCTCGAATCATGGTTAATATTTTTCTGTCACCTCATTCTTAGTCTACCAACTCGGCACTTTCACTCTGGTTTTCTACAATATGCTTCCAAGCACATCTTTCATTCCCTTTCGTGCCGCATGTCCTCAATATCGCAGTCTACAAGACTTAACTATTCTTATTATATCTGACATCTTATAAAGACCAAAAATAATATAATTATCCCCTATTCTTCTTCAGTAATAGATCTTGGACTACATCTAGACGCAAATTTAACCTGGCAAACACAAGTGAAACACATATATAAAAAGACTTTCTCCATCTTACATTATCTTAGACGTTTAAAGAATTTTCTCACAGTTTCGTTAAAACAAATCCTTGTGCAGAATCTTGTGTTACCACACTTCGATTATTGTGACATTATATATAATGATCTAAACTATGACTTGTAGCTGAGACTGCAGCGTTCTCATAATGCTTGCGTTAGATTCATTTTCAATATCCGCCGTTATGACCATATTTCCGAACACTTTAATAAACTCTCTTGGCTCCGTCTTACTGAGAGACGTAAATTGCACTCTCTTTCACTACTTTTCAAGCTTCTGAATTCCTACATTCCTACTTACCTGGCGTCCAGATTTGAGAAGTTATCCTCTTACCACAATATTGACACTAGGTCACAATATAGCAGTCTGCTAACAATTCCTCTTCATAGCACTTCCTCCTATTCTACTTCCTTCACAGTAGCCTCTGCCCGCTCCTAGAATCTCCTTCCTCAAGATATCAGAGGTTGCCGCACACTTGGCACCTTTAAGTCACGCTTATACAGTTATCTGTTGTCTAATAATTAATTTTTCTCTATTTATTTAATTTTATACTATGTCATTAATCTTTTCCTCGTTTTTTTTATATATCTTGTACATATTATATATTTAATTCGTTAAATTTAGAGTAAATCAAAATACATTATAAATATTAATTGTATTGTATTCATAACTTGTAATCGTTTATATATATATATATATATATATATATATATATATATATACATATATATGGTGGCACGCCGTAGCGTAGTGGTTAAGCCACTGAGCTACAAGCCGGAGGGTCGAGGGTTCAAGTCCCGTTGGGGTCAGGATTTTTTAAACTGACCCAAACCCTCTGGCGGCACTATGGCCCTGGGGTCGGAAATGAGTACCAGACGCTTGTTCTGGGGGTAAAGGCGGCCGTCACGCAGGGCTGACAACCCGGCTGACATAAAGTGCCTCCTACTACCCCAAGGGCCTCCGGGATCACTTTACTTACATATCCATCCATAGTATTTCTGCCCGAAGGCAGGTCCTTCACTGCAATCATAGCATTTTCATGCTATGCTTGCAGCTTTACTAGAGAATTGTGTAGGTGTGGTAGCTTCCCGTTGCTTTCCACATCGGTGAAGGATGATGATGATAATGATAATGGTAAGGATGATAATGGTAAGGATGATAATGATAAGGATGATGGCCATATGATTTCGGGGACCGTTTGGGCCTTAAAGTTTTCCTGACATTTGTCTTACAGGTAAGGAAAAACCCCGATAAAAACCTCACCCAGAAAAACTTCCCCGACCGGGGAACGAACCCGGGCCCGCTGCGTGACAAGGCAGCACGCTACCTCGAGACCACAGCGGTGGACTTACTTACATATATATATATATATATATATATATTGTAATTTAGATTTAAGACTATCTTTTTGTTTGTATTTTTTTTAAACCTGGTTGAGTGGTAGACAAGGCCTTAAGGCCTTAACTCTGCCAGGTAAAATAAAGCTATTATTATTATTATTAATTATTATTATTATTATTATTATTATTATTATTATGTAGCTCACCGTTATATAGTATTTTCCATTAACCTGTCTGTTCATTTCTCTTTTGGCATAAAGTAATTAATTAAAAACCTCGGGATAAGTAGATTTACGTGCAACGGGGGTAATTAGCTAGTTAATTATAATGGCGAGGTGGTCCGAAGTTTCAGGTGCTTGTTGTCATTCCGCTAGAGCGGAGACTTCTCCCCTCTAACTACCCATGGACGATCCGTAGCACAGGCATTGGAGTCCCGCGCCGTAGCCGAGCGGTTAAGGTAGGAAGCCTTGGCGCAGAGCTACGGGACTTGCGCTGGTTCGAGTCTCCATGTGGGAAGAAATTTTCTCATGGTATTTCGGCCAGTATGGGACCGGTGCCCACCCAGCATCGTGAGGCAATTGGGTAGCTACAATAAGTAGCGGTTCCAGGTTGAGGAACCAGCTATAACGGCTGGGGGACTCGACATGCTAACCACATGTCACCCCTACACTGGCTGTTGATCATCTACCTCTGTGATTGACACATGTGGATGTGAAGGGCCAGCAGCCGGCTGGTAAAAGGGCAACCGCTGAAAAGTGGAAAGACCCTCAATCGGAATTATAATGGGAGCTCCATTTCATCTCATCCCTCGACTTCACATTATGCTGTATATGAGTAGAGGGTGTGCTACCGTCTTATTCTTTAACATGTTACCAAGTTCCCTTTTTTTGTAATGACATCCCATGGCTAATCGTCTCTAGGTTGAGTTTTTTTATCCATATACTAGACAGGTACAGAGTAGCGGACGTCCACGAATCTATGGTCAGCAGTAGGATATGATCATCACATGAGACAGCGAAAGATATCAAATGGCAAGGGAAACAGAGTACAAATTTAGTCATCTATCCAGACTGGAAACGAAACCGGACCTTCGAGTACAAAATAAGGACTCTAACGATCAATCTACCGAAATACCAATTTTTCATAAGTAATGCCACGAGTGATTTCCAAATTATTAATAAATTCACGAGTCTCATAGTTATAAGTGAATTTATCTAGAGGATTTGGAAATCAAGAGTGGCATTTGTTTGGACTACTTAACGAATAAAATTAAGCTGTTTACTCGCAAATAATTATTTAAATATTACTTACCAGTATTTTAAAATATTTATATATTTAATGTAAACGGCGATGTTTTGAAAACAAATACAAAATGTGAGATTATGTTTATTTAATGCAACTTGATCATATTATTTGTTGCCAAATATGATTGCAATCAGCGATAACCCACTAAGATCCCAATATTGTAAGAATGCACCCTAGTGGAGAAAAAAATTAAACACATCAAACTGTATATTATAACCAACATTATAGGTTATTAATTAATTTTTTGGAAACAACTCAGTAAAATCATTATTTAAAAATACAATTATTGAACACACAATTATCAAATGTGTAGTTCGAAGGAATCTGTTCATTATTTTCTGTATTCTACGTATTTATTGGAGAGTCAGTCACTGCAAAATAATGCTCTGATTTGTTCAGAATATTAAAAAAGAGGAATTCACTTTATTTTGATAAACAGAATTCGGTAAATAGCGAGGTGAAACACGACTGTGATTGGTTGTAAAACAAAATTCATTGAAACGTGATTGGTCATAGTTTTCCATTTGGGGTATGAGTTAAATAGTCATCATAATAGAAGAAATCATGTATTTATTTAAGAAAAAAACATTACCACCGTTGAGATTGTTGTTAAATACAGTATTAAAAAAATTGTACTTGTGATGGCAGTCGTCCTCAAAAAAATGTACTCGTTTAAAATAATCAGCTAAGCCTATCGGAACTAGTTATTTTTTCAGTACCCAATAGAACAGCTTTGAAAATGAAACTAGTTCCAAAAGGCCTAGCCGATTTTTTAAAATAATGTTAATTGTTTGAGGACGACTGCCATCAAATGTACAATCTTCATTGTTTTAAATGTACAAGATGTTATGGCTTATGAAATCACCTTTCTTCTTCTTCTTCTTCTTCTTCTTCTTCGTTTCCAGGATCAGGTCAATGCGACCTGTTCCGGTCTCAAGTCCATCCCATAGATCTTTTTCCATGTGGTTTGCAGGTGTTGATCTTTTTTGGATAATCTTGTATTGTCCATTCTGTCTAAATGTTCTTTCCATTGGTATTTGTGCTCTTCTAGTTTATCGACTATTGAAAATATCTCCAGTTCATTTCTTATTGATTCATTGGGTAATCTATCCATGCGTGTACATACATCCTTTTACGGATCGTAAAAAGTTGATTTCAGTGGCTTGAATGTGTGAGATATCTTTTTTTGTAAGTAACCAAAATGCAGATCCATATGAAAGAACAGGAACAGCCATGATTTTTTAAAACCTGATCTGAGTTTCTCTTCGAATCTTTCGGAGGGTTCTTGTTATGGTGCCACACATCATTTGATACCGGTTAAATTTATTATGTATATTCCATTCGTAGCTATATGTTATATCTGAACCAAGATAGTTAAAGTAAGAGGACTCCATACAAAAGAGCAGGAAATACAGCCAGAACTAAAACAAAAAAGAATTAATATAATAGAAATCACCTTGCACTAACAATAAATTGATGTACTGTTTTTAGATACAATGATAACCATATTGAAGGTCACTTAAGGTTACTTGTCAGGGTTACAGTAACCTTTACTATGACGTGACAGGGCTATGCAGGTGATAACGTTTATCAGTGCTAGTTTTATTTAACATTCCAAGTTAACCTAATTTCTCCGACAAATAAGTCTACAATAACAATGATTGTGAAGTAGTCACAGACTGTTTGTTAAAGACCCGTATACCGTATAGCATTCATTATCCCTATGTAGGCTAGATTTGAAAGACACTTGTACATTTTAACAGCTGCATTATTTTAATACGTACTTGAACCAAATAAGTTCCGCGCCGTAGCCGAGTTGTTAAGGCAAGAAGACTTGGCGCAGAGCTCCAGGACTTGCGCTGGTTCGAGCCCCATGGAGGAAGAAATTTTCTCGTGGAATTTCGGCCAGAAAGGGACCGGTGCCCACCCGGCATCGTTAGGCATTTGGGTAGCTACAATAAGTGGCGACTCCAGGTTGAGAATGTCAGCTATAACGGCTGGAGGACTCGACATGTTACCACATATCACCCCTACACTTGTTCGATGATCGTCTACTTCTGTGATAAACACATGTTGATGTGAGGCCAGCAGCCGGCTGGTAGGCCAAGAGCCTTCAAGGCCTGTCGCTCTTGGAGTTTTTAACCAAATAATCTAATGCACGCCTTCAACGCCAAATCTCAGTTCCAAGAAAATGGACACGAATGGAGATAGACAGCATACAGTGTATTATACGCATATTCTATCTGATGTTCGAAGCAATGCATGAGTATTTACTTATGAAATAATAGTTTTAAAAAAACTAAAAGAACACGCTTTATTAGAAAACTAAAAAATGAAAAATAATTTTAATTTCCAATACGCTTGGGATAAAATAAAGTGGTCAACAAAAAAATCATCTCCAGCACATATAGAATAAAATTAGAGTTATCAACAAAAACAAAATAATTTTACCATCAAAAGCGTGGGGTGCTCTATATCAATTAATATATTTGATAATAAACAGATATTGGTAAAAGTAAGCTCTCTAAGAAGAAAATGTAAAAATCATAAAAATCACCCCACGCTTTTGATGGTAAAATTATTTTCTTTTTGTTGATAACTCTAATTTTATTCTATATGTGTTGGAGATGATTTTTTTGTTGACCACTTTATTTTATCCCAAGCGTATTGGAAATTAAAATTATTTTTCATTTTTTAGTTTTCTAATAAAGCGTGGTTCTTTTAGTTTTTTAAAACTATTATTTATTTTTTATTTTTTAGTTTTAATATTTTACAGAATAAGATAAAAATGTAAATATCTTTAAATTCGATACTATTGTAGTATGAGCTAAAAGTAATACTCTTCTATATAAAAAAAACCCTCCCAGCCGGATTTGAACCAGCGACGTATGGATTACTGAAATTATATACCACTAAGAGTTCACTGCTCTACCAACTGAGCTCTTACAACGATCGACTAAAAACTCGACAAGTCCGCAACCTATTATACCAGTTTTCATTTTTTTTTTATTTTCGGATGATTCTGGCCACGATGTTTTAAACAAAATATGAAATTATTGTATTGTCACGGGTCCTCTACACGTATACAAAGTTTCAAGTCGATCCAATGTTTCTAAGTGGGTGAAAATCGCGTTGAAAGATTCCGTTACATTGATACAAAAACACGTTTTTTGATTTTCTGATGATTATGGCCAGGATTTTAGAAAATAAATATGAAATTATTGTATTGTCACGGGTCCTCTACAAGTATACAAAGTTTCAAGTCGATCCAATGTTTCTAAGTGGGTGAAAATCGAAGTTGAAAGATTCCGTTACATTGATACAAAAACACTTTTTTGATTTTCTGATGATTATGGCCAGGATTTTAGAAAATAAATATGAAATTATTGTATTGTCACGGGTCCTCTACAAGTATACAAAGTTTCAAGTCAATCCAATGTTTCTAAGTGGGTGAAAATCGCGTTGAAAGATTCCGTTACATTGATACAAAAACACTTTTTTTTGATTTTCTGATGATTATGGCCAGGATTTTAGAAAATAAATATGAAATTATTGTATTGTCACGGGTCCTCTACAAGTATACAAAGTTTCAAGTCGATCCGATGATTTTAAGTGGGTGAAAATCGCGTTGAAAGATTCAGTTACATAGATAGATACAGGTCAAGCTAATATAAAGCGTGTAAAAAGGTTTGATTGTTCTTAAAGTAATATTTTATAAATGACAGACATCTTTTGATGTAATTGTATCAAGTATATTACTGTTATTTTATGAACGTAATTTTCAAATTAATTTACTCAGTAAAACTATTCGCATATAATATAATTAATACAACTATTTGAGAACAAAGTTCTTAGGAAACATTTTGGACCGAAGATAGATGAACAGACATGCGAATTGAGAAGACTACCTAAGAGTGAGTTAGCTGATCTTTATAGGAAACCAGATATAATAAAAAGTGATCCCACAACAGGCCTCGGGAGGCCCTTGGGGTAGTAGGAGGTTAAGGCTCCCACTTTTTCTAGACAATCGGCACTTTATGTCAGCCGGGTTGTCAGCCCTGCGTGACGGCCGCCTTTACCCCCAGAACAAGCGTCTGGTACTCATTTCCGTTAGAGGCTGAGTCGACCCCAGGACCATAGTGCCGCCAGAGGGTTTGGGTCAATTTAAAAATTCAGACCCCAACGGGACTTGAACCCTCGACCCTCCGGCTTGTAGCTCAGTGCCTTAACCACTACGCTACGGCGTGCCCCTAACAACAGTTAAATCTCGTCGACTGCGATGGGCGGGACATGTGGCATGAATGAGGAATGAAAAATGAGCATGGAAGCTTCTTGTAGCTAAGCCAGAGGGGAAAAAAAACTACTATCGACTATAACTCCATCCCTATAACACGAGGCAAGCAGTTATTAAAAGAATACTATGAAACAATCTGGAATTTAATTTATACCAAATCAAATGACGCTTTCCATACCAAAATGTTCATCCCCAAAATAACTTATAGACTCTCTCTATCTCTATGGCCTAACTATATAACCACACAATTTCTCACCAACCATGGACTATTTAAATCCTACCTACACAAAATGAACAAAACTGCTTCACCTTATTGCAACTGCCCAGAAAAATCAATGCAGACGGCCCACCATCTGATGACTGAATGCAACATGTTCTCCAGAGATCGACCAGCTATACTACAAATTGCTACTCCGCCAAATATTCTGAAGTTCCACTTTAACACAGTCAACGTTGCAGAACTTCTTACGAGGATCTTCCGTCAACTACAAGAACAACTAGAACAATAATTGAACAATTGTAAAACTGTAAATAACCCGTGCTATACCATTGGTGAAACACGGGTTGTAACAAATATGTAAATAAAAAAAAAGGTCCAGTTGGAAGACCAAGAATGTAGTGGGAAAATAACAATCATGATTTGAGGGAAGTAGATTATAAAGGGAATGATTGGAAAACAGCTGAGGATAGGGATGTGTCCGCACGGTCATGAACCTACGAGTTTGTTAGTGCCAGTAAGTAAGTTAGGTAGTTAGAAAGAAAATGTTCTTCCTGAACCTGGATTTGAACCGAAGGTTATGCACTGGCACACTCCGTTAGAGATTGAGTCGACCTTGGGACCACGGTGCCGCCAGAATGTTTAGAGTCAATTTTATAAATACTGACTCCATTGAGATTCCAAAACGCAAACATCTGGCTTATAGCATATTGACTCCTACACTACTTAGAATAGAAATGACATTTCCAGAGCGTGACCATTTTGTCATCCTAACTTGTCTAAAGAATAATTTAAATTACTAATACATAAATCAGTTTTTTCCAATTATAAAATATATGGATGCGAAACATGATCGCTTAATTTAAGGGAGTACAAAATATTACGAGTATTTGAGAACAAAATATTTGTACCATAGAAAGATGAATGGACAGGTGAATGGAGAAAACAATGAGCTACATGGTATTTATGGGAAACCAGATCTAACAATAATTAAGTCTCGTGAACTGCGATAGGCAGGGCATGTGACGCGAGTGGAGATGAAAACAGAAGCATGCAAACTTGTAGTAAAACCAGAGGAAATCGGCTAGTAGGTTTACCAAGAATCATATGGAAAAAATGACATTAACCAAGATTTGAGAGAGGCGAATTTATAGGAAATGTTTAAAAATCATTAGATTATGATGGGGATGTATGGAGAGCTTATGTCCGTTCGATAGTGTCAGTGAGTGAATAGTTAATTAGTTAGAGCGTGGTCATTTGTACAGGAGTGTGATCGTCGCAATAAATAATAAAGCATACATGGAAGTGCCATAGGATTGGAATGATGTGGGTTAAAACCAATTATTGAATTCGAAAAATCAATGTTCAAAAGCTACACAAAAATGTTTGACAATAATTTCTTCTACAGACATTATTCCCGTAATGCCCATTAAGCAACTATAAATAGTTGATCAACCTTAAATGCTGTCATATGGAATCTACATATTAATGCGCAATATGTCTGTCGCTGTGGCGTAGTCGGTAGAATCCCTACCTTCCACTCCGGCGACCTGGGTTCGTTTCCCGGCGGGGTACGGAATTTTTAAAATCTCAACCTTGGGACTGGTTGTGTGTAGTGTCCAAATTATACCCATTGGATTTAATTCCTCTAATATATATATATATATATATATATGTATGTAAAGGAAAAATTTACACTCTGTTTTAAGCACATTGCATGCACGGAAGTGTGATATTTGGCATAATTAAAGTTCTTATAGAGAAGGAGTGCAGAAAAATAAAACTTATGTATAATATGTGTTACAAATAAATAATTCAATAAAATTAATTGTCTCTAAGGAATTTATATTTACCTATTCATTTGTTTATGTTCATACTGAAAGTGCATTGTTGTAAAAAAGAAAATTGTGCAGCAGCAATGTGAATTCACTTAACCCTATATTGCGTATTTATTATTAGTGGTTTATTATTAGTGATTTTAAAAAAGTGAGTACATTTTACTATATAAATTAAACCCTTTTTAATCTTTGTTTCAGTAATTTAATAACATACTCTATTTTTTATATTTAAATATTCACACCTACTTCCATTATGCCTCGACAAAGAACATTGATGGGTTGGAGTGAGAGACAAAGTGCGGATATTATATATTCCCGTACACATAATAATAGGCCAAATGCAAATTTGAAGAGTATAAATACTATACAAATGCCAAATGACGCGTTATTATTTATCAAATATGGCTTAGCCAAGTTATACCACATATTTTCTATCGTTCGTATTTTTAAAATAAATCTAAAATTAATGCATAATGACTTGTTTGTGGCATACTTAAAAAATAGTGAATTGTGGTCGAATTTCAACCGCTGGGCGACTACTAGTAATTACTAATGACCCATGGGAAAACAATAGTTATGATCCACAACAACATATAATTATGAAAATGTGCCAATTCAAACAATTGCAAGCAATGAATACATTCATGGAAACATATTATAAGAAGGATTTCTACATCAATATAACCTATGATAACTTTCTTGAGCTGGAAGCTGAGTTAAGTATGACGGGAGCCTTAAATTCCACATTCTTTTGTTTTCCAACAG
Organism: Diploptera punctata; assembly: GCA_030220185.1. Taxonomy (NCBI): domain Eukaryota; kingdom Metazoa; phylum Arthropoda; class Insecta; order Blattodea; family Blaberidae; genus Diploptera; species Diploptera punctata. The sequence goes on from JASPKZ010005692.1 coordinate 794,351, forward strand.
TAGTACCGGCATGTCTTTTCTTGGTGAGATTTTCATAATTACACTATATGTTAATTTAATTTCGGTTTAATAAATGAAACATTTAAATATTGTATGACTTTTTTGATTGGAGTCACAGCTGTTATTTTGATGTAACGTCGTTGTCTCATACGCAACGGGCTTGGGTTCGATCCCTGGTCGGGACCCTAGGTAAGCTTTTTTAGGCTTTTTTCTTCACCTGCAGGACAAATTCGGAAAATTTAAGACCCAAATGGTCGCCGAATATCATTTTACTTACTTACTCACTGGCACTATCGAACCCGTAGGTTCATGGCCGCATGGACATAAGCTCTCCATACATCCCTATCCTGAGCTAATGCTTTCCAATCATTCCCTGTATAATCTACTTCCCTCAAATCATAGTTAATGTTATTCTCCCACCTCATTCTTGGTTTACCAACTGGCCGTTTTCCCTCTGGCTTTCTTACAAGAAGCTTCCATGCAAGTCTCCCATTCCCCATACGTGCAACATGTCCTGCCCATCGCAGTCTACGAGACTTAACTGTTCTTATTATATCAGGCTTCCTATAAAGACCATGTAGTTCATTGTTATGTAGTCTTCTCCATTCACCTGTCTGTTCATCTCTCTTTCGTCCAAAAATTTTCCTAAGTACTTTATTCTCAAATACTTGTAATCTTCTTTCCTCTCTTAAAGTAAGAGTCCATGTTTCGCACCCATATAATATAACTGGTAGAATAATAGTTTTATATATTTTCAGTTTAACGTTTTTTGAAAGGAGTTGGGACATCAAGAGTCTCTGCAATGCATAATAGCACGCATTTCCAGAATTGAGCCTATGTTTAATTTCTTTGTGCATCTCATTCCTACTTGTGATTATTGTTCCTAGGTATTTGAATTCAGCCACCTCCTCAAAATTTCCCTCATTTGTCATTAGCTGTCCACTTCCATTATATACTGAATTTCTACGTGTGACCTTCTAGCTATCATAATTATCCATATTATACTAGCTTGATTAGTTTAAATGAATAAGGGAATGGTGTATCTTGTCTTAAATGTTCGTATTGACTGGATTTAGCCCTGATACTCAGCTGATCACTCATCCAACTCATCCAGAAAGGTTTTCCTTGACCTTGCGTGGTCAAAAAAGTATGTGTGTGATCCAGAGTTCAAAATCCTCTCGCAACAGATTGTGTCCCCAGTGGGGCACGTAAAAGTACCTACAATGGGAGAGGCTAAATTAAGGGAGATATATAGCCTATGTCCACCGCTGTGGTCTCGAGGTAGCGTGCTGCCTTGTCACGCAGCGGGCCCGGGTTCGATCCCCCGTCGGGGCAGTTTTTCAGGGTGAGGTATTTATCGGGGTTTTCCTCACCTGTAAGACAAATGTCAGGAAAACTTTAAGGCCCAAACGGTCCCTGAAATCATATGGCTACCATCATCATCATCCTTATCATTATCATCATCATCATCATCATCATCATCATCATCCTTCACCGGTGTGGAAAGCAACGGGAAGCTACCACACTTACAATTCCCTAGTAAAGCTGCAAGCATAGCATGAAAATGTTATGATTGCAGTGAAGGACCTGTCTTCGGGCAGAATTACTATGGATAGATATAGCTGATATTGATTGGGTTAATTACACATATCATCCAATCCATTTACTATATACATTTTAATGCCCCAGCTTTATCCTCTTTGGTCATTACTGGTGTTCTCTCCTGGCATTGGCGTAATTGTAAGCCACTTCTGAGGTTGGGGCGCCTGGAAGGCGGGGTTATGTTGCCACGATGATATGATGGTGATGATGATAGTGGTGCGCCAGGAGAGTCCTTATTCCTAAGTTCCTAAGCTTAATGATGATTGCGATGGCCATATGATGTTCGGGGACCGTTTGGCCCTTAAAGTTTCCTGAAATTTGTCTTGCATGTGAGGAAAAACCTTGAAAAAAAACTCACCCAGGAAACTGTCCCGACCTGGGATCGAATCCGGGCCCGCTGCGTGACAAGGCAGCACGCTACCTCGAGACCACAGTGGTGGACATTTAGTATATCTTCTCTACCTCAAAATTTCAACTCTAAGTTGCTATGATAATAAAGTAATATTAAAATTAAAATAAATAAACAACATAAATCCATCCATAGTAATTCTGTCCGAGGGCACGCCTTTCACTGCAATCATAGCATTTTCATACTATGCTTTGCAGCTTTACTAGGGAATTATAGGCGTGGTAGCTTCCCGTTGCTTTCCACACCAGTGAAAGATGATAATGATGGCCGGATGATTTTCGGGGACCGTTGTGCCCTAAGCTTCCTGATATTTGTCTTACAGGTGAAGAAAAACCCCGAAAAAAACCTCACCCAAGAGCCTATCCCGACCGGGAATCGAACCCGGGCCCGTGCGTGACAAGGCAGCATGCTACCTTGAGACTACAGGTGGTGATCCCAACATAAATATAACATTTTAAAAAATTATTAATCAGAAAATAAAAAATCTAATAGACAGTTAGTAAAACATCATCTTCAAAAACAAAAATAAAAGATTGTCATATTTAATACCATCGGCACACATGTAAAAGTTCAGCAGTGAATTAAACCAATTACCTGTAAAATGACTAAATATATGTAGGTAATGGTGGGAACATTTCAGTGTTGGCATTTGGTGATCAAAGCTAAGCTGAGCCTGTGCTGTTAAAGTGGAACAATCATTATAAAAGCAGTGAGTATATGTTAGGAAAACCAATGTCAGTCATTTTTAAATAAATCACATATTTTACGTAACATGTGTGTCAAAATCAAGCTCTATACCGGGTAAATCAAAGTAATTTGGCTAGAAAGCTTTTTCGTATACTCTACTATGTAGTATTACCAAACCTCTATGAGCCATTCATGAGCTGTGGACTTTGTCATTGCTAAACTTATCAATGCCATTTTTCATAACTGACTGAGTTTTTGCTTGTTAATTCATATTTGTGGCTGATAATGCGGGTAAAATGTAACACACAAAATACCGCATGCGGGCTGAAAGTTTTACATAACTACTGTGCATCGAGTCTTACAATATCTCGTAATATTAAACTACAAGATATTGTCGCTGATAGTACAGAAAAAAGTTCACTATGTCTGCAAAGAGACCTAGAACAGGTCTGGGGAAAATAACCATATATATTCAATCTAGGATTTAAAGAGAGGTCAGGGCTTGCTTGGTTTAGACTGGGGGAGTGGAATTTTCTAAAAATTACCGACGATCACCATATGCGAATATGTCCAATGTGCAGAAGGTTTGAAGACAAAATACATACATTAGGAAAATGTAACGATTTAGAATATTCTATATATATGAGGTAATACAATTAAATACGTACTAATAATAAATTATTTACTATATTCACATAAATAAGTGAATATATATATTAATTAATTATTTAATAATATGATTTAAGCTTTTATTTAAGGGGGGTAAAATTAAATTGGAATATATCTACATAGTAGTAATATTTCGAAAATTATTTAATGTAGGCGTCAGTTGTTACCGGAAAGATTTCTGAATTCAAATAGTGAAAGACTGGCATGCTACGAGTTAATGATAACTCACAAAATTGAATAAACCTGGGTAAATTTCTGGACAAAACGCGGAAAATAAGAACATCACTCATTCGTAAATAAATAAAATGTAAGCAAAGCGTAATATCATTCATACTAAATAATTTTACGTAACGTAATTAATGTATAATGTAATTGTATTGTTATCTATTTTTTGTTCTATTCATTTTATATCATTACTAGACATTATTTATTGATACGCACTATCAACAGCACGTAGGACTTGCTGCCCGTGCGACCCATATTTGTAAATAACATTGTATCTTTACTTTTAGTCTATTAAAGTACTACTACCACTACAAATATAATATTGCTGTATAAAAGTCAGGTAATACTACAGAATAATTGAAGATAATAGAGTGGTTACAATACAATGACCTAATTTCACGCATCTGTGGTTGATATAAATCTTGACTTTGTGCGCTGTTCAATAACTTGCTACCAACTTGTTGCATCCACTAGTTAAAATACTAACACTTTTGACATTCGAAATGTCGAAAAGCTCTCAGTCGAAACAGCTATAAGACTATTTGAAGAGAAAAATTATACGCTCAGACCGGGACTTGAACCCGGGACCCTTGGTTCTCTAGACCCGGTCTGAGCGTATAATTTTTCTCTTCAAATATGATTTATCCATCATTGAGATGTACGAAATCAATAATAAAAACTTGGAAAAAGCCGTACTGGCTGTAATGTATAATTCCCAAATATGTCTTCTTAATAAAGGAGCCGCCATTTGCAAGATAGAAGCATGGCTTCACAGCATTTGGTGGACGGGAATTACAATGTATATAGAGAAAGATTTGCGTTTAGATCGGTACTTGCTCAGGTAGCTCAGTTGGTAGAGCACTTGGTCTAGAGAACCAAGGGTCCCGGGTTCAAGTCCCGGTCTGAGCGTATAATTTTTCTCTTCAAATATGATTTATCCATCATTGAGATGTACGAAATCAATAATAAAGCTATAAGACTATTTCACATCGATATATCCCCAATAGCGTGCTACGGAATCGCCACACTCTAGACTCGGTTAAACATAGCAAATCTGAAAAGAATAGAAATGGTCAAAATTACCTACCTCCGGAGAGTAGGCCTACTTAGGGTTTCAAGATAAACAAGCTCCCGATTCATATACCATCTAACCAAGACTGACTTCTTCATCAGAGAAATAGCGTCAAAATACAACCTGCCACACACCCCAGCTCGATACTGATAAAATCGAGGTGAAAAACTACTGTGATTGGTTGTAAATCAAAATTCATTGAAATGTGATTGGTCACTGACTCCCATTTGAGGCATGAGTTAAATAGTCCTTTTAAGACATTTGATGAAAGCATCGGTGATAAAAGGCATCAAACTTCAATATTGTCTTCAATTTGTTACAAAGAGTTAGTTGAAACAATATAACTGTTTATTTCATCTCGAAAACAATAGTTTTAATTTCGAACTTCATCTGTTCGATTCTTGGCGGAAATTAAATAAGCGGACTGAACACTCGTAACCACGCATATCAATATTTTAGAAGCACATTTTATGTAGTAATGGCTTTACAGCCCGTTGAGTCTAGCCACAGCCTCTACTTTATTAGACCAAGCTAATTTAGTTATGCTTATTTCCCTAGCAGAGACTCTTGTCATCCCAACTCCTTTAAAAAAACGTAAAAATAAAAATATATGAAACTATTAGTCTACCAGCTATATTATGTGGATGCGAAACATGGACTCTTACTTTAAAGGAGGAAAGGAGATAACATAACGAGTATTTGTGAATAAAGTTCTTAGGAAATTTTTTCGACCAAAGACATGTGAATAATAATAATAATAATAATAATAATAATAATAATAATAATAATAATAATAATAATAATAATAATAATAATAATAATAACAATAATGCTTTATTTTAGCTAGCAGAGTTAAGGCGATAAGGCCTTCTCTTCCACTCAACCAGCGAATAGTAGAATTATACAAAAATTACATACACCTTACAATTTTAAGATATTATTAAAATGCAGACTAAACAAAATACAATGACGATGTGATCTAATACTAGCTAATACAAACAAAAACATAGAATATAATAAAATTAAAATGGTATAAAATAAAGTAAGTAGCCTCCTAGAGGGAATACTCTATATAGTTGTTATGCAGTTAATGTTTTCATTGTGTCGAATTTAAGATATCAGTTAATTTGAATTTAAATAATGATAGCGATTGACTGGAGAATACTTATTAAGAATGTACTACACGGTCTTTATAGGAAGCCAGATATAATAAGAACAGTTAAGTCTCGTAGACTGCGATGGGTAGGACATGTGGCACGAATGGGGAATGAAAGACGTCCATGGAAGCTTCTTGTAGGAAAACGGCCAGTTGGTAGACCAGGAATGAGGTGTGAGAATAACATTAACTATGATTTGAGGGAAGTAGATTGTACAGGGAATGATTGGAAAATATTAGCTCAGGATAGGGCTGTATTGAGAGCTTATGTCCGCGCGGCCATGAACTTACGGGTTCGATAGTGCTAGTTAGTTAGTTATTTCTCTAACAGATGCCATGACTACCATGAGTATACCGACTAAATGAGACATCTACGTGTATAGTCTGACCAAAGGATCTATGCCCCCGTAATATATGCGAACTGAACACTAATTCCTTTTCTGCCTCGGTAAATCATTTTCCTCTTTGCATTCCTATCTCTCTTTCCTTTCGCCTCTTCCATAACTCACACTTTTGAGCCTTCTTGGGGGACAGGTAATTTCAACTTGCAGGTCCAGTTTGAACACTGTAGCACGGAGTGGTGAAAGAAATATTAGTAAGCAAGTAATAAAAGTCAATCAACGTCATTAGACCTACTTACATATGTAGAAGTAATAATTAACCTTACATTATTAAGTAATCAAGATCCATGACACTGTTTGCGGGAAGTTTGGCAACATCGCTACTCGGAAAGTTATCCTGGCTGCTGTTTGAGTGAAGGCAGGGAAGCGCGTGGAATTGAGTGAATACAAGCGTTAACTTTTCTAAGAACAACTTCAGCGCTAAAGGGACACAGATCCGTTGGTCCGACAATAGCAGACAACTTAGATATTACTCGGATAATGTGAGTCGATACATTTTGCTTAGAGGCCTCTTTTTAGGCTTAAAATTCTTTTAGGAGCCTGAAAATCTTGAGATTCTGGGGCCTAAGACTTGAAGTCCCACCTTCGAATTCTGCATTCTAAAAAATCCAATGAACTCGATCGGGTTTGAACCCGCAACCCTCGGACCTAGAGGCAAGGAACATAACACTAAACCATCACAACTGTACGGGTCTATATAATTTAATTATTAACATTTATTTATCAAATAATGAAAATAAATAAAAATCATGGTCCATACCTTCTTCAAAATAAAGCTATCGCAAGAAGGTTTCTAATAATTTATTGATAAAATCTGGACCATTCTTTATATTTCACGCCGAAACGACATACATTTCAAACAATACTAATACAATTCATTGTTAAAATCGTTGATGTGGAGAATCATAAAATAAAATAAGTTAAATGTACCTTCTTAGGTAAAATTCGTCGTCCTCAACTTATAAAATATGTATTCTTTATGCCTGTAGGGCTTTCAGAACATCCGTTCCATCTTTTACCTAAGAAGGTATATTTTAACTTATTTTAATTTATAAATCTCAATACTTTAAAAATGGGCAAAAGCACTAGTGCGGTAAGTAAAAAAAAAATTTTTGAAATATTGATAGTGATACTGCAATTTGTATTAATTTTGGTATTAATTAATCACATCCAGCTTTCCACGCCTCTTCTATTTCATCATCACTGCACACATCGTCTAAAACTTTCACCATAATCAGAAATAAATCCCAAATCAAATTTGTTTTACAGTTTTAACAAATATAAGATGGCGACATGACCAACAATACTTATTATTTCTCCATAGCACATATAGCCGATTCACTTTTGAAATGTAACATTTTTCTTCAATTGCATTTATTAATATTTTAACTAATATCGTAATTACTAAAATAAATACACATAGTGCAAAAAATAGTAAGCAATGCTCATGTGGTAAACACATAACGGAATCTAAGAAATTAAAAGAAACTCTGCGCAAGTGCCTCGTTTTTTATACTTTTCCACGATCCATATCAAGTGTTTACACACTCGTATCGCAATTTACTATTATTACTACTACTATTTAATTTTATTATTACTTTATTACCTGACGTGCACCGCTGCGCCTAATTTATGTTTAGTTGAACAAGTATAAAGAAAAATAATTAGATATATCGTAATTATTTTTAGATAAATCTTGCTGATTATCCGGCGTTGCCCGGGAATCTGTTTATCCCGATATTCTTGGCATCAATGAGCTGAAAGGCAAAAATCCTTATTGTGCGTTGTCCATAAAATATAGACATATACTGTCGCGCACGTTTTTGTATAATATTTTGAGATATTCAAATACATTAAGTTGGTGTATTTGTTATGGTTTAGACAGTGTAAGCTATTTAAGCATCTAAAAAGCAACTTTTTTACTGCATCGATGCATTTTTTAGCTCCAGCCCTACATTACGTACGGTAATATGTTATAAACGTTAAGTGCTCCAAAAAATTCTCTAAATGATGGTAAAAACTCATTTCAAATCCATCAAGTAGTCTTGAGGCCATATAGGACAGACAGACTGACATTCATTTTTATATATACGTATTTTTCTTTACTATTAATTTTATCATCAATATTTATATTCGTCGGAAAATTTAAATGTCTCGTTATTAGGGCAAGGATTTTAATGCACAATAAAATACAAGAATATGCATTATAATATGGAATAATGCACTAACAATTACAAAAAATGTGCTAAATTAAAAAAAAATGTAATATGATATTTTACTTACTTACTTACTCACTGGCACTATCGAACCCGTAGGTTCATGGCCGCGCGGACATAAGCTCTCCATACATCCCTATCCTGAGATAATGCTTTCCAATCATTCCCTGTATAATCTACTTCCCTCAAATCATAATTAATGTTGTTCTCCCACCTCATTCTTGGTCTACCAACTGGGCGTTTTCCTTCTGGCTTTCCTACAAGAAGTTTCCATGCACGTCTTTCATTCCCCATACGCGCAACATGTCCTGCCCATCGCAGTCTATGAGACTTAACTGTTCTTATTATATCTGGCTTCCTATAAAAACCATGTAGTTCATTGTTATGTAGTATATGATATTTTATAAAATAAAAAAAATATAAAATTCATATTTGCAGGTAAATACAAGATGTCCACTTTTTTATTCCTGCATTGAAATGCACAACAAACAACTGTTGTACTTTGTCAAAATAAAATGATTGTCGATTGTCTCTTAACAACGACTTATACATCGAGAAACTCATTCCTACTTCTATCACTAAAGGGTCCACCGCCTGTGGTCTCGAGGTAGCGTCCTGCCTTGTTACGCAGCGGGCCCGAGTTCGATTCCCGGTCGGGACAGGCTCCTGGGTGAGGTTTTTTCGGTGTTTTTCCTTACCTGTAAGACAAATGTCTGGAAGCTTAGGGCCCAACGGCCTCGAAAATCATCCGGTCATCATCACCATCCTTATCATTACCATCATCACTCTTCACCGGTGTGGAAAGCTACGGGAAGCTAACACCTATAATTCCCTAGTAAAGCTGCAAAGCATAGCATTGAAATGCTATGATTGCAGTGAAAGATCTGCCCTCGGGCAGAATTAGTATGGATGGATGGATCACTAAAGGTGAATATTTAAAATAAACTATATCATTGAATTGTAAGTCCTCTGGTACTTCTCCTACATAAAACAAGTGCTATTGAAGACATCACATAAAAATCGATTAGATTGACTATTTAACTCATGCCCCAAATGGGAGTCAATGACCAATCACGTTTCAATGATTTCTGTATTACAACCAATCAGAGACGTGTTTCACGAAATAATTATCAACGTTAGGATTATCATATATTAAGCAAAGCTCCTCCTTTTTAATATTCTGAACAGGTCTGACCGTTATTTTGCAGTGACTGAGCCTATAACAAATACGGCTACCAGATTGTATATAATAGTGCTTACATGTCAACATTTGTAGCAATTGATTATACCACCAAAAAAAGAAACCACTGTTTGCACTTTCTTAAATGTATACGACATCAAAAATGAATTAATATACAGATTGATGTGTTTCATTTTTTCTCCACTAGAGAGCATTCTTACAATATTGCGTTCCTTTGGCAATAAATAGTATGATCTGGTTGCAGTGATAAACAAAAGAAGCAGTAGAAGCGTAGGCTACCTATCGTTTCTCATTAGTTTTCAAACATCACCGTTTACTTTAAATATAAAAATATTTTTAAATAACTGTAGTTAAATAATGATTTGTGAGTAAACAGCTTTATTTTATTCGTTAAATAGTCCTAACAAATGCCACTCTTGATTTCCAAATTCTCTAGATAAATTCACTCCTCACTTCGTGAGTCGTGAATTTATCGATAATTTGGAAATCACTCGTGGCATTACTTATGATAAGAAAAATAAGTGGTACGGTTGTAATTAAGTAAATTGTTATATTGGTAGAGACGGTAAATGTAAATAGTATTTAAAATTTCTTAAAGAAAACGTTTAAAAGTGCCAAATAGGATGCTAAAAAGCCACAAAAATGCAATATCCCAAAAAGTCAACATAAAATGCACATAAATGCAATCACAAAGTTGCCTATTTAAGATCATTTTGTGCCAAAATACATTTATAACTAACTGAGCATTGCATAGAAAAAAGTTGCAAATGCATCAAAATCCTTGCCCCGCTCATTACTACTAGTATTTAACAATGCTCGGCGCCTATCATCACCGAAGTGACATGTTTGCTGTTTGGCTTTCAAATAGCTGATTACACTTGTCGGAATTATCTTCTGACATTATAGTGAGACAATGTTAACCATCCGATTTCCAAATAGTGATCGACTCCAAAGTAACTCCGATGACCAGGTAGCCTACATTTTTTTTAAGTTATGTGATTTAAACTAATATTTTGGTTGTGAAATGCAGTCATTCACGGCCGGTGATCATGATATTAAAATATTCCGGGCTATGTGGCCGTGTTCCTTCCAGACGTTTCTCCTTCAACTGCGGAGCGAATCTTCAGTGGCGAGTGCTTCTAGATGATGTTTCCTTGTCTGTGAATGTCGAGTATACGACCAAGGGAACATCATCTAGAAGCAGTCGCCACTGAAGATGCCCTCCGCAGTTGAGGGAGAAACGTCTGGAAGAAACACCATTATAGACAACGCCCACATAGCCCGGAATCTTTTAATATTATAATATTTTGATTGACTTTAATTTGAAAATCCATTTTTTTAAATTAAAGTCCAGTGCAACCGTTTATTAAAGTACATCATCATACACTTCGGCCAGTAAGAATCAAGAAATTCTAATTAAAATTTTCCAGAAACATTCAAATCTTTAAGTGTTTCTTGAATATTTAATAACAAATCTGCATACAGCAATGACAGTAAGTAATCATTTAAATAATGTATAAATTAATTTCAATTATTCTATTGTTTTTTCTATAATTAATTATATTTATTATAAAAATTATTAAAATAACATAACACATTTAGAAGAACCTAAATACCCAGCTTTAACATATGAGCTTATTAGAAGTTTTACACACATTAAAATTTTTATAACAGAAATAACAATTGAAGATTTAATGGATGAAACGATTGAAGAGTGCAGATGGTTGATTGTTCTAAGTTAATATGAAGAATTAATTTAACGTTGTTACATAGGTTCCATTTGTTTCTGCTTACACGGATGCTCTAAGTACATCCTTCGACAAAAAAAATGAGTCATCTCTTGAACGCACATTTCTTCTAAGTCATACTCGGCACAGCGCTGGGTTCAAACTAGGAAACTAGTCATAATTGTGCAGTCCCTGAGCTACTGTGTTATGTGGCATGAACTGAATACTCTTCTACGCGTCCCGATAGCTCAGCGATAAAGCACGCGGTCACTGGCTCTGTTAATGAAAATCGCAGGTTCGCGTCTTCAATTACGCAGTTTTTTTTCGTGATATTTGTATTAAAACGTTTTATGAATTAAATACATTTTATTTCGACATTTGAATTAATCTATACTTCTTAAGTTCATAATTTTTGTATACCATCGAGGTTACAACAATGTTAAATGATACATTTTGACACGCTTTATATTAGCTTGACCTGTATCTGTCTATGTAACGAACCTGTATCTATGTAACGGAATATTTGAACACGATTTTCATCCACTTAAAAACATTGGATCGACTTGAAACTTGTATACTTGTAAAAGACCCATGACAATACAATAATTTCATAATTGTTTTTCTAAAATCCTGGCCACAATCATCGGAAAATCAAAAAATTAAAAACCTGTGTAATAGGTTGCGGACTTATCAACTTTTTTGTCAATCGTTGCAAGAGCTCAGTTAGTAGAGCGGTGAACTGTAGTGGTATATAATTTCAGCAATCAGTAGGTCGCTGGTTCAAATCCGGGCCGGAGGTTCTTTTTTAGAAAAGTATTAAGCAATTAAATTTTCATGGGATTCAGGTTTATGACAATCGATTAAACTAAAACTAAAAAAATATTAATGGTTTAAAAAACTGAAACAATACGCTTTATTAGATAACCAAACTAAAAAATAAAAAAAATAATTTTAATTTCCAACACGCTTGAGGAAAAAAATTAAAGTGGCCAACAAAAAAAAATCATTGCTAACACATCTTGAATAAAACTAGAGTTAGCTACAAAAAAATAATTTTACCATCAAAAGCGTTGCGTGATTTTTATGGTTTTTACGTTTTCTTCTTAGAGACTTTACTTTTACCAATATCTGTTTATTATCAAATATCAGTATTAATTGATATAGAGCACCCCACGCTTTTGATATTAAAATTATTGTTTTTGTAGGTAACTCTAGTTTTATTCTGGATGTGTTGGAAATTATTTTTTTGTTGACCACTTTAATTTTATCCCAAGCGTTTTGGAAAATATAATTATTTTTCATTTTTTAGTTCGGTTTTCTAATAAAACGTGTTGTTTTAGTTTGTTTAAACTACTATTTATTTTTACCTTGTATACTACAGTCTTCCTCAACTATCTAAAATTTTCGTTGATTTCACTGTAGGCCTTTCGATGAATGCTTCATCTTCTGGAGTTGTTGTAGTAGTATTGAATTAACTGTATGTCTAATAGAGGGTTTTGCTTATTAGCTAACATTTTCGTTGAGAATGTTTGTATTCTTGGCCTTCTTGATAATTTCGATTTCTTGTAAAATGTTATTTTTGTTTGTGTCTGTTGTTTTCTCTGTGTATAATTTACATTGTATTATCGATATTGTTGAAACTGTGGCCGCTTTCTGAAATATGTTTAGCGCAATTTGATTTCATTGTTAAAGGAGAAGACAAATCAAATTTCGCTGTTCACCAGGTTGAATCCAATCGACAATATATGGGCTAAGATGAAAATAGAGATGAACTCTAATTGGCCTGCAGATTCACGAAAAACGAAATATGGCTTATGGGCACAAATTCAAGACGCCTGGGATGCTCTAGCCGATCGTCCACGTGTCTGTAGAAATTTCTTGCATCAATGCCCCGCAGATTGAGGGCGGCAATAGATGCTGAGGATTCATACACCCGATATTGATTTTGTTTTTGTTAAAGTTTTTCATTTTAGAAGATATTATTTCCTTTCTTAATTTAATTATAAAGAACGTTTTCATTTATGTGTTTTGTGTGTGCATTAAAGCCATAAAACTCAAATATAAAATTAAATATGAAACTATATTACAGGCGAAATGCTATCCTAACATTCAGCAAAAAAAAAAAAAAGAAAAAAAAAAAGAAAAGTAGAACGGGAATCGAACCGGTCAGGTTACGAACGCAGATGTTGTGTGTTAAACCGCTCGACCACGGAAACACACAAATGCAAGCTCTCTCTTTTATGTTACTTGAGTGTGCACTACGTTAAGTAGCAAACACCACAGTACAATTACTGAAAACGTGTTTATGTGAATAAGGCTTCTGCGAGTGCTCACAAAGTTCCCCGATCGGTTGATAGAATCAAGAGATGACTCATTTTTTTTGTCTAAGGGTGTACGTAGGTATAACTCTACCAATTGTTTTGAACATGCAGTACTATCACCATGAAACTTGTAAATGATGATAGTAAGTAGAAAAAGATATGAGAGCACAAAAATTATCTAAAAATATATTTTAAAAGTCTAAATAAATACACACACACAGACACACACACACACACACACACACACACACATATATATATATATATATTTCAAATAGACAGGAAAATTCAAGCGTGAACTGTAACAACTGTAAGAGAAAGCTAGAAAGAGATCGTCAAAAAAGTTATAGAATGCATTATTCGAAATGTTCGTAAAATTGAAGCTTGTAGCATGTAATTATTTCAGCGATTATAGCCTACTTAACAGAAAACAATATCTGAAAGCATGGACTGAAGTCACACAGAAACTATGTTTTCTTCATACAATCTGCGAACGAATGATTTTTTACACGCCAAAAACAAATTGCACATGCAAATAACTATTTGAACGATATATATATATATATATATATATATATATATATATATATTTTTCAATGGCACCATGTTGTCATTTCGACATTCTGGTATTCTCTCCTGGCATGGCGTTACTGTTCCACTTCTGAGGTTTGGGCGCCTGAAAGGCGGAGTTACACTGCCCCGATGATATATGATAGGTGATGATGATAGCAATGATACGCTAGTAGAGGCCTTAATCCTAAACTTAATGAATATGAATGAATAAGATGATAATGCTGGCCAGATGATGTTCGGGAACCGTTTGGACCTTAAAGTTTCCTGACATTTGTCTTACATTTAACATTTTCCAATACTGTTATTTTAACACAGTTCCAATAATGGATCATATTATAATATTATTATGGTATTGTGGAAAGAAAAATTAATGTTTGAACCAGGAATCGAACCGTGGACCTCTAGTTCTCCAGACTAGTGTGCAACCCACTACACCATTCTAGACGTGGCAAAACATTTACAATTATTTCCACAATATTATTATAATATTATAATATGATCAATTATTGGAACTGTGTTAAAATAACAGTATTGGAAAATTTTAATAACATCGTTTACTGCTTATAAAAGTGGTGGTGTAAAATTCTCAAATATAGATACTCCTAAATGAAGCCGGCCGTTAGCGATGGTAGTGATACCTACCTGACAGCGGACGAAACGAGAATTATATATTTGTATATGTGGAAAGAATTGTTAATGTTTGTGCCAAGTCTATAATGGTGTAGTGGGCTGTACAATAGTCTGGAGAACTAGAGGCCCACGGTTCGATTCCTGGTTCAGACATTAATTTTTTCTTTTCACAATATAATTATAATATTTGTCTTACAGGTGAGGAAAAACCCCGAAAAAACCATCACCCAGGAAACTTGCCCCGATCGGGGATCGAACCCGAGCCCGCTGCGTGACAAGATAGCACTCTACCTCGAAACCATAGCGGTGGACTGAATAGCAGTGAAGTTAAAAAGATATGTTATTTACGTCTATTATAAAGTTTTGAATTTACTAAATTATGCATTAATGCGTATCATGTTTGAAACATTAAAAATCAGCAATTAAGATGGTACGGACATGTCCAGCGAATGGAAGAGGATCGGCTATCAAAATGTGTTTTGGAATGGAAACCTGAGGGAAGATGAGACAGAGGAGGACCTAAAACCTCCTGGAGTCAGGTAATATATTTATACATGAAGGAGAAACATCTACAACTAGGAGATTGGATGGACCGACAAAATTGGCTATTAGGAATAGGACGATGTCAAACACATTAATCAACCGATGGTCTATCTATCTATATTTATTTGGATCATTTTCAAGTGGAACGCTCTGTATATTTCGTTAAAAAATCTCTGTTTGAAAATCCAATCTTTTCATAGATGAATCAGTTCACAAAGCTGTAAAGTGCAAGTATGAATAAGAATTCGTATAAAATACGACTTTTCAACAAGTGGTTTCGCTGAAAACAAGTGCTTTATTGCAAAAAAGAGATGGCAATTGTACCCGCAGCACATAAAATGTTAAACTGTATATCGATTGCCGGGTAGTTGAGACCTTTTTTTATTTATTGGATTCACTGTGTGCCATTGAATATATCTGTATTCTGTTTTGAACGGCAACCGGTGCTGCGCTGCAGCTGAAAAGAGAACAATGCATCTCACTCCGTCAGCGGCAGATAACGTCCAAAGCACCAACACTAACTTTCAGTATATTGTAACGCAACGTCCTCTCTTATCTTTACAAGTTTCAGCGTAGTTGTAGCGTAAAGTTATTCTGTACATGCCATCTTATACCAAACCATGCATTATATTTACTGCTGTCTGCACACCAGAATATCGTTAATCCTGACCAAATGGGGCTTGGGGTTGTCTAGATTAGAAGATGTCCGGATTTACAGGAATAAAGAACAACAGAACCAAATTTCATTACAACATTTTATAATAACTAATTCACTGGCACTATCTAACCCGTAGGTTCGTGGCCGTGCGGACATAAGCTATCCATACATCCTTATCCTGAGCTAATGTATTCCAATGATCCCCGGCATAATTTACCTTCCTCAAATCATGGATAATATTATTCTCCCATCTCATTCTTGGTCTATCTACTGGGCTAATAATAATAGCCAGTAGGCCTACATTGCCATTGTGAGTCCACCGCTGTGGTCTCGGGGTAGCGTGCTGCCTTGTCATGCAGCGGGCCCGGGTTGGATCCCCGGTCGGGACAGTTTTTCTGGGTGAGCTTTTTATCGGGGTTTTTCCTCACCTGTAAGACAAATGTCAGAAAAATTTAAGGCCCAAACGTTTCCCGAAATCATATGGCCATCGCAATCATCATCATTCATATTCATCTTAGGTTAAGCTTAGGATTAGGGACTCTCCTGGCGCACCATTATCATCATCACCATCATATCATCGGGGCAACGTAACCCCGCCTTCCAGGCGCCCCAACCTCAGAAGTGGGTTACAAGTACGCCATGCCAGGAGAGAAACCAATAATGTCGAAAGACAAACCTGCGGCATTAAAAAAAAACACATTACCACTGTGTTGGTACAGTATTAATCTCTTCTATTAATTGATTTGGGAGGAAAAACTGTCAGTCTAAGTATTCACATTATATGGTTAAATTACATGGGAGTTTGCTTATTGTCTCTTTGTTCAACAAGATTAATAATATATTAAAATATTATTTAATCCAATTTAGTTTTACAACATGCAGCGAACAAAGACATATCGCGAGGTTAGAACCAGAAGATTCTATGTACACTCTTTTTTTTAATTCTTCCTGATTTTCATAAGTAATGCCACGAATGATTTCCAATGTATCTAGAGGAATTGGAAATCTAGAGTGACATTAGTTAGGACTATTCGAAGAATAAAATTAAGCTGTTTACTCACAAATCATTATATTTAAATATAGTTATTTTAAAATATTTATATATTTAATGTAAACGGCGATGTTTGAAAACAAATGGGAAATGTTTGGTTATACTTCTTTTGTTCATCCACTGCAACTAGATCATATTATTTATTGCCAAACGGGATCGCAATATAGTAAGAATGCACTCTAGTGGAGAAAAAATTAAACATATCAAACTGTATATTTTAATGAACATTACAGGTTATTGATTATTTGTTTAGGAAACAACTCCGTAAAATCATTATTTAAAACACAGTTATTGAAAACACAATTATCAAATGTGTAGTTCGAAGGAATCTGTTCATTATTTGCTGTATTCAACATATATGCTTTAGAGTCAGTCACTGCAAAATAATTCTCTGATCTGTTC
The DNA here is from genome assembly GCA_030220185.1 of Diploptera punctata. Taxonomy (NCBI): domain Eukaryota; kingdom Metazoa; phylum Arthropoda; class Insecta; order Blattodea; family Blaberidae; genus Diploptera; species Diploptera punctata. The sequence continues at coordinate 811,894 of JASPKZ010005692.1, forward strand.
AGAATATTAAAAAGGAGGAACTTTCTTTAATGTGAGAAACAGAAGTAGATAAATATCGAGGTGAAACACGACTGTGATCGGTTAAAACAAAATTCATTGAAACGTGATTGGTCATTGACTCCCATTTGGGACATGAATTAAAATGGTCATATTAAATGGTTCCAAACCTCATTTTTATAATTACATTTTAATGACTAAAGGACGGAGATATTTGTTCTTATGATGACGGAGATATTTGTGTACGTTGCAGGCAGGTTGTTAAGGCTTGTGCAGTAGTTAGACTACTCATACGTCACATGTATATCCGACATAACAAACATGCCCTAATTAAAAATCCAGCTTTGCAAAGCTCCCAAACTGTCTCGCTCGCTTGGTTTCCAGACATTGAGGTCCCACTGCGTGGCCCATACCTTCCTCTTTCCAATGATGTATATAATCTATATTTTCAGCTGGCTCTTGCGCAGATTGAGGCCAACATACTGGATTTTTATAGTTTTTTTACACGTTTACTGTAAGTATTATATAGAAATATTGTCCAAAATACACATATTATTACTTAAAACGATCCATATCGATAAATTATATAAACAAGCACACGAACCAACGCACTAACATGACTGAGTTGTGAGTTATACTGAATGGAAATGAGCGAGAGCATCGGTTTTGGTCAATCAGCGCTGGGTGCCCTTCCCTCCAAACCGCTCGCCCGCGATGCAAACTCAAAGTCGTATCAGCGATCTGATCATTTATGCCAAAAAAAGACACCGCACTTTCGTCTCTGAGACAGGGAGTTATTAAGGCAAGGCGATATGTAGTCTTCCCTGTAACTTTTCGTTAAAGTACAAATTTCTGTTCTGGTGCCCGTGTGTTCCAGTGTGATTTTAAATATGTTTCACGTCAAATAGTGTATTAAATTGCGAGGTTGGGAAGTGGTTTTTACAGAAGCGATGATATAGTTAAAAACCGAGCGATAGCGAGAGTTTTAACTTCCAAGATTCTGTAAAACACTTCACAAACGTGGGTTGAACATTATTTTTGTACTATAGTGTTTTCAAAATACTTACTTACTCACTGGCACTATCAAACCGGTAGGTTCATGGCCGCGCGGACATAAGCTCTCCATACATCCCTATCCTGAGCTAATGATTTCCAATCATTCCCTGTATAATCTACTTCCCTCAAATCATAGTTAATGTTATTCTCCCACCTCATTCTTGTAATCTCCTTTCCTCCCTTAAAGTAAGAGTCCATGTTTCGCACCCATATAATATAACTGGTAGAATAATAGTTTTATATATTTTCAGTTTAACGTTTTTTGTAAAGAGTTGGGACACCAAGAGACTCTGCAATGCATAATAGCACGCATTACCAGAATTGAGCCTATGTTTAATTTCTTTGTGCATCTCATTCCTATTTGTGATTATTGTTCCTAGGTATTTGAATTCAGCCACTTCCTCAAAATTTCCCTCATTTGTCATTAGCTGTCCATTTCCATTATATAATGTATTTCTACGTGTGACCATATATTTAGTTTTATTGATATTTACTTCCAGTCCTAATTTCTTAGTGATACTAATAAATAATATTAAAATAATAATATCTTTGTTGGAAATATTTGCGTTAATTATAAACAACTGATAACGTTAACAGTGTGGCCAATGTTCATACGATAAATGCCAAAAATAATTCAGTTGAGACTACAGCAAGCCGTGACACCAATCAGTCATAAAATGGCGGCAAGTACGAATTTATTGTTTTATATTGTTCCAAATAAAGTTCAGTTAATTTCAAATGCAGTAATTTGTTTCGTATAATGTATATTAACACTACCTTCTAGATATATTTTTGTATATACAGTGGCAGTGGTTTTACTTCTCGCACGAGGTAGGTAATAAGTAATATTACAATATAGTTATTTAGTTATTTACAGATTGGCAACCCCGAAATTTAGGAAATTGACTTTCAATCATGGTCGCCATTGCTGTAAGTACGACAGAACGCACTATCATGCAAAAACATATTTTTGAAGTTACGTCCGGATTAAGGGATTAGGATTAATGAGATTTGACTTACTCAATATGATGTAGAATTAACATACAGAAGACTTACATTATTCCTGGAAATTTGTTTTCCAGTTCGTACAGTTTGTGAGCTTACCTGAAACAAATAGAGAAGACGCAATTAGTCATCTTAAACGTACAAGATTAGTTGTTTACAATTTAATTTTCAATTACTTTACTGTCCAATTTATCTGATGAAAAAGCTAGTTGGTTCTCGAGACGAAGCTTGTCTGCCACACCGGAAATTAAGTTTGGAGTGCAACTAAGTTTTCCTCGACCACCATGTCCTGTGAAAACGCGCGGAATTAATTCAGCAAGAGAGACTGTTCTCTGCAGAATAAATCTTCCATGATACAGACTTGAAATTGATTTCCTCTCATTTCAATTTCTCATCACCAGTAAGCCTACCAATATTTTTTTCTTTTACACATTAAGGAGATCTAGAATGCCATAAAATGGTAAATATTAAAACACTAAAAAAGTTACTTTGTAATACAGTCTGCTTGATTTTCTTGAAAATTTCAGAGAACATAAAATACATTTTACGAATCAACATTAATAAAGTTGTAAGGTACTGTAATCAAAACTTTTCGAGTTTCTCTTTCCATTATTACTAGTTTCATGTTTTAAGTTTATTTAAACGCAAGTTACACGTGTTCGAAACTCGAAAGAGCATTCGTGGGAACTCTGTATATGTATGTTATAAATGCAGCAAAATAAGCATATTTGTATAATGTAATTCTAATAAGAAATCCTTGATGTAAATTACGTTATAGACAGGAGTTTCTAAAAATATTGAACGAATAAGGTTAAGTTTACTTCAATGTAAATAAATAAGTTAAAATAGGCCTAATATAGTACTTACAAATTTATAATTTTATCTGTAATAAAACATTGGAAGAGTTACAATCCAATTTTAAAACACCTGGTTTATGACCTATCACATTATATACAGTTTTTGTCTTAGACATTTCATTTGTTAACGAAACATTTCTGTAGGAAATTTTTACGTTAGACATTTTTATTATTGTAAATTAATAATATCCATCATGTTTCTGATGTAGATCTAGTGATCATGAAGCCAAATAAATAAAAAAAAAATAAACTTTTGTTTAAAATAAAAAGTGAATGACCAATTATTTGTGTCTAAAATAAAAATTCAATCAATTTTTTTTAATTTTATCAGTATAATTAAGAATTAAATTTTTAATTTCTTACAAATAACTTATACTATTCCATTACCGTTCTTATATTTATACTATTTATATGTATTCACTAAATTTAAACATATAATTAGAACAATATTTAAATCCCCTTTTGTAAATTTATTAATCTATAGTTCATCACAAATGGTATCAGTGATTTTTGAACACAGGAATAGCTCATGTGATAAATTCAAGGAAGAACCTTGGAGAGGACACATTGAGAAACAGAAGTTGGAATAAAATAGTCATGTCTGATAAGTTATCTTATCTTTAAATATAATTGTACATATGGTGATAAGTTGGTTTGTTAAGACAATTGACTGCAAAAGTCTTAAAACTAACTGTAACACTATGTACAAGACTGAAAAACACAAATAACTAGTCTATAAACATTAAAAAGAAAATAAATTTATAACAATTAAAGTCACTTTGAAATGCATAATAAATCTATAAATACAAATGAAAGCCTTGACGTTAAAAATCAATTGTATTAATCTCGTTATTAAACTTTATCAGAATATTCATTAGAACAGATGGATGTAAATAGTTAAATAGTTTCATTAATCAAGTACAACTTCTCACCTTTTAAGTGCCTCATGCCACCCGGACCTTTACGTGCCTCATGCCACCCGGACCTTACATTGAGACAATTCGTCGGGAGAAGGATTTTAACTATGGATCACATACATACTTTCTTGACCACGCAAAGACATGAAGGTTCTCCCCGAATGAGGTATCAGCTTAAAGTCAGTGCCTCCTCCGAGACAACACAACATTAAGACGAAACACGCTATTCACACACATATTCATATTAAACATGGAGAATATGATAATGTTGATTATGATTGTCAGATGATTTTGGGGATCGTTTGGACCTTAAAGTTTCTTGATATTTATCTTACAGGTGAGGAAAAACTCCGAAAAACGTGTCCCGGACCGTGGATCGAATCCTTGCCCGCTACGTACGAAGTCAGCGACGCTACCATAAAATGTTTAAATATAAATAGTTAATTACTCTGGTCAACATGATTTTTGTCTCATGATTACCAATAGTTGTACTTAATGCAGTTTTTTATCGTGTTTTCAAATATGTATTCGGAATTTCTCCATCACCCACAGTTTTTTTATTTGAATTTCAATTAATGGATTTAAATATTTTTTTTAATAAACGTTTTTTCGTCCATTTGTCCATTGTAAAATAAAACCAAATGAGTTAACTCAGAATATTTCAGCTATGGAAAAGAGATATCAAGGCAAATGGAATCCTAATATGCTGGCCGACTATTGTTGGGCCATGAAGAGGGATGCTCCACAGGTGAAATATAGCAGAAAACCGTCATTTCTTACTTTCTAGGTGAGTCCGAATGTTCGAATATTGTGTAGTTACGAATGTAGATAATATTAAAGTGTTTGAAATTATAAATTCCTATCTCTCGAAAACCTTGCGTGATGGAGAAAACCCGATATCATATTTGAATTCAGGAGAAAAAATACTATCAGAATCGCATATTTTTCTTTCCTTCAAGATAAAAAATAAAATTGAAAATCTGTAGAAGACAATTGTTCTTTGCCAGTCTTTGGGGAGTGCTCGCACAGTTACTCTCAAAAAAGTTTTATTCTTTCCGTCGATATCTGTGGAGAATGTCATGCACCAATTGAATACCTAATGTACGCATGAAGAAACATATTTTTATCTTAAGGTGTATGTCTACATTGAGTTTTGAGATATGGAACAAATGGTTAGAAATGCATAATTCTGGTGTCACAATTTTGAATATACGAGAGACAGATCCCATCCTTGAACAACACACGATATAGAAATATATTCCGTAAAATAATACTCGATAAAATTTTTCCGATTGGTAAATTGAAGAGGAGTAACTGATGCATCTTCATTAATACAGGTAGTATCTATCCTTCGAAATATGGATTTCTTGGGCAGGTTTTTGGGAGTCACACGTTCTAACACCATCACCCCTAGGAAAACAGAACCCAATCGTGAACAATACTCTCTGTAGAAATATACAAAATGTGTATCTAAGTTCCCATTTCAGACTTTGAGGATGTGTAGTGAGGACCAAGATGGTTATGTTTAGCATAGAAACTCACGTCCGGAAACGCACCTTTTCTCCCTATTACGCATACAAAATACCACAACACAGTTCAACTCGCGGCGCAAAATACTCGCACGTTCTCCCAAATTGACCCTGGTAGACTACTACCTGTGGAATCATATGAAATCCCTGATTTATGAGATCCCAGTGGCATCCGAGGAAGGCCTAAATGGCGCGGGTTATGGCTGCGGCGGATGTTGCAGGACCAAGGATTGGTTGATCGTGTGTACCAGAACATGGTACGGAGGTACAGTATTTGTTTTGACGTAGGTGGTCGTCATATCGAGCTATTCTTGTGGACCCAGACGACAAGCAGCAGGCGTCAGAGAGAGCAATGTGTTTTGTGGTATTTAGTGTATAGTGGGAAAACGGTACCGGTAGTTTTCCGGACATGGGTTCCTATGCTAAACGTAACCGTCTTGGTCCCCACTACATGTCCTCGAAGTCTGTAATAGGAATTTAGTTACATCCTGTATACTATAAAACACCACTAGATAACAATTGACAGGAGGCAATTCTTCATTCAGAATAATTTGAACTAATTGGTAAATTCTGGAGGCATAACTGATGTCCCATCATTAATAAACACATAGTATCCTTCGAAATGTGGGTTTCATGGGCAAGTTGATGCGGCATTATACGATCTAACACCATTGCGTCAAGTTTGGCGTGCGAACATTTACCTATTTAGTACACTGGTAAATTATCTGTGGCTAGCACGGCCTTCTGTTTCATGAGTTCAAAACCTCGTGAGGTCTTAAATATACATTACGGACCATAGAGTCGGTCTTGTGGTTTATCCTAGTTTGTCTCTTATCATAATCCTCGCGAGTTTAATCCGGTCAGAGATCACGTATATTTTAGGGCGTGATATCCTGCTTAAGGGATCCTTTGAAAGGAATTTGAAGTCTTGGATCACGAAAGTAGTAGATTTATGGTATGTAAAAGAACCTCAAACCTGAAAAATGAAGTCTCAATGCAAAATTTGTCAGCCCTTTCACGCTCAGATTTGAACTGCGATGCTGGTGAACTTGGCTCTTAAAGAGCGCCCATAAACAAAATAATAGCAAATAGCAATATCACGAACCATTGGTTTCCTATCTCAAAATTGTCATTTCCTTTACCAACTATAGAATTTGGTGCTAAACATTTGAGACACTATATAAAGAACTAACTAAATAACTGGCACTATCGAACCCGTAGGTTCATGGCCGAGCTGACAAGAATTCCACACATCACTATCCTGAGCTGGTGTTTTCAAATCATCTCCTATATAATCTACTTCCCTCAAATCATGGTTAATGCTATTCTCTCACCTCATTGCTGGTCTACCAACTCGGCGTTTTCCCTCTGGTTTTCCTACAAGAAGCTACCATACACCTCTTTCATTAGCCATTCCTGCTACATATCCTGCCCATCTCAGGTGTTTGAGACTTTAGCATGGATTCCCTGAAGTACAGTAGTCCCCGCCCGGATAACCGAATGGGGAAAATTTAACCCCAATGGAACCCATGTCTGCATTTCTTGATGGTTATATTTTTACGGAGAAAGATTGTCACTCTTTCTACCAAGGTACTTTTTTCGTCTGACTTATCACCTTTGACCTGTCTGGCATGGGTATTCCTTTCGGCAGCAATGCTACCGCCGGTATAGTTCTATATAAACAACATTAATTATAAATGCATAGTGAACTAGCTAATACCCGGCGTGCATTGCTACGCCTAAATGTATGAAATATTAAAGTTAATTAACTTATATGGTATACGCTGAGACGAATCATACCTGGCGGTTGCTAGTCAGATCTTAATTTCCGATTTCAGGTAAACCTCCACTTCTAACTGTTGGATTCCGGTCATTGTTTTGATATTACCTACCTCAGTTTATTTTAATACGATATACTGAGTTTCGTTGTGAAATATCGAAAATTGTGACCGCTAGAGCGATTTTTAAATTTTCATATCAGGTGAACCAAATTTTCATATCAGGTGAACTCCTACATCTAATGGTTTTAGAGGGTTCAATTGTGAATCTAAAACATCCTGTGACCCACTCAAACACACACAAAAAATTCATCAAATCGTTGAAATAGCTTTAATTTCGGATATCAGGTAAAGCTCCACTTCTAGTGTCGGATTTCTCTCATTTTGGATAATACCTACTTCGGTTTCTTTTAATAGAATATACTGAGTATCGTTGTGAAACATGGAACATTTTGACCGCTAGAGCGATTTTTAAATTTTCACTTCAGGTGAACTCCTACACCTAATGGTTACAGGTGGTCCAATTGTGAATCTAAACTATCCAGGGATCCACCCAAACACATATATAAAATTTCATCCAAATCGGTCCAGTCGTTTAGGAGGAGTTAAGTGACATGCACACGTACAGAAGAATTACAGGCCCATAGATTGTATAAGTACTCAAGTTATCCGATTGAGGGTCTTTCCACTTTTCAGCGGTTGCCCTTTTACCAGCCGGCTGCTGGCCCTTCACATCCACATGTGTCAATCACAGAGGTAGATGATCAACAGCCAGTGTAGGGGTGACATGTGGTTAGCATGTCGAGTTCCCCAGCCGTTATAGCTGGTTCCTCAACCTGGAGCCGCTACTTTTTGTAGCTACCCAATTGCCTCACGATGCTGGGTGGGCACCGGTCCCATACTGGCCGAAATACCATGAGAAAATTTCTTCCCCCATGGAGACTCGAACCAGCGCAAGTCCTGTAGCTCTGCGCCAAGGCTTCCTACCTTAACCGCTCGGCTACGGCGCGGGACACTCAAGTTATAAGATGTTAATTATATAATTTTTACCTGGTAAGTCAGTCGTCCTCAACTAAATTATTAAACGTCTTCAAGTTATTCTAATATGGAGGCCTTTCGAAAACAATGTTTCATCTTCTGCGTTTTAACTGGAGTAATAAGGATTACTTTGAACTTTCAAACAAATTCAGAATTCTTGGAAAGCAGAATAGTATATTACGATGCGAGGTTGGGAAGTGGTGTTTACAGAAGCGAGGAAAATGTTTAAAAATCGAGCGATAGTGAGGTTTTTAATTTCCGAGATTCTGTAAAACAGTTCACAAACGTGCGTTGTACATTATTTTTTGCGCTATGTTGTTTTCATAACAATAACTAATACTAAAATAATAACATCTTTGTTGGAAATATTTGCGTTCATTATAAACAATTGACTAACGTTAACAGTGTTGACAATGTTTCTTAGTTGAAACTACAGGAGGCCGTGAGACCAATTAGTGATAAAATGACGGCAAGTATGTATTTATTGTTTTATATTGTTTCAAGTAAAGTCCAGTTCATTTAGAATGCAGTGATTTGTTTCATATAACGTATATTAACACTGCCTTTTGGATATTTTTTCTACATACATTGTATGTAGTATACAAAGTGGGCAGTGGTTTTACTTCCCACACGCGTTTTGTAATATGTAACATTACCGTATAGTTATTTTATTATAGTATAGTTATTTTGGTAGGCAAGCTGGAAAAGTAGGAAGTTGAACTTTCAATCATGGTTGCCATTGCCGTAAGTACGACACAAAACGCACTATCGCGCAAAAATTAACTTTCACTATATTAAAAATAAACTGAAATATTCAATACATACAACTAACACAAGGGATTCTGGAAATACATTAAAATACAGTAAAATGAAGGCGTATTAAAAATGTGGAATACTCGGGCGATTATATATGCAACTGTCATTTGCAGATAACATGTTTGTAACCAGTTACATCACAATTAATTTAATACTAGAATGAACTTGGTTAATCTCAACAGTAGTTCTGTCATTTCAAAGAGCAGTTTTCAGTTTCATCATCAAAGCTGAACTCGGTTCAGTTTACACAAGGTAAAATTAAATTTTAATTTAAAACCTTTTATCACTATTCCTAACAAATTCTCTATCAATAGAACCGACATTGTAACTCTGAAAACAGAAATATGAGGCCTAAGAGATAAATATGTCGGCATGTGATGCCAAGTTCCGATTCACTACGCTACGTAATGATCTGAGATATTAAAGTGCGTCATTTAATAAAATACTACCTGTAGTTTTCTCAAACTGATTTCATACCTAGGAATAATGTTATTCATATAAACTTAAAAATTTAATCAAAGAAATAAAAAAAACAAGCTGAAAAAGCAGCAAATTTATCAGGATCTATGAAAGATTTAATTTGGCGCAACAAACATGTCAATAGAAAGTAAAACCCGCATATACAAAACGATAGTTCGACCAGTTATCGTATATGGAGCTGAACTAAACAAATAATAAGCACATCCATCCATCCATAGTAATTATGCCCGAAGGCAGGTCTTTCACTGCAATCATAGCATTTTCACGCTATGCTTTGCAGCTTTACTAGGGAATTATAGGTGTGGTAGCTTCCCGTTGCTTTCCACACCGGTGAAGGATGATGATAAGATGAACATGAATGATGATGATTGCGATGGCCATATGATTTCGGGGACCGTTTGGGCCTTAAAGTTTTCTTGACATTGGTCTTACAGGTGAGGAAAAACCCCGATAAAAACCTCACCCAGAAAAACTGTCCCGAGCGGGGATCGAACCGGGGCCCGCTGCGTGACAAGGCAGCACGCTACCTCGAGACCACAGCGGTGGATAATAAGCACATATGAAATTAAAATCTTAAGAACTATTCAGGGGAAAACATTATTTGATAAAATATACAACACAGAAGTTAGGGACAAATGTCATATTTAAGACATAACCAAATTTATTATAGATAGACGAAAATATTGGAAGGGTCATATAGAAAGAATGGAAGAAAACCGACTTGCAAAAAAGAGCTAAAGAAGATTACACCAATGGACGGGAGAAGAACAAGAGGAAGACCAGCCAAGAGATGGATAGACAGTGAATGCACATCCAATACGTCTTCCTCCGAGGAGTGATTTTGGAAATAAACAGGATGAAAATCCTACAAATTATGTTTAAGAAGAAGAAGATATAAATCTAAAATTAAACAAATTTTATATGTGCGGAACAATAAGAACTACTCTAAAAACATTAAAATTACACTATTAAAATTGTGAAAAGAAGTTATTGACATATTAAATTCTATTTTATGGAGTAAGCATATAATCAAGAGTACTAAATTATTAATATATAACACTATTATATGGTGCGGAAACATGGACGTTGAAGCAAAAAGGCGGAAATAAATTATTAGTCACAGAAATGGACTTTTTAAGAAGATCGGCAAGAATAACAAAATTAGATAAAATAAAAAATAATACAATAAGAAAAATAATGAATGTAGAAATGTGTATTGTACAAGAGATTGAAGAAATCCAACTAAGGTGGTATGGACATGTAATGAAAAGAAGGGGCATAGAAACAAACAAATAAGTATTGAAATGGATATTTAATTTTAGGAAGTGATATTTTGAGGTTATTTTAATAAAATTATTAACAGTCTGATCATCTTACTTTAATATTAATGTTGATTTGTTCTTGGACATGTTTCAAAACAATTCTGTTTTATCGTCAGCTTGTCCAGACAAGAGCCCTCCTCGGGTCGCCTCATCCTTTAACGGAAATGAATTACAGACGTATGTTCTGGAAGTAAAATCGGACGTCACTTACGGCTGACAACGCTTAACTCCCTACTAGCCCAAGAGCCTCCTGATACCTGATGGGATGATTTTACCTTTAAACTCATGGTATATTTAGAGTGGGGCAAGCTGCAGTATGGTTCCCAGTGGTGAATTCAACAGATCGATAAATTACTAAATACAACAATCAAGAAAAATCTCAGCTTTGTCCCTAAGGGACCAAATTTAAATTGGAATAATAATAATAATAATAATAATCTTCTTCTTCTTCCTTCCAAGTATTAGGCCAAGGCCTGTTACGATCCTATAGAAAATTTTCCCTCCAGCGTTTTGATCCTTCCGGGAAATTCTCGTATAAGACTTGAAAGCATAATAATAGTCCCTTCGATTGGTTGCTGGCCAAAGGAAGGCAAGACCAGTGATGGGGCTGCCATCTTATAGCCTCTGGTCAGGCTTTTCTGGAGAAGAAAATAAAATAAAGGAAAGAAGAAATGGAAGAAAGGAAAGACTCCCTAGCCCTCGGATGCCCTAATAGCGTTGGCGTCAAAAAAACAAGAGTTAACCAAGAGAGGTTAGATAGTAAAGTTAAAAGAGTGCAAAACACAAGTAAGTGGAAGAAATGTTTTGCACAGCTTGGGCACCTTGTGGTCGCCATCCACATATCCCCTAGATGAGGACCCCTGAGGGGTAATAATAATAATAATAATAATAATAATAATGCTTTATTTTAGCTGGCAGAGTTAAGGCCATAAGGCCTTCTCTTCCACTCAACCAGCGAATAGTAGAATTATACAAAAATTACATACATCTTACAATTTTAAGATATTATTAAAATACAGACTAAACAAAATGCAATGATGATGTGATCTAAAACCAGCTAATACTAACAAAAACATAGAATATAATAATATGTATGTACTCATGCAATATTCCAGTGTTTGAAATTTTATTGATAGCAAAATTAAGCGTTAGTTACATAACTAATAAATACAGTTATATTTACCTTGTTTCTGTTAGGAGTTACATGGTATACTTTTTTCTGTGACCACATAATAATCTGAAGACGTTTTTGTCAGTCCATGGCGGCTGTTGTATCATTGGTGAAATAGTATTGTAAGCAACTGAGACGAAAGGAGAGTGTTTCTTGTAAGAATCACACACACACACTTCACATCGGGGAAATGGCTTCAAGTTCACTTTCAAAGCAGCAGATTATCTTTCTCACTCTCTTATTAAGTTATGTTTGTAGAAATGTCACACGAATTAGTTCGTCTCACGTTTTAATAACATAATCTTACACTGTAATGTTATTTCTGAAAGTCCACCATCAAAACTATAAATATTACATGCAAACTATCCTCTGCAGAGAGACTAATATGCAACAAATTAAGATATAATGTTCCTGAAATCATTAACCCTAAAATCAATATATTCTGATTACGGTATCGTTTAACATGACTATCTTTTCTATTGTACGAGTATTTTCAGGATCGTAAAAGATCCTTAAGCCTGAATGAAAAGGTCTCTAAGCAACATTTACTGAATTTTCCCATCCTAGTACTACCTTGATTTCCTAGATGTCAGTATGAAGCGGAACGCTGACCACGGACCACTCAAATGACATCTATAAGAAAACAAGTGTAACTAAATTAGTATGGTTCAAATTCCTCCCTGTAGGAGGAGAGCGCCTAAATCTCTGGTAAGGGAAAATATGGGCTTACAAGCTGCTTATACACTTTTCATAGCAACTTCCCGACAGGGCTTTCATATATTGTAAAGCAACTTCCGCAATATGGAATGAAAGGAACCGAACATTTTTAGATCGCTCTTGGTTGTTTTCAGATCATGGGACAGATACTAATCATGTGATATCGTTATGTATATATCGTTTATGAAGATTATATATATACCATGGCTTTTAAATGTCCCCAATGCCAAAAAATGTGGAATTAAAGCCATGATAACGAGCCATCAAATTACAATATTAAGCATATTTCAGAAAATATTAATTTTAAGATTATTATTTAGAGGAACTTCTGTTTTTTCTTGTTTCGTTGCATACAACCTCCTCTGTAAATGGTGGAACTTATTTACAAACACCCTAAACAATTCGATAACAAATAAATACTACTAAGCCCCTAAATCTCGTAAATGAATATAAAACGCTATATTTCTTTAATCAAGAACCGTTATAAAATAAAATATAGCGACTAGTTTGAATACGTTCAATAAATATTTCTCTCACATGTATATACATGTTATGTTTAGTGATTAGATAAAATAAAACTGTTGAAGTTTTATACGATTTTCATATTTACTTTAATACAAATTCGTTACAGCTGTTTCTGTACTTTATACCTTCTACAGACGAATAGCATTCGTCTGAAGAAAGTGCAAAGTACTGAAATAGCTGTAATAAATTTGTATTAAATATGAAAATTGTATAAAACTTCAACAGTTTTATTTTATCGAATCACTAAACATAATAGATTTTCATCAAGTAAACACCGAATCAATTTATTACTTGAAACATATCATGGTCCACCATGAATAGTTATGTCAGAGCAGGTCCGGATTCAATCCGGTTGGGACAATTTCCTGGGTGAGGTTTTTTTTTTTTGGCGTTTTCAGCTGAAAGACAAATGTCAGGAAACTTTAAGACCCAAAAAGTCCCCAAAAACATTTTATCATTACAATTATCCATATCATATTCGTCATCTTTAGTATGAATGAATTAATTAATGATGTGCCTTGCCTTAAATGTTCATGTTATTTCGGAGATGACTTGGAATTGAGCTGATCGTACATCCGAGGAGAACCACCTTGTACTTTGTGAAATTAAAAGAGGATTTGAATCTCTCATAATGTGCTTTCAAAACACAGTACTTTCTAAGATTTAACTTATTTAATTAAATTATCTCATATTTTGACAATTAGGGGGTTAAGCGTGTAATAACAAAAGTATAAGACTTAAGTGGAAAAGTACGTATGTAATTCAGAGTCCGAAAAATAGTGTCACTATAAGGTCCCGGTAACGTAGGGTATGTACGCCTAGAAGTACCAACAAAGGTAGAGGTGTTACAGTATGGGAAATAAAGATGAAAATATCACACGCATATAGTATAAAATTGAATATACAGGGTGATTCACAACAAGTATTACAGACTTCTATGGGCTGTAGACGGGACTTAGTAGACAAGTTTTGATAAGGAACTCGTATCCGGAAACGTACCATTTCGATATAAAATACGTTTGAATATCGGAACACAATGGGCTGATATCACGTGTCTTGTGTTTCAGAATAAGTAGATTTCTATGGGCTGTATTGCAAGTGTGGTTCCAAGTGGGGACCCTGTTGTTCGTTGCACAAAGTGACATGTTTTAATACACAAGCCACACAAGACCTGGTGTGTGCTCAATAATTTCTGCTGCCGCCAGAATTCGTGCAAGAAGATTTTCCTCCGACTCGACAGGTGCAGTACAACCCCTAGAAGTCTATAATACTTATTCTGAAACACAAGACAGGCGATATCAACCCATTTTGTTTCTATCTTCAAACTTATTTTACATCAACATGGTACGTTCCGGACATGGGTTCCTTATCAAAACAGTCTACTAAGTCCCCTCTACAACCCCTAGAATTCTGTAATATTTATTGTGATTCACCCAGTATTGCTGGTGAGACTCTAATATTATAGAAGAATGGAGTTAAAAACGCGGATTGGATCAACCTTAATGAAATCGGCGATGAAGGAAAACATTGATATCATTCTTATCAGCCTATTCAGAATTTCATATCATAACAATAACTAAATATAAGCGTTTTAATTAAACATTAAAGCGCGATACAATTGTGGTAAGTTTTCTAACATAAATTGTTTTTTTTTTCCGCAGTCGACTTTCTTTCCTTTTTTAGAATTCCGAGAATCTGTTATGCACTCAAATGTATTGTATATTATTCTCCAACGTCACTGAAGTAAATTTGTTTTTAGTTTTCAATATTCTATATATTTGCTTGATCCCCCCCCCCTTTGAAGGTTTTAAAAATAGTTACCAAAGGCAACATACAGATTTTTTGTTTCAATGCAAACAATGATCGTTGCTAATAATAATGGAATTTCTACTAGACTCCTTTCAACGAATGCATAGAGTAGATGTTTTGTTTACAGTCACATGACCTCGTGCTTTTCATTAGCTCTCTAACTCATTAAAACTTTTTATTCTTTTATTTAGAGTTTTCCACCCACCGAAATGTTCCTCTGTTAACAATAAAACACGTTCAGAATAATCGTAAATTGTAAGAGTGAGATAAGTGTAATAATCCGCATGCTTGAATTTTCGGTAACCATGGACAAGTCTCTTTATCTTTAATCAGTTAATAATGATTATTTAACTCATGTCGCAAATGGTAGTCAATGACCAATCACGTTGCAATGAAGTCTGTTTTACACCAAAGACAGTCGTGTTTCACCTTGCTCTTTATCGACTTCTCTTTATCAGTTCCTGCTTTTGTGATAAAGAAAGCTCCTCCTTTTTTAATATTCTGAACAGGTTAGACCATTATTTTTTCTCCAACAAATACATTGAATATAGCAAATAATGAATAGATTCAGTGATTTTACTGAGTTGTTTATTCAAAATATAAACGATTAACCTATAATGTTGATTTTTATAGTTTGATGTGTTTCATTATTTCTCCACTAGAGTGCATTCTTACACTATTGCGATCCTATTTGACAATAAATAATATGATCGAGTTGCAGTGAATATACATAACCTCACATTTCTAATTTGTTTTCAAACATCGCCGTTTACATTAACTATATAAATATTTTAAAACACCGGTAACTATATTCAAATAATTATTTTTTAGTAAAGAGCTTAATTTTATTCGTTAAATAGTCCTAATAAATGCCACTCTTGATTTCCAAATTCTTTAGATAAATTCGAAATCACTCGTCGCATTACTTATGATGATTGAACAAATTAGCACTGATTTAATTAAACATAAAAATGGCGTGCTTATATTAATCACATAGTAAAGCACGATTAATTATTAACAATTTAATTGTTTGGTAATCTGTGACGAGGACTTAGTATATGACTTGGTAAAAAAAACGGCAGAAGAAGCATCGACGATTGGTTTAACTACGTTAAGAGTTAATAGTAATTTAATTTTATTGACCATTTAACTCATGCCCCAAATGGAAGTCAGTGACCAATCACATTTCAATGAATTTTGATTTACAATCAATTACAGTCGTTTTTCACCTCGATTTTATCACTTTCATTTTATAGCTTTCATTTTATCAAGTGGCTCCCAGATTGTCAATATGTAGTGCACGAATGTATCCAGATTCTGCTTGCGAGATATAATAGAAAAACATTACCATATACCATAAAAATTACCATATACCATAAAAAAGAAACCACTGTTTGCACTTTCTTAAACGTATTATTTCCCAGGAATTAACGTTGCAGAAAAATATAATCGACATATTTACGTCATAGGACATCAGAAATTAATTAATAACCTGTAATGATGCGTTTCATTTTTACTTCACTAGGGTGCATTCTTACAATATTGCGATTCTATTTGGCAATAAATATGATCTGGTTGCTGTGATGAACAAGTGAAACATAACGTTTCTCATTTGTTTTCAAACATCGCTGTTTACATTAAATATATTAATATTTTAAAATAACTGTATTTAAATAAAGATTTGTGAATAAACAGCTTAATTTTATTCGTTAAATAGTCCTAACAAATGCCACTCTTGATTTCCAAATTCTCACTTTGTGAGTCGTGAAATTATGAATAATTTGGAAATCGCTCGTAGCATTACTTATGATAAAAGGATATGTTGTACTAGTAAACACTACAATATACTTGACGCACTGTTACCTGGCTTTTGGGGCCCGTTACTTATTAGACTATGGGGAACCTCTCACCCTTCATTCTAATCCTTAGTAAATATCTGAAAGAAGACGGCCTTTTCTTGTTTGTGTCAGTGTTGAGATAGTTCTTGACACGTGTTACGAGCGATCATTATGCAGTCAGTTATAACTTATAAGATTAATTTAACTTAGAATCTCTTCCAAGTACAAATTCACATTTTAAATGCCTTCTTAGCAATAACAGATGAGTCGACATTTTAAGTGAGTAGTACCAATTCACGTCTTGTTTCCCAGAATAGAAGAACGACGTCACAGATCCGTAAGATTAGAATGCGCGAGCTATACTGAGATTTTTGTATCAAAAGAGGTTACGAAGCATGGAAACCATGTTCGTGGTTAAGTGTATATGTATATATATATATATATATATATATCCATCCATCCATAGTAATTCTGCCCGAAGGCAGGTCCTTCACTGCAATCATAGCATTTTCATGCTATGCTTGCAGCTTTACTAGGGAATTGTAGGCGTGGTAGCTTCCCGTTGCTTTCCACATCGGTGAAGGATGATAATGAAGATGATGGTAATGTTAAGGATGTTGGTGAAGATGATGGCCATATGATTTCGGGAACCGATTGGGCCTTAAAGTTTTCCTGACATTTGTCTTACAGGGGAGGAAAAACCCCGATAAAAACCTCACCCAGAAAAACTGCCCGACCGGGGATAGAACCCGGGCCCGCTGCGTGACAAGGCAGCACGCTACCTCGAGACCACAGCGGTGGACACATATATATATATAGACGCCATATCATTAAACAGCAAGAATCCTAGAATTGTAAGTTGCTACAAATTATTATAAAAATATATCTGTTACGGTAAATGTGATTAATCTGGTGATTATATATATTTGCCTGTTATTATACATAAGCACCACTAAATTTGGTAAATAAGATACATTTTTGAAAATTTATTAAATTAACCGGTTTGTTTGCATAATTCCCAACTCGTAATGGTAAATGTGATATAAGTTCCTAACTTTACGAAAATTCGTTCAGTTTGCGGGTTCACCTAGGTTAGAGTAATTAAGTTAGGTTAGCTTTAGGTTCCTTGCATTTTACGTATATGTTTTGTACAAGTTCAATAAAATTGAACCACACGAAGAAGAGGATTTTGAAGTCTGTTGTGGAAAGCATAATGACTTATGGTGCTGAGGGATGGCCTTTGGTAGAGGGACAAAAAACTAAGATCTTGGCAGTGGAGATGGATGGAATAAGACGCAGTGCCAGGGTGTTCAGGTTGGAAAGAAGAAGAAATGAAGAAGTGAGCCAGATGATGGATATGGAGGAGACAGTGGCGGAAAGGATCGAAAGACGAGCTCTTCAGTGGTATGGCCATGTCAGGAGAATGGAGGATGATAGGTGGCCCAAAACTCTTTTGGAATGGTCACCTTCTGGTAGAAGGAAACGGGGCAGGCCAAGAACAACTTGGAGAGGAGAGATCCATAGATTGATGAACGACCGAGGTCTGGAGGAGGATGAATGGCGTGATCGGCAAGAATGGCGAATGGGAATACAGGGTAAACGCTGAAAAGTGGAGAGGCCCTTAAAAGTAAAAAGTAAGCATTTTACGTATATGTTTTGTATAAGTTCAATACAATTGTATTATAACCATTTATTGACTTTTTAATTGTAAAATATAAAATATTGTAATTCGTGGTCTTTTACGCCACAGTGTCCAACGAAAAAATATCTTTCTGAGTAGTAACTACTCAAAAATACGGCACTCTATTCTACTGGCCCAATCAGTCATGATATTTATCACATTTACCATTACGGGTTGGGAATTATGCAAACAAACCGGTGAATTTGATAAATTTAAAAAAAATATATCATATTTACCGGCATCATTGGTGATTATGCATAATTATCGGTTATTATATATAATCACCAGTTTATTACTTTTACTGTAACATATCCATAACTTAGAGGGAGGACTTTTGTTACCAAAAATTAGTTAGTTCACAACATAGTATAAGTACAAATACTTGTTTATTCAATTATTTGAAAATAATTTGTTTACAGCTTTATAAATACAATTTAAGGTTGTTCAATGGTTAATATGGGATCCAGCAATATTACCTATATATTACAAATGTTACGTTTGCATTAGGAAATAAATAACAAACTATGTTGTAATCTTAACGTTTAGGTCATGAAATCCTCTCCCTACGTTCAGTTAACACCATACTATGGGGAAATAATACCGAAATTTGAAGTTACGAACAAACGAACTTAGTTTATTTACAAAGTGCTAGGGACAATCTCAAGACAGACGGCAAGTTTGTGATGTCTATTACTTTGTGTCCATGGTACAGTCTGCTTTCTCTGAAAATTGGTCCATAGCCTACTATAAACTTACATACTCACGACTGCATTAATTTACCTGTTGTTCAGCACTGAAATGAATAGTTACGTTGTCTAAGATAACAGTAGATACTATGGTCGTGACATAATTGCCGTACGGCCTATGTTTTAATCTCCAGTCCGATTGAGGGTCTTTCCACTTTTCAGCGGTTGCCCTTTTACCAGCCGGCTGCTGGCCCTTCACATCCACATGTGTCAATCACAGAGGTAGATGATCAACAGCCAGCGTAGGGGTGACATGTCGAGTCCCCCAGCCGTTATAGCTGGTTCCTCAACCTGGAGCCGCTACTTATTGTAGCTACCCAATTGCCTCACGATGCTGGGTGGGCACCGGTCCCATACTGCCCGAAATACCATGAGAAAATTTCTTCCCCCATGGAGACTCGAACCAGCGCAAGTCCCGAGTTCTGCGCCAAGGCTTCCTACCTTAACCGCTCGGCTACGGCGCGGGACAATCTCCAGTCAAGTAACTTCTATGCTTGAAAATATACCATTTGGGTACTATTTCTCCGCAGTCTGGCCATTACTAAAGCATGGACTTCAGTACTTTTCTTCATTGCCGAGGCATCCGAAGTAAGTTGTGTAGACATGGATTTGACAAAGGTTTATGACGTCAGGTCTCTTATTACAGCCGGCGCAGTGTGGTAATATGCTCTTGACAAGCAAGTTCGTCATTCACTTTGGATAAAGAAAGTAGTCATATATTGCAAAAGTAAACACAGAAGTAAAATTCTCGTACTTCTTGGGGAATTTGGATATGAGTACTTCACTATACAATATTAGAAGTTATGTCGTGGAATCGAAGCTGTACGCTCCAACCGCTGTTAACATTACTGTAGTCGGTAGATAAAGTTCATACTTTAGTCATCTCCACAGATATTACAAGATATATATCTTAATATCAATAATATATAATATCCTCAACTCGTGTCTAACTCATGGTCGGGTCGAGGGATGAGATGAAGTCCCTATATAGAATTCTGTAATGACAAGAGTGCCGGCCGACCATGCCTGACGCACCATCACGGGACAGATAAAAGAACTGAAACGAAATGGATGAGTATGGAGAAATGGTGAAATTAAATTTTGGCAGGGGAAAACGGGAGAAAACCCCGAGAAAAACTTGCCCAAACTCCGTTTCGTCCACCACGTACCCCTCATGGAATGACCGAGACTCGATCTCGGGACCCCAGCGGTCTTAATATAAATATTAATATTATATTTTTATTATACAGAAAAAAATTACCTTCCTTTCTAGCTATATAACTTATAATTTTGGAGATAATTCTCTTTACACAGCCACTCGAGAATGGTTAAGTAGGAAAGAAAAGGACAATCGTCACAAATTATGTAAGAGAATTTATTGAAAAAATCTAAAAACATTTTTTTTTTAAATAGACGGGAAGCAATAACAGAGCGTTTCAGATCAGTGGTTCCACATTAGGTTAGCCTTTATTTTTGACTTTTCGTATTTGCTTCTTCACACCTTCTCTTTGTTTTCCTTTGGTTGTAAGAAGTAATTTAAAATCCATTTTGTTGATTAACCCATTTCTGAGGTTGGGGCACCTGGAAGGCGGGGTTACGCTGCACCAATGATATGATGGGTGATGACGATGGGTAATTATGCGCCAGGAGAGGCCTTAAACCTAAACTTAATCTAATGACGTGAGTATAATATTGATAATAATGATGGCCAGATGGTGTTCGGGGACCGTTTGGGCCTTAACGTATCCTGACATTTGTCTTACAGGTGAGGAAAATCTCCGAAGAAAACCTCACCCTGGAAACTTGTCCCGAGCGGGGGTCGAACCCGGGCCCGCTGCGTGACAAGGCAGCACGCTACCTCGAGACCACAGCGGTGGACTATTTTGTTGAAATATATGTTGAGAAACCTGTGCTGCAAGAGAAGGCGCGACATTGAAAAGAAAATATAGATAAAAATGCCAATTATTTATTATGTTAACTCATTCAAACATCTCTATTTGAAGATGTTTACTGGTTTATTAATCTTTTTTAAAACAATAGAAAAATATGCTCGCTGCATTTTTGAAAAAAATATTAATAAATGTAGGTCCCGTGCAGTACAGGTTAATGTTAATTTATTGCAACCAAATTTGATTACACTATCAAACTGGGCCATAAGAAAAAAATATAGAGGATCTTCGTTGAAATCAGACATTTTAATTCCACCCTTACAATAAGGATCATCCTAAGGTCCATATTAACTAATTAACTAAACTCACCGGCACTAACGAACCCGTAGGTTCATGGCCGCGCGGACATACGCTCTCCACACATCCCTATCCTGAGCTAATGTTTTCCAATCATCCCCTGTATAATCCACTTCCCTCAAACATGGTTAATGTTATTCTCCCACCTCATTCTTGGTCTATCAACTGGGCCTTTTCCCTCTGGTTTTCCTACAAGAAGCTTCCATTCACGACTTTCATTCCCCATTCGTGCCACATGTCCTGCCCATCGCAGTCTACGAGACTTAACTGTTCTTGTTATATCTGACTTCCTATAAAGACCATGTAGTTCACTGTTATGTAGTCTTCTCCATTCACCTGCCTGTTCATCTCTCTTTGGTCCAAAAATTTTTCTAAGAACTTCATTCTCAAATACGCGTAATCTCCTTTCCTTCCTTAAAGTAAGAGTCCATGTTATGCACCCATTGAAATATAACTGGTAGACTTAAAAGTTTTATATATCTTGAGTTCAACGTTTTTTGAAAGGAATTGGGACGTCAAGAGTCTCTGTAATGCACGATAGCACTAATTTCTAGAATTGAGCCTATGTTTAATTTCTTTTTTGCTTCTCATTCCTATTTGTGATTATTGTTCTTAGGTGTTTGAATTCAGCCACTTCCTCAAATTTTTTCCTCATTTGTCGTTAGTTGTCTATTTACATTAGGCCTATATAATGTAGGCCTATTCCTGTGTGTAAACATATATAGTTTTATTGATGTTACTTAGGAGAAAGAATACAGACGGCGGAGATGGGGTGCCTCAGACAAGTTAAAGGATGTACAAAACTTGATAGAATTAGAAATGAGGATATAAGAGAGGAATTAAAAGTACAGCCTTTATTGGATAAAATCACGAATTATAGACAAAAGTGGATTGATCACATGAATGGTACGAGTAAGGAGAGATATCCATTGTTGACTGGAAATTATCACAAGCAATGCCACGAGTGATTTCCAATTTATCTAGAGGATTTGGAAATCAGGAGTGGCATTTGTTAGGACTATTTAACGAATAAAATTAAGCTGTTTAATCACAAATCATTATTTAAATATAGTTATTTTAAAATATTTGTATATTTAATGTAAATGGTAATGTTTGAAAACAAATGAGAAATGTTTGGATATGTTTCATTTGTTCATCACTGCAACTTGATCAAACTATTTATTGCCAAATAGGATTGCAATATTGTAAGAATGCATCCTAATGGGGAAAAATGAAATACGCCAAACTGTATAACCAACATTATAGATTATTAATTCATTTTTTCGGAAACAACTTAGTAAAATCAGTATTTAAAAACACAATTATTGAACACACAATTATCAAATGTTATATTTAACATATTTGTTAGAGAGTCAGTTCCTGCAAAATAATACTCTGACCTGTTCAGAACATTAAAAGGAGCTTTCTTTTTTCTTTCTTTTTTTTGTGTTAAACATTCGATAATTATCGAGGTCATTAGATGTAAAACAAAATTCATCGAAACGTGATTGGTCATTGACTCCCATTTGGGGCATGAGTTAAATAGTCAAGCAAAAGGAAGATGTGATGTCGGAAGACCTAAAAAACGTTGAACTGATGCAATATGAAGTCGGATGGGGCAATTGCCTACTCCGTGGAGTGACGACGATGGTAATTATGATGTTTACTTCCAGGCCCAATCTCTTGTGTTAATAGAGTGTCCGTATTAAAATACTCAGTTTGAAGTATTTAGTAAAATGTATAACTAAAGCTCTATAATAGATGTGTGTCCTTTTATGTAAAATAGAGTAGTTTCACGATGTGAATAAGACATGGGAGAGACATTTAAGTGAATTTGCAGAGCAGTAAGTGATGTGTAACTTAGCAAGCAAGAAGTGAGAGTGTTGATCGAATTACCACTCTCACCTGTGGTTGGCTGCTAATTTCATTTCCATCAACATCCCTCCAGGTCTTTGGGGAGTAGCGTCGGATTCTCAGTGCATCCGGAACCTTCGTGCACAAGAACTTTACGAAACCCACTCGATAACTTACTGATTATCTGATTTAAACTTTCGCGTATCAAGCGAAACACACATTTACTATTAATTACACATTTCAGCATGCAATCGCTGTTAAATGCATTTTAAACGTTTCAGATTTTACTGTATGATTTATGTCTCTTTACTCCACATTGGGTTTTCAAATTTAGTTAAGTAAAAACACTTATTCCAATAAATAATAATAATAATAATAATAATAATAATAATAATAATAATAATAATAATAATAATAACAACAATAATAATAATAATAATAAATAATAATAATAATAATAATAATAATAATAATAATAATAAAGTTTTATTTTTCTTCACCACACGTCCATATCTATCCACTCCATGTGCTCCAATCTTCTTGTTCTTATTCCAGTTCTTATTTCTCGCATCCATGAGTTTCGAGGTCTTTCTATCTTTCTTCTTCCATTCCAATGTTCTTCTGGCTAACCTTTCTTCTTGCAATCGTCGTATATACTATTTTAACTACTTATGTCTCATTGAGTCGGTGTGTTGACAGCATGTCATCCATGACATCTATGAGAAAATAAGGTAACTAAAAATTAACTTGGTCAAGTAACTCCTTACAAAGGAGAGGCTATGGCTCAACAATGGACTATGCCATTAATTTTTTGTTGTATGACATTTCTTCTTTTTTTTCCGATTTGGAAAATCTTGCTGCTCTCCTCAAGAAATCCATTTCCATCGACATAAGTTTTTGTTCTAAGTTTTTGTTGAATTTCCATGCTTCAGTTCTATTCTATATGTGACAGTACTTCTCACTATTAGATTATATATTTGAATAATAATAATAATAATAATAATAATAATAATAATAATAATAATAATAATAATAATAATAATGATAATGATAATAATGATAGCAATGATAATAATAATGATAGCAATGATAATAATAATAATGATAATGATAATAACGATAATAATAATGGTAACGATAATAATGATAATAATAATAACTAGAAGTTTTTCAACAATATCCTATTAAAATAAACCAAGGTTTGTATTATCTAAAAAATCAGTAAACCCCGACCGTTATAAGTGGGGTTTATCTGAAATTTGAAATTTAAAATTTACTCCAGCAACCGCCATATTTAGTTCAACGCAGTGTATCCCATATATTTAATTAACTCTTAATATTTAATTTATTTAGGCTTAGCAGCTCATGCCGGGTATTAACTAGTTATTATTAAAACTTAAAACTGATTCCATAAACAGGATTATTATGTTCTAAAAATTTCTTGGAATCCAATCGGTTTTTTAATGACGAACTATGATTACGGTGTAGGGCATTGTAGAAAATAGTTCTCTTAATAGAGAATTGTTCTCTTAAAATGTGTTACTCCCATGTTAATTTATGAAATTAGGTAATTTGGAATAAAAAAATCTATAATAACGACGACGACACGATTATAATGACAATTTAACTCATGCCCCAAATGGGAGTCAATGACCAGTCACGTTTTAATGTATCTTGTTTCACAACCAATCACAGTAGTGTTTCACCCGATATTTATTAATTAAGTTTATCATATTAAACAAAATTCTTCGTTTTTAATATTCTGAACAGGTCATAGCATTATTTTGCAGTGACTGACTCTCTAAGAAATACGGCTACCAGACTGTATATATAGTGTACGAATGTAAACAGATACTGCTTGCGTGATGTAATAGACAAACATTCGTAGTAATTGATTATACCACAATAAAAAGAAACCACTGTTTGAACTTTCTTAAACGTATTATTTCCGAGGAATTTACGTTCCATAAAAATATAATTTACATCACAGGACATCAAAAATTAATTAATAACCTATAACGTTGTTTATAAATAGTTTGATGTGTTTTATTTTTTCTCCACTAGGGTACATTCTTACAATATTGCGATCCTTTGGCAATACATAATATTATCTCGTTGCAGTGATGAACAAATGAAACATAACAAACGTTTCTCATTTGTTTTGAAATACTGCCGTTTACATTAGATATATAAATATTATAAAATAGCTACATTGAAATAATGATTTGTGAGTAAACAGCTTAATTTAATTTGTTAAATAGTCCTAACAAATGCCACTTGATTCCCAAATTCTCTACATAATTTCACTCCTCACTTCGTGAAGAATTTATGGATAATTTGGAAATCACTCGTGTAATTACTTATGACTATCTCATAGATCGATAATTTTGCCTCTTCCTATTGATAAAACTGCCTCTTCCTGTTCGTAATGAGAGATATCTCCCGAAATTAACTTCTTTGACAAGGATATCGATTGAACAATGTACGATCGATATAGTATAGCAAGAAATGCCAAAATAAAACAACTTAAAAAAAAGGTTAGTTCTGTTACTCTTAAACATTTATTAAATATTGTATAATGAATCTGCATTATTAATAATTATTTCGCATACAACCATCGCTTATTGATTTATCCCAAGCCCAAAGAGATTTAACAGTAAAAATATGCTATTCAAAATATCCAACCGGCTTACAAATCGCCCGGAAGTAAGATCGGAATACATAACCTCACATTTGGTAAACATTAAACATTATAATTATTTTTAGCTTCTGATGTATTATTCGCTAAACAGTCACTCCAAATCCAACGAGAGGTTGAGTTTTTCATTAGAGAAAATCACTCGCAACTTCGTTAAATTATGTTGACAATAATATTTGCAAGGGGTAATATATGCCAAATGATGGTTAATAATAATAATAATAATAATAATAATAATAATAATAATAATAATAATAATAATAATAATAATAATAATATAATAATAATAATAATAATAATAAGTAATAATAATACCGGTATAATAATAATAATAATAATAATAATAATAATAATAATAATAATACCGGTAATAATAATAATAATAATAATAATAATAATAATAATAATAATAATAATAATAAGCCAGATGGATTGTAAACATCGATAAGCAAATTACCACCTACCCATGATAATTCTCTAAGGGCCAGTTTCACCAAGAGAGGTAACTGTATTACGCCAGTTTAAGCTATGCATTATACATGGGGATAACTGGCGTAATACAGTTACCACTCTTGGTGAAACTGACCCTAAGTGTTCATTCTGGACCGAGGGTTACCCCTTAAATTCGTAATGTATCCTTTTGGATACATCAGTTGGTTTAATTAATTTAATATTTTAAATAAAACAGAAGAAAGCGAACAAAAAGAAACCATTTAAATATATGTAAAATTATACAATATACCTAATAATAACAGTTACACAAGATTCCGTTTTCACTGCGGTCCGCCACATTCAAATAAGTAACAGAAGAAATTTGTGTTTTGCTAATTTAAGGGTTAAAGGATTCCTCCATCTCAAAAAAAGTAAAATAAAATAAGGAAGAAAAAGAAATAAATTCTACTGGAGCCGAATAGAGGAAGATGAAATGGTTTGGTCGCCATGGGAATGTAAAACTATTTTCCAGATCCCAGCTGTACAGGCAGATAGAATTTTATGTTTCCAGGAATAGCAACGAAATGGACGTTGGCGTGCGAAACTTATATTTGCAACCAATGGTTACTTATCACGCATCTAACAAATGGCCCCATTAATTAACTGTACCCCAAATCTGACCAACAAATTAGTAAACTGTCATAATAAACACAACTTTTTAGTATCTACTTTTAGTATCTGTCATCAAGAGGTAAAATCGCTATATCACAAAACTAGCTGTACCAAGTTCGATTTCTGCAAAGTTGAATTTCATTTTTTCTCAGTTCTCCCTCTTCTTTACGGCATATTGCTGGGAATTCGAGCCATAACTTCTCTCAAAATTCACCAGATTCGTATCATTCATATTTGCAATAAATTAAGTAAAGCACTACGAAATTCACAAAAATAGAACCATTCCATCATAGTCTCGTCAAAGATCAGGGTTGCCAACACCCAGTGAGAAAAAGTGGCTAAAACGGACTCCTAAAAATGGCTAGAAATTGCTAAATGCAACTTTTATCCGTAAATAAAATTGAATGAGTCATTTCGAAAAGGGATCATCTACTGTTTTTCTGAAATTCACTTCCTTCATTATTCTATGCTTACATACACTTCCATCATTTCCTGAGAACGGATCAACTATACTATTCCTTTACCACTTTCTGACTTTATTCAGAAGCAATTTCAGATTCAATGCTTTATCCTGAAAAGTTGGATCAGTTTTTTATCCTCTCCTGTAAAATCTGACCAGCTGTAGATGATCCCTTTTCGAAATGACTGATTCAATTGTATTTTAAAACTTGAAATATGGACTTTCCAACCCGTACGTTTGACGTATAATTTTGTCCATATTTTTGCTTTTACTCTATTGGAATTGATGTAATTATATGGTGACTAAATTGTAAACATAAAATATATTTTAAGAAATTTATATTTTATTACAACGAAAGATTCTGTAATTCTGAATTAAAAAAAAAAAGTATTTAATTTTTTTTCCTTTTAAGTTTAAGTTATATTTTTACTCTCACCATAAATTTCTTTTCTATGGGATATTCTTTGTTTATTTCTTACTCTGATTGTGAGTGGTTGTCTGAATCACTATATACTTCCCTCGTATTTATAGACTTGAGCCTGTTCTGCTTTAATACAATGTCTAACACACCGTTTCCCAACCCCCAGGGGGTTCGCAAAATACTTTAAGGGGTTCACCAAAACTTTTCCGTAATGGCGGGTTTCAAGGTTAGGTATTGCAGAATAATAATAATAATTATTATTATTATTATTATTATTTTAAAATTAAAATTTTAAAATTAAATTAACCCTATAATGTCCCCCTTGTTGCATATGTGTAACAACGGGAATTATTCACATTATTTCCACAATAAATTAATATTTACCGTGAATGGCTGATCTACAGTTATGTAATAACGATAGGAATGAATTTGATTTCTCTAAAACTAGGCCTACACGTTGTGTAACTTTTAAGCCGTAACTAGAGTAACTTTAGGTTTTAACCGTTAAGGGTTAAATTAATTTAAGGTTATTAAACCTTTTTGCTTGGAATTAAATTGTATGCATGTCTACTGTATGTAAATTTAAAAATCAGTGGTTCACCCAACTCAGATCGTTGTGGAAGGGATTCGCTAGTCTAAAAAGGTTGGAGACCGCTGGTCTAACCGACTATACAAATAGTAATACGGTAGTTTAATAGTGATGCCATATAATACATTTCTTTGGGTATATTCTTTGGAAATAAGGCAAGCCCTACTCATTTTGCTAAATTTATTTTTGTAGTCGCAAAATCTATCAATCTCCATCCGTTATTATTACAAAAATTAATACAAAATACGGTAATCATATTGTAATAAAATGGCTAGAAGTAGCCAAAGAAAAGGCGACAAATGGCCAGAAAAGCTAATAGTGGCTTTTTCACAAATTTGTAGCTAGTTATGTTTTGAAAATGACCAGATCTAGCTACAAAGTGACTAAATTGGCAGCACTGCCAAAGATCATAAGATAATAAATGAGGCGAGTCTGTTGCATCTTACCTCATAAATGTTGAGTTATTTTAGGACATGTTTCAAAACACACTTGTATTTCATCTTTAGCTTGTACAGACTCAGAGTCTGTCCAAAAGAACAGTCCCATCTTATTTACTAAGAAGAATCTCATAATGTCACTTCCAATTGTAATTTTATAATCATAAGATTATGTCTGTAAAATAAGAGTTAAAAGCATATACCCAGAAATTTAACACCGATTTCCCTCGATATTTGGAATATTGCAGAGGACACGTGAAACTGAAGATGGTGTCACAACAGATGAGGATTAAGAGATCTTCAGCATCTCTAGGTTATAGACTAAACACAACAATAGCATAACCTATAGTAAAGCCACTATATGATTACTGTTTTAAAATTGTAATATAAAATCATAAAATTGTTATCTTGTAGATCCATCTCCTCAACTTTGTAAAATATTAATTCTCTGTAGGCCTTTCGGAACTAGTCCCATCATCAGAAGAAAGAGCAGGAAATAGCTTGACCCTGAATGCAATACTCAATTACATTCAGGGTCAATAGATATATACCAGTCCCGCACCGAAGCCGAGTGGTTGAAGTAGGATGCCTTGGCGCAGAGCTTCAGGACTTGTGCTGGTTCAAGTATCCCATGGGGATGGAAGAAGCCATTTTCTCACGGAATTTCGGCCAGTATGGGACCGGTACCAACCGAGTATCGTGAGGAATTTGGGTAGATACAATAAGTAGCGCTCCAGGTTGAGAAGACCAACTGTAACGGCTGGATGACCCGATATTCTACCACATGTCACCCCTATACTGACTGGATGATCATCTACCTGTGATTAATACATGTAGATGTTAGGCCAGCAGCCGACTGGTAGGCCAAGGGGCCTGTCGTGCCATGGACTTAGAAAGAGAGATGCAGATCGGTCTTCTGTTCCTTCTATTGATGATGAAACTCGTGCCGTCATGCCTACACAGAATTAATATCTTAAAAAGTTGAGGAGACGGACCTAGAATGTAAGAATTTTATAATTTTACATTATAATTTTAATTTTATGACTAACAACTCAACATAGTTTTGTCATTAATTTTATTCATGTTATCTTATTATAATATATGTAAGTCTATGTATATTATTCATACGTTTCTTATGGAGACAAAGATGGAGCTCTAGCGAAAGTTTCTTGATCTAGTTAAGCGTATTTGTCTACACACATCAGTGAGTGACATGTGGTCAGTACATCGTCTCAATGAGACATCTAATAGACAACTAAGGTATATTTGGATAAGGCAGATTGGTTAAATTTTGCTCAGAGGCACTACTGTAAGCTTGAGGTTCTTTTGTGAGCCCGATAATCTTTGTATTCGGAAACCATGGCTTCAAGTTCTTCTCGGAGGACTTGTCCCTAGGATTTTTCATCATCGTTCTCGGCCGGATTTGAAATCGCGATCCTCGAGACTAGAGCCAAGGAACTTAACCACTATCACTGCGGCCGATCTACTTTAATAATACCAACTATAAATAACTCCCTCCCTCTTTTCTTGTTCAACCTCTCCCTTTGAAGGTCCTTTTACATGTCTCATTCCATTTGGGTCTTACAGTGACCGATCTGTCGAGAGAGGGATTTTAACTCTGGGTCTCGCAATAACATGGAATGCCTCCTAGGATCGATAATCTGTCAATAACAGGACTACCCCCCAAAGACAACACGAACATTTTCATACTAAATAAGGTGAATACGATAGACATAATTATATTCGGAGTAGCCCTATATTTATGCTTTAAACTTCATTATTTTACGACTTTATAAGGTTGTCGTAAGACCAGTATCAAGATATCGCACCATGAGAATAAGAGTGCCACAAGTGTAAAAATGTCATACATTGAGTTAATACTAATAGAAAAAAGCATTTACAAATTTATTTTTTTATGGCCACAAGTCATTCCCAAGAAAATGGAGACAGGATAAAATTGTGTTCACATCAAATAGTGCATGTACTATACCTTTTTTAAAATTTTAATTCTTAATAACTCAGAACTATGTATAATATAAAACATAGAGTACCTGAGATTTCAGTTTTCCTCAACATTGGATGTGGGGTGTGGAGTACGTCCGAAGCATATGCTTCCACACCCCACATCCAATGTTGAGGAAGACTGAAATCTCAGGTACTCTATTTTTATTTTATAAATATTACATAATGACCTCAACGGTGTTTCGTTATGGATTTTAAAAGTATCGACTCAGAACTAAACTGTTTACACTTGTGGCCGTCGTATTCCCAAGGTGCGATATGGTAGTGAAGCATGGACAATACAAAGAAGAGATGAATGCCGAATGACAGCAAATGAGATGCGATTTATGCGCCATAAAGCAGGCTATAAAAAGTGAGATCATAAAAGAAATGAGGAAATTCTGGAAGAGTGTAGAACCCATTCTCCATCACGTACAAAACTACCAGAACAACTCGAAAGCCCATCTTCAACGAATGTCATCTCACAGATTCCAAAAGCTATGCTTTGTTATTATCCTCAAGACAAAATATCGTTCGAACGTCCAAAAAAGCGCTGGATGTAAAATTCTCTTTGAGACCGTAACAGGCCACATGGCCTAATACTTGCATGTATGATGATGATGATTTGTATTTTGAAGTTTACCTACCTTTGCTTTACATTGGAGATAAAATCCGAAATATCTTCACCCAGGAAACATGTCCCGATTGGGGATCGAACCATGGCCCGCTGTGTCTGAGGCAACGACGTTATCACTAGACCACAGCGGCGACAATGAATAACAAATAAACATTCTAAATAATTTATTTTCCCAGGTTATCTGATGAACAGAAAATCAGGAGAAAAATCTAGTCAGGTTTCACTCGATCCCGGAATTTGAAATCAGGGTCTCCCAAATAGATATCTAAACAAACTAGCTATATTATAAATTGGACGACGTTATGCATCAACCGGCTATGCGCCATCATGCAAGTTTCGAGAAAAATACATTTAATGTTTAAGTCAATCTTCACGTAACATATAACTTCCTAGGTTGCGAAATATCATACACAGCAGAAACAGATATAAATCTTCTTCTTCTTCTCTTCTTCTTCTACTACAAGGTTTAGGCTATGCAGCCTGTTCCGGCGAAGTTAAAAGTGGAGTCCATCTTCTACGTGGTCGGCCATCATCTCTTGTTCCTCTGGGATTATACAGGAAGGTTCTTTTTGGTATTCTTTCGTTGTTCATTCTCATTAAGTGTTCTGTCCATTTCTTATTATTTTCGCTGATTTTATCTTCAATTTTATATATATTTAATTCTTCTCGTATAGTTTCATTCCTTATTCTATCCGCTCTTGTGCACACTTCCACATTACGTAAAAACAGCAAACAGATATAAATAACAAAATAAATAAGTTTAATTATATAACAGATACACTAAAAATAACTTTGAATAATAAAGCCAGGAAAGACTCTATAATGAAACTATACAAGACAATGGCACTGCCTATTATTACTTATGGATCCGAAACATGGACAGTGACAACACAAAAATCTGCCAGGATACAAGCTGCTGAAATGAGATTCCTCAGATCAATAGCAGGATATCAAAGAACAGACAAAAAACATAACACAGAAATAAGACAACAACTAAAAATAGAGGAATTAAACTCAACAATAGAGAAATGCAGGACAAACTGGAAAGAACACTTGGCAAGGATGACTGAGAATAGAATACCAAAAGCAGCATACAACTATTCACCACGAGGAAGAAGAAGCTTGGGAAGACCAAGGAAAAGATGGAAAGAACAGCAATTTGGAGCCGGAACAGTCTAGTAAATAAGCCTAAACCGTGAAGAAGAAGAAGAAGAAGAAGAAGAAGTCAATCTTCACTATTTATTGTAGTGCCAAACTTACAATACTGGATATTGGAAGTTATTTTCCTTGTTTGTCAGTTATAACTTATAAGATTACATTGGCAATCCAAGAGCGGGAACTTTTGGTGCTTAGCAGCATGATACAAAAAAATGGATTAGCATTTCTGAAGATGTGGTTTCATAGCCGTTTGTTGCAAAATATAGGATATCTGAAGGGCTGATGGCGTTTACATGTTTCTTTAATAATAAAGCTGCATTTAAAGATTTGGCACTAAAAGTGTGCATACACTTATTTCATGACCCAACGCAACAGATGGCATCAAAATAAGTTTTTTAAATGACGCTTAGCCGGTTAATGCATAACATCGTCCAATTTAAAATAGTTACAAGCTTTTATTATTATATTTTGTATATTTATCATAGCTATATGAACACACCCTATATTTAATCATTGATCAGTTCTTCATAGATACAATTTTTATAATAATAGATATTATTGCAGCTTATGGCCATATAGAAAGATAGTGTTTATGCGTTCAATTCTTTCCATGACTTATTTCCATTACATTTTTAAAATTCAATTTATTGAGTTTTGAATTGAATTCAATCTACGCTGTCTTCCGTCGAAAGGTGTAAACTAAGCCATAAACTCTTTATTGGGATTTAAAATATTAATTGGCTATAAAACTTTGTCATTAAATTAACAGTATCTTGTTTTACGACATAAATTTTGAATTTTACGTATCACGTATGTAATGGCTCAAGCTGTGAAAATTATACAAATTTCTTGCATAATGAATTACTGTTATTATTATTTTATGTTCACATCGCGCTGAGGTCTCGAGATATCGTTATTGCTCATACTCCTAACCAGTAAGACAAATGACGGGAAACTTTAAGGTCCAAATAATTCCCGATCATCGTTTGTCCATCATAATTAACCTATTATTATGGCGTTTTTTTTCGTTTGTGCGAGCGAATGGTTGTCTTGTCTTAAATATTTATGCTATCTAGGAGATGATCCTGCATTGAGCTGATCTCTCATTCGGGAGTCCCTCCATGTCCTTGTGTGGTCAAGAAACTATGTACGAAATTCTCAATTTAAATATATTCTCCAAAGTTGGTTTCACAGTAATGGCCCGGTTGGCATGGAACCGAATAAAGTAGGCTTACAAATAAAAAAAATGGAGATATTAAACTAACAAGGGAGCTAACAACCATTAATTGCCTAAACCAGCCTTTAAATTCTTACCAGAGTAGGTTGTGATATACCAAAGCTCCGTCCAAAAATATCTGCCGTTTTTAACTGCAAGGTACAGAGATCGAAGCCAGAATATACCAATGGCAATCAACTCTAAGGAGGAGTGAAGTGAGGCGAGACGCGGCGCGGACGGCAAGTAGTGAGGATTATCCAGTCTACCAGTTAAGGAGATTGTGTTACTTCCCTTTAGTTTAAATAAGAGATTTGGCGCTGGTTGTTAGTTCTTGCAGTTAAAAAGGTAGATTTTATTGTATACGGCCTTGACACACAACACTTTTATGAAAGAAATTTAACGGTACGTTTCGGCATGTAATGATTTACAGTTCCCTTGCAAGAATAAGTTAGAAAGAAAGGAATAATTACACTGGTCGATAAGGGTTTCTTCACAAGAAATCTGATTAATGAATCTCTTGCATTTTTTCATACCAAATTCAGATGTGTAGTCAGAATTTTTCCATCAGGCACAGTTTTTTTTGTGACAGCTACTTTTTAAATTTGATTTAGCATTGTCTTTGAACTGCCATTGGAACCTTTACCTTATATGTAGAGATTTTATTCAAGCTGTATTTAAGGGCTGTCTCTGATGAGCAAGGTGGGCGTATTTATCAGCAAATTTCCACAATGGAAAAGAGGTACCAAGGCAAGTGGAGTTATAATATGCTGGCCGACTACTGTTGGACCAAGAAGAGAAATGTTCCAGATGCAAAATATGCCCGAAAGTCACTAACTATCACTTTCTAGATAAGTCAGAATGAGTTAGAGTTAGATGGATTTTATTAAAAATTATATAAAATGTAAATTAATATCACAGAAAACTCTTGCCTGATAGGAAAAAAAACTGAAATTATATTTAAATTCAGGATTAAAAATACTTCTAAAATCTCATATTTTTATTCTTGTGAAAGAAAAAAAGTTCATTTTTGTCGATCAGTGTAATTATTTTATATTCAGAAATTGTCTTCCGCTACGGTCTCGAAGTAACTTAGCTGCCTCGCATATAGCGGGCCCAGATTCCATTCCTAATTGATTCCTGGATGGTGATTTTTTTCGTTTTTATTATTGTTCAGTTTAGCCAAATAATCGTTTATACCTAACATTATTGTGATTAGTTACTTTAATGTAATATATGTTTGTCCTGGTGAGTGGAAGAGAAGGCTGAAGAGTAGCCTAATCATTTATATATATATATATATATATATATTCCTAGCTAATACCCGGTGTGTGCTGCTACGCCCTAAGCAGATGAAATATTAAGGTATAATTAAATCATATGGTATACACTGCGACGAACCAAACATGGTGCTTGCTAGAGTAAATTTTTAATTTCGAAATTCAGGTAAATCCCGTTTCTAACGATCGGATTTTGCTGATTTTTTCGATAAACCCCATCTCAGTTCATTTCAATAGGATACACTGAGTTTCGTTGTGAAGCGATTTTTAAAGTTTCGTTTCAAGTGAAAACCTACACCTAATGGTTTTAGAACATAATATATAGCATAAAATACGTATACGTGCATGAAAAAAAAAACATTCCCAACTCCTTTCAAAAAACGTTAAACTGAAAATATATAAAACTATTATTCTACCAGTTATATTATATGGGTGCGAAACATGGACTCTTACTTTAAGAGAGGAAAGAAGATTACAAGTATTTGAGAATAAAGTACTTAGGAAAATTTTTGGACCAAAGAGAGATGAACAGACAGGTGAATGGAGAAGACTACATAACAGTGAACTACATGGTCTTTATAGGAAGCCAGATTTAACAAGAACAGTTAAGTCTCGTAGACTGCGATGGGCAGGACATGTTGCACGTATGGGGAATGAAAGACTTGCATGGAAGCTTCTTGTAGGAAAGCCTGAGGGAAAACGCCCTGTTGGTAGACCAAGAATGAGGTGGGAGAATAACATTAACTATAATTTGAGGGAAGTAGATTATACAGGGAATGATTGAAAAGCATTAGCTCAGGATAGGGATATATGGAGAGCTTATGTCCGTGCGGCCATGAACCTATGGGTTCGATACTGCCAGTAGTAAGTAAGTAAGTAAGTAAGTAAGTAAGGCTATATGTGCTAACGTTCATGTTAATCGGTTAAACGATGTCGATTGCAGATGTCTATTAATATCAGATATACCAATATCCATTATATATATATATATATAATCCATCCATAGTAATTCTGCCCGAAGGCAGGTCCTTCACTGCATTTTCACGCTATGCTTGCTGCTTTACTAGGGAATTGTAGGTGTGGCAGGTTCCCGTTGCTTTCCACACCGGTGAAGGTAGATGATGATGATAAGGATGATGATGATGGCCATATGATTTCGGGGACCGTTTGGGCCTTAACGTTTTCCTGACATTTGTCTTATTTGTCTTACAGGTGAGGAAAATCACCGAAAAAACTCACCCAGGAGCCTGTCCCGACCGGGAAACGAACCCGGGCCCGCTGCGTGACAAGGCAGCACGCTACCTTGAGACCACAGCGGTGGACATATACATATCACATGAAAATAAAAATAAATACCTGAACCGGTATTTGAACCCAGGAACTATAACTTCATATGTTAGTGCGCTATCCAACCATCCTAGCACAAATATTTATTTTTCCTTTATATAGGCCTATATATATATATATATATATATATATGATATAAAGAGAAAAATAAATGTTTGAGTCTGGATTTGAACCCGAGTCTCTAAACTCGGTACGTTTAGCGCTCTAACGACCTGAGCTACCCAAGTATTCCAACACAAACATATATTTTTCTTATATAGCCTATATATAGTATTCTCATTTCACACAAGAGGTGTACATATATATATATATATATATATATATATATATATATATTTTGTGTGTGTGTGTATTGTGTATATGTATGCAGACGTGATACAACTTTAGATGTTAAAGGAGCTATTAAATAAGAATGAAATAAATTAATTCCAATGACAAAAAAAATGAACTCGTGTGATGACGTAAAGAATAATAGATTGAACTGTGAGTTAAATTTAAATTCTGCTTCATTACTGACACAATAAAGTTAAATATTGAATTGTGGTTCGGTTAAATTAAAATAATTACAGAATGTAATGGATAAATGAAATTGGGGTCCCCATTTCACGTCATCTAAACGAATCCAACATTTTGTATTCAGATCTGGTATCTTAGCAACACCAGACTAGTGTAGGGGAAAATTCTCGTTATTTAGGAATGAGCTCATCTTGTTCGTGGGGGATATTTCCCTCTTATTCACAATAATAATAATAATAATAATAATAATAATAATAATAATAATAATAATAATAATAATATAAATAATAATTCAATACTTTTAAAAGTAATGCTGAACAACCGTTGAGATAAAAAGATAAAGTAGTAAACAATATTAATATATTATATCAAACAAAGTAAAAGACACCAATATTATATGAAAATTCAGGAGCTTACAAACTTATATACAATAGCTGTGATACATTTTATATCAGCAGATCCACCAATATACAAAGATCGAGCATTTCACAAATTTCAAATACAAAGAGGGAAAAATCAAGTTTTTGAAACTTCATAGGTACAGGTCATCAGTTTAACACAATTGAATTTACAACGCATTTTAGGTAGTACACGAAGAGTGTGAAAACTACAAAATAAACATCTTAGGAGAAATTGAAACCTTAAAATTAACCGGAAATGAAACTTATTTAATGAAGACACGCCAAACGACCTGGACTGTCTATACAGAACATTTAACGAAAGTAGTATAATATATTCAGCTGTTTAATGTAGTTTTGTTTTGTTGAGGACGACGCATAGAGGAGTAAATACGTTAAAACACCGGTCAAAAGTCTAAAACATGAAGTTAGTTATTAACCAGCAAGGGCCCCTGAATTTTCAAACTTAATAATTTATACATCAATCTATAATCACCAAGATCACCCACGTGCATGCTTCACCCCCCTGTGTTTAGTCGAAACCCAGTCATTGTCGAAACCTCACGTCTGAGTTCTGCGCTTGTATTAGTTTACTATATTACAGTTCAAATTGTGTTTTGGGTGTTGGTGTGCGAAGAAAAAGCATTATGAATCTGGAAGTACAAGGTTAGAAGATGATTTTAATCTAGTATATATGAGATGAATCAATTTATGAACTGTAAATTTGGGATTTATTTGTATGAAATGTTTATAAACAATAGTGTTTTTGTTTACTTGTCAAAGCTTGTCAAGCCTTTCTTTTTTTGACAAGCTTGTACTTAAGGATAACCTTTACCAAATAAAAAAAAAAAATTATGCGCCTCCGTGCGCCATTTGGATTTGTGATGCGTTGAAGTCAATAGGTTTTTATACATATTTTTTTTAGATACTGCAGAACCAGCTATAACTTTCACGAGGAGAGCTTTGTACGATATTATGAAAGAACGCAAAGGAAAGAATATTAATGAAAAATATGACTTTTTAGTAAAAACACTTGCTTAATTTATTCATTGTCCTAAGGATAAATATGGTATTTTAAAAGTAAATCGTTCAGGTATTCCGAAACACCAATTAGTGTAACACCAATCACCACGAGTTTTTGCCATAGCAGAGACCGAATACATCTTCCCGAATTACTGGTGCTAATGTCAACCTAATCAAACGATTTCGGGCAATCCTCGAAGTTATTTCTAGTGGACACAATATAGATGCTGATAGATTTGCTACATATGCACACGAAAAGGCAAAATTGTATGTTGTATTGTATGTTGGCTTCCTATGCCATCTACAGATCACAAAGTTTTAATCCATGGAGCCAAAGTAATAAGCCAAGCAATTTTTCATATTGGCCAATTATCGGAGAAAGCCGCTGAGGCCCGGAATATAAATGTTCGAGAATATAGGCAATAGTACTCCAGAAAATTTTCACGACAGGATTGTAACAGGAACATCATGAGCAGATTAATGTTGAATTAATTATTTAAGTTCCATTAGACCTAAGCCGAAGTTGAAGGAAAAGGCGTTTTCCAAAGATGCACTGAATCTAATGGTTGCAGTCATACCGCCTCCATTATCTTCGTCATTTTACGATGAAAATGAAGATGACGATGATGATGATGATGAAGAAGATTAGTAACTTTTCTACAGTCATTTTCTTAAAACCGTTTTTGGAGCTATTATTGAACTTTTTGATTATTATTAAACACACAATATTTTTAAAATAGTTGTTTTTATTTCAAAAGACCCTTTAAATAATTTTTACCGAATATTTTATGCCAATACTCCTATGTGCGACGTAGATCTCAGGCACATGTTTTATTATTTTTAATAAATAATAATAATGACAATAAAAATAATAACGGTAATAATGGATGATGAAAGGCTATCAAGAAGAGTTTTGGGTTGGATTCTAGCGGATACTGGGAAGATTGATTTGGGTACGGGTAAGAGTGAAGCACATTGGTCACAAGAAGATGTGACAGTACATTGTTAACTGTTCATGATGTTGACAGAATAATATTAATAACAATAAAATAATAATAATAATAATAATAATAATAATAATAATAATACTTTTCTTGAGATTGCCAGTAATTAGAGTTTCCCTTGGCAGATTACCAATCTACCGGAGATACGTCACCTTTCAGCTTTCTGGGCACGCTTTTTTATGTAATTTCTTCCATTCGTGAATTTAACATGCTCGGTCCTTGATAAAACTTAGCCACTGAATAACAGAGCCCCCCCCCGCAACGCGGATACATTATCCGTTAGATCACCTCAACAAAATGGATTAAAATCCTTTCCCACATAAGACATTCCATAATCAACCTAAAGAACGCGAGGACACTTAAAAAACGCTGGAGAAAGAAAGATCGTTTTTTATATATAGAAACAGCCTCAATTCAGTATAAAAATAAAATGTTCATTATGTTGATGATAATTATGATGAAATAACGAAAATTATGAAAGTTGGAAGAAATGCGTTACAAACAATTGAAGAAAGACGATTAAAATTGTACAGATATCTCAGGAGGATAACATCTGATAAAATCACTAAGAAGATCTTGTAATGGAGAATAGATGGAACAATAATAAGGGGTAAACCTATAGAGATTTGGCTGGATGGAATGAAAGAAGTACGGGTGAACCCGGACTTACAGATGAGGATGTGTAAGACCGCTACAAATGATGAAGGCGAATTTCTTGAGGGTGACGGAAAACTGATGCATTGTGAATAAATTGCGAAATAAAATTAGGTCTATTTTATTATTATTACTATTATTATTACTATTACTATTA
This sequence comes from Diploptera punctata, assembly GCA_030220185.1. Lineage (NCBI taxonomy): Eukaryota > Metazoa > Arthropoda > Insecta > Blattodea > Blaberidae > Diploptera > Diploptera punctata. Next base: position 852,373 of record JASPKZ010005692.1, read on the forward strand.
TATTATTGTGTCACAGCTATTGTACATAAACTCTAGCGTATAGAAGTTGAATTTACGAAATCATTCATGCATTCAGTTCCGGAAAACACTTGTCACGTAACGTCCCGTCATACGGACATTTCTTAACATTACAGAAGTCTCAGTGATATAAGATGAGTTGTAACTAATTATATTACATTCGAAATAACCAGCTGCTGCTTTGAGTTGTTCCTGAACTGAGGTATCATCGAAGGACTGCTGATACATATCACTAGATCATAAAAAAATTAAGACGTCTTAGAAGAATTACAGATCGAACCTTTGGAAGACAAAATTTCTGATTTAAGTCAAGCTGGATGCAACATGTTCATCGAATAGAGGATCACAGGATACCCAAGTAGATGTTAAGCTATCAACCTGCATGAAGAAAAAGACCAGGATGTCCACTCAAAAAGACTTTTGCATTGTGTTTCTCTTGAGGTCGAAACAGGTCAACAAATGACCTAAATTCATGACTGGACTATGATGATAAAATTATTTGTCCCTTTTATATATTTGAACCTGAGACTGTTCCACAAAATGTTACGATAACAAAAACTCTAGATTGGATTTTAAATAACTTAATTTCAAAGTGTGCTTGAAATAATTAACTCTGTAATTTATAATGTTTTTTATTTATTTCAAATAGTATAAAATAGTTTTCGTAATTAGCGGCTCCGTGGCGCAATAGTTAGTCTCTCGCCTCTCACCGCTGGGGTCTCGAGAACGTGTCTCGGTCACTCCATGTGGATTTTCATGGTGGACGAAACGGAGCTTGGGCAGATTTTTCTTGGGTTCTTCCGGTATTCCCCTGCCACAAGTTTCATTCCACCATTTATCCATACTCATTCATTTAGTACCATTTCGTTCATCCGTCGCTGTGACGGTGCGTCGGGAATGGTAAGTCTGCTCGCTTGTCGTTCACAGATCTCTAAAATACCTTTTCTCGTCCGTCGACCCGACCCTGAGTTGGAGACTAGTTAAGAATATTATTGATTTATAGTGTTTGTATTACTATCGGGACGATATTTTTTTTCAATTTCGCCGAATTAAAATGCTGAGTGATATTAAGAAATTATGAGTATAATGTAAAATTATTCCGGATAATGTAATTCCAAACCAGAAGTTCCTTGAGAACCGTAAAAAACCAAGAACAACCTGAGTTACGAGGTTTGAACCAGATATCTCAATACGATTATCGAAGTGCCGTCTGAATCAATTTGCTGGTTACAAGACTTATTTTATTTTCTCTCCACTTCAGCCCACGATATTTTTCAATAATATATATATATATATATACTTCCTTCTGGATAAGATGTAATGAAAATGTGTAAATTTCCTTGTACAGCTAGTCAAAATTTAAAAACCCCTCACTCTATACACTGTTTCATTCGAGAATCTCCACTACAATTCTGAGACAGATTTACCACTATTTGAAATGTTCTAATAACTACAATTCTATTGAAATAGTTGTACAAGTTAATTTTGTAGCGTAGCGCTAACATGTTGGATTGGTATTCGAGCATATCCTAGTAGGCCTTCGAGTGTTTTTAAGAGAAGGAGAACAGTTTTACGACTGTTTTTAATAACTTACGCTAAGTTCATAAAATCATATCATAACTATATTATTATTAGAGTCATTACGGCTAAAAATGGAAAGAAAGAAATAAAGAAGGAGAGAACATTAATCTCGAAAAATATACTTCATGGCAAATATTTAATAAATAAGAGAGTCTCTCTTAACAAACTGAAACAACTGAAATCCCAGACTGAAAATTTTCCAGTACACTGTATTTTGAAAACACCTTAAAAATTGTTGTGAATCCATAGGCCCTATATACAATGTAATTATATAGGCTTATTTAAATAGTTTCATTTAGGATTTTTGTATATTTTTATTAAATTATAATGATGTTTTTGTGTTCTATGTATGTATTTGTTTTTTACTAACGTAGATCTATTTTTATGGATTTGTGGAATGTGCCCTGAAAAATATTTCCACTCCTGCAGAGGAAGATAAATAATATTAATGTTACTTTCTTCTTCCTCTTCTTCTTCTTCTTCATCTTCAAGGTGGATATTTAGACCCAATTCGCTCAAACTGCATAGGATTGAAATCATACGTATATCCCTTTTCTCCTTGGATGTCTTATATTACGGCTACCTGTATGTCTACAGGATGATTCACAATAAGTATTACAGACTTCTACAAGTTGTAGAGGGGAGGGGACATGGCACAAAATTTTTATAAGGAACCCATGCCCACAAACGTTCCATTTTGATGTAAAATAAGTTTGAATATCGAAATACAATGGGCTGATATCGCGTGTATTGTGTTTCAAAATAAGTATTACAGACTTCTAGGGCACTGTTGAGTCGGAGGAAGATCTTCTTGCACGAATTCTGGAGGAATCAGAAATTATTGAGCACACACCAGGTCTTGTTTGGCGGTGTATTAAAATATGTGTCGCATGTACACTTTGTGCAACGAACAGGGTCTCCACTTGGAACCACTCCAGCTTTTCTTCCAAATTTCCCGCCTAATTTTGTATCCATCCCCGAACTGTCCTTTTTGAAAAAGTTTTGTTCTGAATGAATCAAGAAGTAGCTCTTCAGATAAAATTTTAATAATCTCTCCGATTCGCGAATTGAGAAATGTTTGATTTTATATTTGTAATGAAAATAATCAACGTTGTGATTAAGAAGAATTGATTTTATATATGTATTCTGAAAAATTGCCACCATAATTAACTTTATCTTCTTGGAACTCAGAACTTGGAATGAATCCGAATTATTTCTTCAACAAACAATGTTTTTTTATGCAGCGTCTCCTGTATACCAATTTCCGACCGCTGAGATGAGAATGCAGCTCTATCGCAAATTACCTAAATCAATCCTAATCCAAACCTAAACCTAACCAGAAATCCTTTCTGTGGGATTCAAAAATTCATCATCAAAACCAAATTCAGCATATAGCAATCAATTAAAAATTTTAACTTCGTTAATCAGCAAAATGGGGCAAATAGGATTTGGAGTTCACCTGAAACGAACATTTAAAAATCGCCCTAGATGACTTAATTTTCGAGTTTTCGCAACAAATCTCAGTACATATTAATTGCCATAGAACGAGGAAGGTATTCTCCAAAAATTGGCGAAATCTGACTGTCAGAAGTGGGGGTTTACCTCAAACCCAAAATTAAAAAAAATCTCTGTTTTCACTGCAATCCGACACATTTAAAAACTGTGACAATAAATTGATTGGTTGGTGACTAATATACTGCTGGTAATACTGAAGCCATTCGTAGTTACACGATTAATTAATGTTTAAAAGTTAACAATAGAAGGATATGTTGCGTAAAACATCAAAATCGAAAGAAAAATTCGATTTGGTAAGGAATTCGCTTAGTTTAAGTAATTCCTACGTGACGGACTTTTGTTCTTTTAAGTTTTCTTTTTAAAGTCCTGTCATTAGCATAACCCTGGCCTACTGCATATTTACAATACTGTCACGGAAGCATGATAAAACTTTAAATATAACTGGTTAACCAAGGTTACTATAATAAAGTTAACAATAGCTGCGATTTACTTCATAATCCTATTCATGTTCTATTAGAGGTCAAATGATGAAACGAATATACAACAAAGAGTAAATTAATCATAACAATAATAAATAACCGATCGAATCTGCTCTAATGGTATTAAATAGTGTGATTAGGGAGGTCATGTGAATAATTTTTGGATCCAGTAAAACAGAGTGATGTTTTTCTCCAAACATTTTGAACTAAGGTGTTAAATATAACATTGATATCTGGTAAGTCAGTCGTCCTCAACTAAATTATTAAATAGTTCCAATATGGAGGCCTTACAAAATCAATGTTTCATCTTCTGAATTTTAACTGGTATTTTAAAAGTGTTCATTGTGGACTGTTAGACAACATTCGGTATGAGACCATAGGCTAGTGATCAGTGTTCTGACTATAGTTTATGATGTAGAGGGTTCGATTCCCGGTCAGACTACAAGAATTTTTCCTTAATGGGAATTATTGCTGTAGTTGCCTATTGTCTGAATTTATGTTAATTTTAGGCTAAGGACTCCTCTGGCGATTCATTACCATTTACCAGCAATCATATCATCGGGGTAACGTAACCCCGCCTTCCAGGTGTCTCTACCTAAGAAATGGATTACAATTCTGGCAATGCTAGGGGAAAAAGCCATAAATCTCAAAATATAACCTAGTGGAATTAAAAATAAATAAATAAACATTTAGTTTGAAAATTGAAGACAGTAATCTTGCATATAATACCCTATACGAACTGCAATGTCGTCAATAATGAGACGACAATCTTAGTTATATATTGCCCACGCGTAGAGAAATCAACAAAGGAAATAACTGCAAAAAAGGATGTTAGTAGATAAACAGCAAGGTTATTACTGTAGAATTTTAAGATCAAAGTTTGAAGACACTTTTTTAAATTGTATTGCTACAGTGCCATAGGCCTATTCTCACATTGAAATTAATTTTCGAAGAAAATTTTCTTACATGGGAACTGTCAACCATTGCATGTCGAAATATATCTTAAATTTCTTCCAAAGAACCGTTGTGATGTGCAAAAGCCGTGTCCAAATTTTATCTGCCGTTTTTAACTGAAAGCCACTAAAATCGAGCGCAAAATCTCTCGTTTAAGCTATATGGAAGTAATACATCATCATCATCATCATCATCATCAACATCAACAACAACAAAGATTAAGCCCAACGGCCTGTTCCAATCTCATTATAGGTCGAATTGGTCCGTTCATCTCTTCAATGGTCTTCCCAACATTCTTCTCCCTTTTGATTTATAATTATACATTCTTCTTGGTATGCGCTGTTCATTCATTCCTAATACGTGCTGAAGATAAGCATTTTGATAATATTTTATTCTTTCACAGAGATTAAATATATTAAGTTCTGTTCTTATATCTTCGACTTTCTTTTTATCGGTCTTTTGATATCCTGCTATTGCTCTCAACATCTTCATTTCTGCAGCCTCTATTGTTTACTATCTGCCTTTGTTAATGTCCAGGTTTCACATCCATAGATAAGAGATGGGACTGCCAATACTTTGTAAAACTTCAAAATAATTTCTGTGAGAAGGTTGACTTCGACCAAGAAGTTTGCAACGGTCTACGAGGCGACGTGATACCAGGCGATCATCACAACGGCTCAAGGGGCGGAAGCAGCAACCCTCTCTAAAGGGGTTAATACTTAGAGGAGCATGGATAGATGCTCTGAGACAGCAGCCCTGTCATTATCCTTACCCTGCACAGCGCTCGTAACGCGGTCAGGGGACATTTATTATTACTGATTCATCTCAAAGCAAGGGAAGTAATACAAATCTTGAATTGGTAGAATAGTTAATCTCACTACATATCGTTCGCTCTGCGTCCCGCCTCACTTTACTCCGATCTCATGCATGCAAGGAGTCCATCTGCTACGTACATTAGGTTGCCATTGCTGGATTATGGCATCAATCTGTACCATGCAGTTAAAAATGCATTTTTTCTGACAATATCATCTATAGAAACTCCAGGGCGTGACATGTCTTGAAGGCCCTTGATCTACCGGCCACATCCACACATGATAACCAAAGTGGTGGACGATCATGCAGCCAGTAGCATTCTGGATCCCCCATCCATTATACCTCGATTTCTCAGGTCTTGCCAATGATTCTGTATTCTTAATACATACATCATGGGTTGAGTCCGAAAGAGTATACCAATCGTTTCAATGCAATAAACATGAAGGTATCGGTTCACGTTCAGATATAACGCTTTTCCTGTTTTAATAAGTTTTGCGTGCGTCCACCTGTAGGGCGACGATTCTGAATTTCGTTATACAGTTATGTGAGGCCATACACACATTCAAAAATATCTAAAGGAATCTCATAAATATAAGACTCGCCATAGATCTCTAAAAAAAGTATATTAATATAAACCCTATAATAATATATTATTATAATTATAATTATATAACGGTATAATTATATAATAACGGTAAGGTATAACTTCCTAGGTTGCGAAATATCATACACAGCGGAACCATATATAAATAACAAACTAAATAAGTTTAATTATATAACAGGAACACTAAAAAGAACTTTGAAAAATAAAGCCAGGAAAGACTCTATAATGAAATTATACAAGACAATGGCAGTGTCTATTATTACTTACGGATCCGCAACACGGACAGTGACAACACAACAATTTGCCAGAATACAAGCTACTGAAATGAGATTCGTCAGACCAATAGAAGGATATGAAAGAACAGACAAAAAACATAACACAGAAATAAGACAACTAAAAGTAAAGGAATTAAACACAACAATAGAGAAATACAGAACAAACTGTAAAGAACACTTGGCAAGGATGACTGAGAATAGAATACCAAAAGCAGCATACAGCTATTCACCACGAGGAAGAAGAAGTTTGGGAATACCAAAGAAAAGATGGAAAGAACAGCAATTTGGAACCGGAACAGGCTAGTAAATAAGCCTAAACCGTGAAGAAGAAGAAGATAATATTATTTTTATAATAATAATATTACTTTTATAATAATAATAATATTACTTTTGTAATAATAATAATAATATTATTACTTTTTTAATAATAATAATAATATTATTATTATTATTATATTAAACCAGTAATTCAGTCTAAAAATAAAGGGATAAAAAACATGAAAAATACTCTTCGAGGGGAGTTAAATACGATGATCGTGATGATCAAGGAGTTGATCCATTTCAATCTATACATATTAACATGACGTCATTGGACATAGGCCAATGTAAAATTACTGTAGAGAAAAGACGTGACAGATGATTCTGTTCTCATTATAGCACTGAAACGGTAACGTCTCCCAACACGAAATCAAAATTGTATCCACTAAATCCTCTCTGAAACTCCAGCAGTGTGTAAACCGATAACGAGTACAATTATTTCACGTTTTGTTATGAATTCACACGACCAGTGCGTGTGAACCACAATTTGCGATTTGTTGTGTTTAGTTCATGTGAGTTTAGAGTTAATCTTAAAACATAATTGGCATTAATTACATCGCTTGTGAATGAACTTTCCACAACATGCGTCAGCATCTAGTTAAAATGTAATTGTAACACGATAAAAAGTTTGGACACCATGTATCTTTAACAAAGTTTACTGAACAACAGGTACTTTGTAGTGAGAAAACAATGGCGTTATGTATCTCTTATCTTTCTTCCGTTCGAAAACGTTAAGTAAACACCAACTTGCTTTCCCATGTACAAATATTTTCATTATTTCCATAGTGAATGATGTAGTGCTTTGTAATTCATTTTATTCTGACATTCTGAAGTTTTCTGGGAACAGCCCGTACAGTCTACAAAGGTCAACAACTTTCTGATAACGCAGTGTTATGGTTATACTACCGTAATAAGGTGTTTCCTAAGCTAGATTTAAATGTTGTTTACTAATTTCACAATCATCATTAGGTGTCTATGGAATTTAATTAATGATTATTGGGCTTCAACTTGGGCCGCTTGTCTTCGAATCTCGAAATGATACTTACTTACTCACTGGCACTATCGATCCCGTAGGTTCATGGCCGCGCGAACATAAGCTCTCCCATACATCCCTATCCTGAGCTAATGCTTTCCAATCATTCCCTGTATAATCTACTTCCCTCAAATCATATTTTATGTTATTCTCCCACCTCATTCTTGGTCCACCAACTGGGAGTTTTCCTTCTGGTTTTCCTACAAGAAGCTTCCATGCATGCCTTTCATTCCCCATAAGTGCCACATGTTCTGCCCATTGCACTCTAAGAGACTTAATTGTTCTTATTATATCTGGCTTCCTATGAAGACCATGTAGTTCATTGTTATTAAGTCTTCTCCATTCACCTGCACGTTCATCTCTCTTTGGTCCAAAAATTTTCCAAAGAGAGATGAACAGACAGATGGATGGAGAAGACTGCATAACAATGAACTACATATAGTCTCTTCCCTCCATGGTATCTTTACCTTGTCATGGTGGAGTGGCTTGCATGCTTAAATGATCCCAAGAGCTATGCCGGCGGTAGCATTTCAGCCGATAGGGTTACCCATGCCGGACTGGTCGAAAGTGATAAGCCAGACGATAAAAGTACCTTGGTCGAAATAGTGACGATCTTTCACCGTAAAAATACAACCGTCAAGAAATGTGGACATGAGTTCCACTGGGGTAACATTTTCCGGAGGTCAAATAGTCCCCCATTCGTTTCTCCGGGCGGGGACTACTTCAGGGAACCCGTGCCAAAGGCTCAATCTCGAAATGATACTTACTTACTTACTCACTGGCACTATCGAACCCGTAGGTTCATGGCCGCACGGACATAAGCTCTCCATACATCCTTATCCTGAGCTAATGCTTTCCAATCATTCCCTGTATAATCTACTTCCCTCAAATCATAGTTAATGTTGTTCTCCCACCTCATTCTTGGTCTACCAACTGGGCGTTTTCCTTCTGGCTTTCCTACAAGAAGTTTCCATGCACGTCTTTCATTCCCCATACGCGCAACATGTCCTGCCCATCGCAGTCTACGGGACTTAACTGTTCTTATTATATCTGGCTTCCTATAAAGACCATGTAGTTCATTGTTATGTAGTCTTCTCCATTCACCTATCTGTTCATCTCTCTTTGGTCCAAAAATTTTCCTAAGAACTTTATTCTCAAATACTCGTAATCTCCTTTCCTCCCTTAAAGTAAGAGTCCATGTTTCACACCCATATAATATAACTGGTAGAATAATAGTTTTATATATTTTCAGCTTAACGTTTTTTGAAAGGAGTTGGGACATCAAAAGTCTCTGCAATGCATAATAGCATGCATTTCCAGAATTGAGCCTATGTTTAATTTCTTTGTGCATCTCATTCCTATTTGTGATTATTGTTCCTAGGTATTTGAATTCAGCCAATTCCTCAAAATTTCCCTCATTTGTCATTAGCTGTCCATTTCCATTATATAATGTATTTCTACGTGTGATCATATATTTAGTTTTACTGATATTTACTTCCAGTCCTAATTTCTTAGTGTTACTCAATAGTGTGTGCGTGTTGGCCTTTAGTATCTCCTCGCTATCGGATGATACAGCTTTTTAATTCCTTATAGGATTTTGGTGATGGCCTGGCATAATTTGAATCACAGATCGGTCCAAGTTATACTGAGGAAATTGCAATGGTTTATCATAAGTAATGCCACGAGTGATTTCCAAATTTATTTAGAGGATTTGGGAATCAAGAGTGGTATTTATTAGGACTATTTAACGAATAAAATTAAGCTGTTTACTCACAAGTCATTATTTAAATATACTTATTTTAAAATATTTATATATTTAATGTAAATGACAATGTTTGAAACAAATGAGAAATGTCGGCTAGTTTCATGTGTTCATCTACTGCAACTAGATCATATTATTTATTCCCAAATAGGATCGCAATATTGTAAGAATGCACCTTATTGTAGAAAAAATGAAAAACATCGAACTATATATTATAACCAACTTTATAGGTTATTAATTATTTCTTTTTAGGAAACAACTCTGTAAAAGCATTATTTAAAATCACAATTGAGGGGTCTAGCGAGAAAGGGAGCTATGCCACTTTGAGAAGAAATGGAAATAATCAGTGATATTTATATTAAAATGTGTATTTTTCCTTTTGCATAGTTTACATGACAGCAAGTTAAAGAAGAAAGAAGTTACCCCTTTACTGTACAAATAATTTCGTAATATAATGCTTTATAAAACCAAATTTATTTCCATTCTTCTCAAAGTGGCCTAGCTCTCTCTCTCACAAGACCACTCAATTATTGAACACACAATTATCAAATGTGTAGTTCGAAGGAATCTATTCATTATTTGCTATATTCAACGCATTTGTTCGAGAGTCAATCACCAAAAAATAATGCTCTTACCTATTCAGAATATTAAAAAGGAGGAGCTTTCTATACGATAAACAGAAGTAGATAAATATCGAGGTGAAACACGACTGCGATTGATTGTAAATGGAAATTCATTGAAACGTGATTGGTCATTGACTTCCATTTGGGGCACGAGTTAAATAATCATGAACATTTCGCTTTTGTGACAATTTAACAGAATCTTGTATAATTATAGGCCTATTACTTGTTTTATTTAATGGTAAAAGTGTAACAATTAATGAAGATCTTAAATTTAATGAGAAAACAATATAACTCCATAGCAGCATATATACTCCTTGTAAAGTTTTATTTTTAAGGGGGGTAGAATTTAAGTTGGAATACATATAACTTGCAATTATCAATAATTGAGATATATATATATATATATATATATATATATAAGAGCTGTTTTAATGGCAACTTTAACAGATTTTTTAATAATTGTAATAATCGAATAGTTGCCCCGAAAAGGGATCTAACCTACAACAATTCGAAAGTTGAGTTTTCATTGGATTAGTGATCTATCCGAAGAGTATCACGGCATGGTGCATGTACCATTATCCATACTCTCTTCCAGATCTGTTTTATTATTTTTTAAAGTTAGCTTTCAAACGAACAGTGATCTATATGTAACAAAATGGCGGAAGCAGTTAGTCAAGTCATTAATAGCAGTGCATAAAAACAATTATTGCTCATGTGCAAATTCATTTCACCAGTTCCGTGAATTATAATCAGAATCTTAAAAAAATTGAGTGAAAATAAGAAAGACACAAAGAATGTAAGGAAATAGCATAAAATGGAAAATAAATAAATATTGAAAACTGATTAAGTTAGACTTTTTCTATCTGAATCGGTGTTCAAATATGTATTTTATATTTCTTATTATAGCATTTTTAGTTAAATATAAATGTTGGATCATTTTTCCACACTTTTGCACTCAATTCTGTATTAAATTCTTAATATTTAATTACTAGCATGTTATTTTGCATTCAAATTGGCTGCATATGATTCCAACAGGATGAGAGATTAAAATGTATGTGATATAATAAAGGTATTAGCCTCAAAATAAACATTATACTTTTTTTTTCGTTTTCCCAACAATTTGTAGCTTGTGGCTTAGATCTCTTTTCGAGCCAACTACTCAATTGTTAAATGTTAATAAAAAATAATGTAAGTCAATAGCAGCTTATATGAAGGTAAAGTGCTCCCGCTACAGGTCTTAAGAGGTCCTTGGTTAGTAGGAGTTATGGCTCCCACTTTTCTAGACAATCGGCAGTTTATGTCAGCTATGTTGTCAAAGTTTGTATAACTGCCGCCTTTTTGTCCAGAACAATCGTCTGGTTCCCGATTTTGTTAGAGGCTGAGTCGACCCCATGGGCAATGTTAAAGGTTTAGGTATTTTAAAAAGCATGTATCCACCCTGCTTGTAACGTATTGTCTTAACCAACTACGGTGTACCCCATTCGGGATTAGAACCCGAGATCTCTAACTTTATACATTAGCGCTCTAACCAATGATCAGTTTGAGAATAATATATATAAGAAAAATTAATGTTTGTGTTAGGATTCCTGAATAGCTCAGTAATTGAGAATAATATGTATGAAAGAAAAATAAATGTTTGAGTTAGGATTCCTGAGTAGCTCTGTTGGTTAGAGCGCTAACGTATAAGTTAGAGATCTCGGGTTCACATCCCAATTCCGGCATTTATTCTTCTTTTCATGTCATAATTGACATTCATTGCTAAATGTAAAAGATATAGTTTTTAATGAGCTGTTTTTAATGACAGCATTAACTGAGTTTTATTTATAGTTTTAACGATTACCGGTTTATTTCGTTTTTTATTTAAGTGTGAAACCGTAATAATATACCTACTTAAAAGCTAATGAGAATATATGATATATATTTTAGAGCTGAATTAGTGGGCACGCGAGTAGCTTTATGAAAGGCCTATGCCCAGAATTTCTTTCTTGCAGGCTTTAATAATTAGAATATGTCTGCCAATTGAATAAACACTGAGAAATCATAGAAAAATATTATTCCTGTTTTATTCTCATTGGAGCAATGTATGGACAACTTTTAACAATAAAAACATTGCTCAGTTTTGATGTATAAAATTCACACTTTCAAAAGAAAATAATTCTTCAATGGGTACCATCTGATTGTGAATAGAAAAAATGAGAAGGCAGAAGAATTTGTCAAGAGTGTCACATAATAGTCCAAAGTGTATTAGGAAACACGATACTATACATAAAAGAATATCTGACAAAACACTCCGAAAAAACAAAAGCGCACCACTGAAGGCAGATGTCAGAATAGATTGTAAAATACGGTACAAAACTTGAAGATATTCCTCGCTGGCAAAAAATAGAGGAGTTGCAGAGTTCAGGATGACAACAGATCCAGATTACCTACTTTTTTTTGGGGGAGGGGGTGCTTATTTCAACCTAATATGAATCTACTACAGCAAACCAATATGTATCCTTTATAACTATAACATCTTAGGTTCAGAAATTCTGAAAGCCTGCAGTTCCCCTCAAGGGCGACAACAGTGGAGAATATATTGGGAAGCCAGAGAACACTTTCTACTGAAACATTAATACCTCATACTTACTTTTCCTTTATTTTTTTTCTGTGCTACGTTACTTTCTTCGATCAACGATATATATCAAGTGACTGTTGCTTTAAATTAATAAAATGAAAGCTATTCTATGTCTAATTCGATAACTAACTAACTCATCTGTACTATCGAACCCGTAGGTTCATGGCCGCGCGGACATAAGCTCTCCATACATCCCTATCCAGAGCTAATGCCTTCCAATCATCCCCTTTATAATCTATTTCACTCAAATCATAGTTTATGTTATTCTCCCACCCCTCATTCTTGGTCTACCAACTGGGCATTTTCTCTCTGGTTTTCCTACAAGAAGCTTTCTTGCACCTTTTTCATTCCCCATTCGGGCCACATGTCCTGCCCTTCGTAGTCTACGAGGCTTAACTGTTCTTATTATATCTGGCTTCTTAGAATGAAGAACTAATAAAGAATGAATTAGTAAAATCAGAAATATATATATATATATATATATATATATATATATAATCAGATATCCAACTTTCCAGAATATAATTAAGGAAATGTATTTCGATTCTGCGAAATAATTTCACATATGCTTTATATAGGCCTATTATGTAGATTCAATCAGCTAAATATGTTTTATAAATGATAACAGATTTTATCAATACAATGACAGATAAATATTAGATTATCTTACGATATAAATGACACCGGACTTAAACCGGGACTGTCCAAATAAGTTTCAGCCTTGTTTAAATGTTGCATGACAGGATTAAGAGTGATTTAATCACAGTTATTATTAAAATGTGTTTTACAACTTAATTTAACATTACTGAATATGCACGAAACAGTCTAGTAGCGGTATATTTTGTCATGCGATATTTCACTCCCCTAATTTTAGTGCTAGCATTACTAATTCGCGTTTAAAACAATTTAGAATTTTTATGCTTATTTCAGAAAAGTATACTTTTTCTCCAGAACACTTATAAAAACTTTATTACTATTTAATGTACTACATAACTCAATAAATTTGATGCACTGAAGATTCATTTTATGCGAGAACGAAATATTTGTTATCTCAGGGAGTTTAAAATTGTAATAGTACTTGAAGTAACTATAAATAACTGCAATTTCCCATCCCATTAACGCAGTTTAACCTCTCACCTTATGGGTAGAATTAATGCATTTAAAAACTTACAATATTTGTTATAAATGATTTTATACAACTTTGTAATGTCGTGATGATCTTGGAATAAACTCTTTCCTGAAATTAGGGGATACCGTATGGTTATTTCAATGCAAGTTAAACGTTTAATCAATGTTAGTAGCCAGTCTTCATTTTTAGTTAACGTCGTATCCATTTTCGTTCCGTTTCATTCAAATTTGTTTACTATACTAATTGTTTAATGCCTTAGTATTTTATGAAATCACTATATATTTCTAATACCTAATAATAATAATTATTATATTATTATTATTATTATTATTATTATTATTATAATGACATGTCTTAAGAATGGAAGATGAGCGATGGCCGAAGCAACTATATGAATGGCATCCGAACAGAAAGAAGAAAAGAGGGAGACCAAAGTTAACATGGAAGGAAAACATGAAGACAGTAATGCAAGCTAGAGGGCTAAGCATTGAAGATGCCCTAGACCGTAGGCTTTGGAGATTTGGCACGGGAAGACGGCAGCAGCTGTAAAAACCCGAAGATATATATATATATATTATATATATTATTATTATTATCATCATCATCATTAATCATGGTTTAGAATGAGTTAGTTACTCTATACTTCTAAATATTGTACATTTATAATTTTTACTGGTCAAGTGGTAGAAAATGGTTCTCAGTCAACTCTGCAGTATTTATATGATGATTATTATTATTATTATTATTATTATTATTATTATTATTATTATTATTATTATTATTATTATTATTATTATTATGAGTTTATGCAGGAAATAAGATCAAAGATAAACTCAGGAAAATATGTAATATCTGTCCTGAATGGAATATTATGGGATAAACATATAAAAAAGAAACTAAAGTTAAATTTTTAAAAACAATAGTTGGAAGTATTGACTTATGGTTCAGAGGTTTGGACTATACATTATCAGATAAAAAGAAAACTAATGGTAGCAGAAATTGACTATTATTGGAGAAGATCTGCTACAATATAAAGGAAAGAGAAAATTAGAAATGAAGTTATAAAAGAGAACATGAATGTACAAAACTCAATATTAGAATTTATCCAAGAAAAGCAACTAAAATGATACGGGCATACTAGGCGAATGGAGGATGAAAGATTATCTAAGAAAATAATGGAATGGACACCAGCAGGAACGATAAGGAAAGGACGACCAAATCTCACATGGATCCAAGAGATTAGAGAAACTTTGAAGGACTGGGAAATAGAGGAATACATGTGTTATAAACTTATAATAGAGACGAATGGAGGAATTATAAAGCGAAATTGGAGACAAATCATTGGTGCCGGAAAAATGTATAGCATTGTCGAAACTGGAAATATATATATAATTATAATTATTATTATTGTTGTTAATACTCCACGGCACGAGAGGCTACAAAGAAGGCAACTTGGCCTTTCAGCCGGCTGTTGCCCCATATCCACATATGTTAATATATAGGCGTATGATCATCTAGCTAATATAGGGGGTGACAAGTGTCAGCATGTCAGTTCCCCAGCAGTTATATCTGGTTTTCTCAACCTGAACCACTACTTATTGTAGCTACCAAATTCTTCACGATTCTGGGTGGGCATACTGGCCGAAAATTCCATGAGAAAAGTTCTACCCCATGGAGGCTCGAATCAGCGGACGTTCCGTAGCTCTGGGCCAAAGCAACATGCCTCAAACCGCTCAGCTACGGCGCGGGATTATTATTATTATTATTATTATTATTATTATTATTATTATTATTATTACCACTATCGAAGTAATAACATCCTTAAATCAGAACATTTGTATAGGAGAGCATTTTGGACGTTTCTCATGAGATACTTGAAGATTCTAATTCTAGTGATGCGTACAAATCATTTGTGAACTTTGATGATTTCCCACAATAAATAAATAAAAATAAAACCTCAATGGGAACCGAGCTTTACGTATCGCTTTCTTTTTCACAGCATAAAAAAAATTCTGACTACGAAATTCTTCAAAATGGAAATAAACCCATGCAGTGATCCCTACAAGTATTTTTGTAAAGTGTGCCAACTATTACAGATAGTAATAATAATAATAATAATAATAATAATAATAATAATAATAATAATAATAATAATAATAATAACAATATATCATTGATACTTTGTTACTATTATTATTGTTGTAAAAACTAAAAAAATTACGTTTCGAGAATAAAATTAAATTATGACAAAATGAGAATACTGTTGAATAAAGGACAAAAATATGTTATACTGTACATAATCTCAACTCTCGATGGAGCCTTCCTGCGGGCGCCACTGTTCCTGTTACGTACATTTACTGAATGTAAATAACTTAAGCATTAAATAAGGCCTGTGAGCAAAACTGATAAACTTTTTTACATACGGCTTTGAAAATGACGCTAATAACCTGAGATTGAAAATAAGATTTTTTAAAATAAAATACTACCTCTCATCTCTATAATCTACTCTTTGTAACAAACTGTATAACTTCACCAGAGACTTATATTTCAGTATACGTCACTTGAACGAGATTGAGAAAACGACAATTTCACTGTCACTGAAATTTGGCACTTGTAACATTTTGTTATCAGAGAGACGCAGAAAGCACAAAACACTTGCGGCAGAGAACTCGCACGACTACGTAATGTTAGTCCCAGGTGGTTTTGTCCTTTATCTACCAGGAAGCGTAACAAGCGATGTCAGTTCATTAACTCGTCACATGTGACGTCACATATCACGATCAACCGGAGACATAATAATTTAATAACGTGCTATGCAAACATAGGCCTACGTCATGTAAACAAAAACGACAACCAGAAGTTGCATATTTTTAGCGTTTTCAAAACTTAATTAATTCACTACTTTGCTCTAGTGGTAACGTCATTGCCTTGAACTTAGCGACCCAGGTTTGAATTCGGGGTTGAAACAATATTTCTATCCATCCATTCAATGGCTGATTGGTTCAAATTTGAGCTTTAATCTCCCTTAACTTCTGCCTCCAGTCATTTCTATTTTGCGCGGCAAGCATCAAGCTGCGACACTAAAGTATGTTTGCAGCATCTTCCTTGATACCATCCTCCCATCGTTTCTTCTGTCTTCCGACTCGTCAATTCCCCATAAAATATGCTGTAAGATTTTTTTTTATTTCCGGTCTATTGACATCCTTTGTATATGGCCAACTCACTCTAGTTTATTTAGTTTAATAAAAAAGACAAGGTCAAATTCGCTATTTTGTACGGTGTTATACATCGAGCGGATATGCGCCATTTATAAGTTTCGAGAAAAATACGTTTAAAGTTTAAGACAATCTTCACTGTTTATTGAATCCCCAAACTAACAATATTGGATATTGCAAGTTATTTTCCTTCTTTGACAGTTATGCATCAACAATCTAAGAGCGGGAACATTTGGCGCTTAGCTGTATGATGCACAATTTAGATCAGAATTTATGAAAGTGTAGTTTCATAGCCGATTGTTGCAAAACATAGAATTTCTGAAAGGACCGATGGCGTTTACATGTTTCTTTAATAATAAGGCTATATTTAAAGATTTGGAGCTAAAAATGTGCGTACACATATTTCATGAGCCAGTGCAACTGGCATCAAAATTTAATTTTTTTTAAAATGGCGCTTACCCGGTTGATGCATAACATCGTCTATTTGTCGTATAATTGCTTGTTGAATCGTCTCCACAGGCAATTAATATGTATCGGTCCAAATATTTTCCTGAGCACTTTTTTTTTTCAAAATTATTTTAGGGCTACCTCTGATCTTTTAGTGAGGCTCCATGTCTCACTACCATAAGCCAAAACAGTTATTATTAAAACTTTATGTAGCCTTATTTTAGTTGCTGAGTGTATGTTATTACTCTTCATTAATTTATGAAGTGAGTAATAAGCTTTGTTGGCTAATTTTAGTCTTCTTTGTTCTTCAACGTGTTGGTCGTTATATCTATAATACATGAGGCATGATAGTTAAAAATTTTCACAATGTTAAAACATATTTTTATAGGCCTACTATTAGATTGCTGTTCTATCATTGTATTAACACCTGTCTGTATCATAGCTTATGTTTTTTGTATGTTGATTTCTAAGGTTATATCTTCTGTTGTTGCTTTAAATTCTGTATACAATCCTTGAATGGCTTTGTTACATCTACTTAAGAGACATACGTCATCCGCAAACCATATCCTAGGGGAGGTTGATACCGAATCTCTTCCTTCCTTGTAAGACAAATATGTATTGGGAAGGATCAAATATATTCCAAATACAATCTAGCTATCACAATCGCCCGTATGAATTTTGGAGTGAATGGTTTCTGTCTTCAGTATTTGTGTTGACTCTTAGATGGTTCACAATTGTGGTGATCACCCATCGGAGGAGGCCCTCCTTAGTAATTACATGCACAAAAATGTATTACGTGATACACATTACACACATATTATTATTATTATTATTATTATTATTATTATTATTATTATTATTATTATTATCTGCCGTGGTGGACTAGTGGTTATGCTCTTTGCCTTTCGTCCCGAGGGTTGCGGGATCAAAACCGGCTGGGGTCGATGGATTTTTTAGGATGGAAAAATCCAAAGGGCAAGTCCTCCGGAAAGGACTTTAAACCGTTGGCCCCCAAGTCTGAAGATTTTTCAGGCTCGTGAAAGATCCTTAATCCTGAATAAAAAGGCCTCAAAGCAAAAATTTACTGAATTTCCCCGTCCTAGTACTACCTTGGTTTCTTAGATGTCAGTATTAGGCAGAAAGCTGACCATGGGTCACTCCAATGACATCTATAAGAAAACAAGTATAACTAAATTAGTATGGTTTAATTTCTTCCCTGTAAGGGGAGAGCGCCTAAATCTCGTTTGAGGGAAACAAAGGCTGACAAGATTATAATTTACTAGCTAATACTCGGTGTGCGTTGCTATGCCGAAATAAGTCAAATGTGTTTTTATGTTTAGTTGAATAAGTTAAAAGAAAAATAATTATAAATTTATATCGTAATTATTTTTAGATACCCCGTGCTGATTACCCGGCGTTGCTCGCGAATCTACTTATGCCGATCTTCTTGGTATAAATGAGCTGAAAAATAAAAATGGTAATTGAGAGTTATCCGTAAAAGAATACCCGCCGTACGCTGCTACGCTTGCCAGGGAATCTAACCATTCTGATCTTCTTGACATCAATGAGCTGAAAGATAAAAATGATGAGTTATCCGTAAAAGATAAACATATGCTGTCGCGGACTTTTTTGTAGATTTTTTTTAGATATCCTATTCTGTAATATTAATTTTGTGTATTTGTTACTGTTTAGGCGGCGTAAGCCATTTAAGCGCCCAAAAAGTTCCGAAAAAAAAGTTTTTCACTACAAAGGATAATTTTTAGGGGTGAAGGGGTTGAGTATTATAACTCCCTTATAGCCTAAAACCTTCCCCAGAATCTCCTGAACATTTTTCAAAAAGCCCCATCACAATCGGATGAACGGTACGGCAGCGCGTAAAATACAAACAAACAAACACTGATTTTTATATACTAGACTAGATTATTCACTGCCACCTGTTTTTCATTTCGGCATCTCTGGTATTCTCTCCTGGCATTGGCGTATTGTAACCCACTTCTGAAGTTACGCTGCCCCAATGATATGATAGTTGATGATGATGGTAATGATAAGCCGGGAGAGGCCTTATTCCTAATCTTAATCTAATGAGATGAATACGATAATTATGATATTGATGGCCAGATGTTGTTCGGGGACCTTTTGGGACTTTCAGTTTCCTGACATTTGTCTTACAGGTGAGGAAATATCCAGAAAAAATCTCACCCAGGAAACTCGTCCCTATCGGGGATCGAACCTTGGCCCGCAGCATGACAAGGCAGCACGCTACCTCGAGACTACAGAGGTGGACACCAGACATACAAATATAATCTCCTGTATGTTACATTAAACTTGGTTATAGGCTATTTTTATTTACTGCTGATTTTATATATAGTTTATTGCGAGGAAAGCAGTAGTGTCGCTGCCATACCCAGTGGGGGTAGTCGGCCAGGACAAGCTCCCTGGACGATCGGGCCTTTTCGGGGTTTATCTTTTCGTATCCTCGCTTCCTATGGAAAACTGAAAGACCGAATGGTCATCTGGTCATCATAATCTTCATTTATAATATTCCTCATGTAAAATCAGTATTAATAACAGTATAATACAACAGGTGAACAATTTTAATTATTTGGGATGCAATGTATCATACTGCCCAAAGGAAGATATTAATATTAAATTAAATAGATTTTACATAAATGTAGTATGCACTTATTATCCCGACACTGAAAAATAAAACTTTGAGGAGCACACAATTAAAATTTTACAAAATTACTCGGCAGTGCCTTGTCTTAACATGATGCATTACTCGGCCCAGTGAAATTGGACCTCTTAACCCGTTATCAGACAGAAGGAAAATAGAAACTGTCAGATCAATGAAGTTCCTACTTTCAGTAGCAGGTGCTGACAATTTATATGGAACACGAGAAAAGAAGTGAGGTATATTTAGGACATGCGACTTTAAATCATATTTCAATTTTAAGCAAACAGAAGTGACAACATAAGAAACACCTGGTAATAACATGTCCGGAGAATGTCCTACAGATCCAAAATCCCTCAATTGTTACTAAAGTACAAACCACTAGGACATAGAATTTTGGAAGGGACGCACCATTTACTAGATGGATGGATCCATTAAATCCCTCTTGATTTGAAAACAGGGTCAAAAGAAGGCCTCAATTTTCATGAAGCCAGAAGAAGAAGAGGAGTAAGAAGAAGAATGTTTAAATGTGTATGAATTTGGTGAGGTGATTAGTGTGTTTCAGTCCTTGTAAGTGGTGAGGTTTTGTCTTCGGAGGAGACTATCGAATTGAGCTAATCACTCATATTCGGGAAGTTATTCCCGCATGTTCCCGTGCGATTAAAGAACAAAAAAACATGTTATGTTGATCCAAAGTTTTTTAAATTACTCTCCGCCACTGTAAGGCTCGAGTGGCGTTGGATATGTAAATGTAGCTGCCTATAAGGTGAGAAGTTAAACTAACAAGGGACCTGTTAACCATTGTAGGCCGAAACCTACCTTGACATTTCTCTCACAGAAGTGTTTGATGTACCAATGCCGTGTCAAAAAAAAAAACATATGTGGCTTTTTAACTGCAAGGCACAGAAATCGAAGAATCCAGTAATAGCAATACACCGTATGGAGCAAATAAACACCCTTCTCCAGTAAGTGTTGAGTGGAGTGGGGTGGGACGTCAGGTAGTGAGAGTTATACCATCTACCATTTCAGACGTTTTTACTTCCCTGTAGTTTAAATACGATATTTGGCACTGGAGTTTAGTGCCTTGCAGTCATTGGTACCGTATTTATTAATTTTACCTTCATCAACAGATTCAAGAACTGGTTCCTTCTGGATCTGATCCCGACTCCAAAATTGTTTTGTATGTCAGTAAATTAAACATTTAATTCTCATTATCCGTAAATGACTATACATCTTCAGTTTGACAGATAAAATAGAAGAGAAAATGGTATGAACATGTCTGCAGAATGGATATTATCGTCTCACTATGATGGTTGTCCGTTTATATAACAAGGGGTGCCGCGCGACAATGCTTGACAACGATTAACATGCGGAATTATTATAGTGGCGGTAGTCGGCATCTTTGTATTTAATTATATATAACAGCTGCGGGGATACAAAGCGAGCCGCTGGACAAGCATCAAAGTGAGGCTATAATAACATAAGATTTTCTAGGAAAAGCTTAAACTATCAACCAAGAGAAGGAAAAAGAGATCGGGGACCCCCACGAAAGAGATGGACACAGCAGCTATAAAACTTGGAGCCGGAACGAACAAAAATGTTTAAACCTTGCAAGAAGAAGAAGAAGAAGAAGAAGAAAACGAAGAAGAAAAAGAAGTCTTCTCATTAACACCAAAATTTACGTTTAATAAATTTATATGATTATTTAATAATACATTTTAAATGTTTATATGTTTTCATTCATAAAATAAAATAGAATAAATTTTATATCATCATAAAACAGGAGATATTTGTATCGTACTGAGAGTTTCTAACAGGAGTACTTTCAGACAAAAAAAATACTAGAATTGAACATCCCCTTGTCACAACTCCATGGTTCGGCAGGCCCTTAATCTACCAACCGGCTGCTGACCACATATCCACATAGCAATTTAGAGAGGTGAACAAATATCAAGCCAGCATACAGGTGACATATAGTCAGCATGTCCAGTCCTCCAGCTCTTATAAGGGAGCGGATTTTTAGGTTCTAAAATTTAAGATTGCGACATACTACAGTCATAAATTAATTGAACAAGTCTTTATATCCGATCAACTGAATTTCATTTATAACATAACTTACAAAAACATTTCTCAGTATTTTTTTGTGGGATCTAACAATATTACATCTATACATATCTTACTTTAATAATAATAAGTTGGTAAGAGGCACTCGAAAGAGCAATAAGTTATAAGTTTATGATTTGTCTTTTATGAGTTCGTTCAGTGATCCTGCCCATATTCTGCATTGTTTGTAATGGTATCGCTCACACTTTTGGTCGCATATCTTGCATTCACACTAATCACTCAATGGAGTGCTTAGGAACATTTTTGGACCAAAGAGAGATGGACAGGTGAATGGAGAACTAAATGGTCTTTATAGGAAGCCAGATATAATAAGAACAGTTAGGTCTCGTAGACTGCGATGGGCAGGACATGTTGCACGTATGGGGAAGACTTGCATGGAAGCTTCCTGTAGGAAAGCCAGAGGGAAAACGCCCAGTTGGTAGACCAAGAATGAGGTGGGAGAATAACATTAACTATGACTTGAGGGAAGTAGATTATACAGGGAATGATTGGAAAGGATTAGCTCAGGATAGGGATATATGGAGAGCTTATATCCGCGCGGCCATTAACCTACGGGTTCGATAGTGCCAGTGAATGAGTGAGTGAGTGAGTGAGTGAGTGAGTGTGAGTGAGTGAGTGAGTATGAAAGAAATAACACCATGAGGTTTACTTTAATATCTTACTTTTAAGTTGATAATAAATTATATTCTATTTACAATATTCCTTTTTTAATTTAAAAGTGAGATATGTTATATAATTGTAATATTGCTAAATCCCACACAGACTATCGAAAAATGTTTTTTTCTAAGTTATATTATAAAAAGATCAGTTGATTGGATATAAAGACTTATTAAATTAATTGTATCACTATACTATGTTGCAATCTTAACTTTTAGAACCTAAAACTCCGCTCTCTGTTATAACCAACTCACTGGCACTATCGAACCCTTTGATTCATGGTCGCCCGCACATAAGCTCTTCATACATCCCTATTCTGAGTTAATATCTTCCAATTATCTCCTCCATAATCTATTTCCCTAAAATCATGGTTAATGTTATTCTCCAAATTCATTCTTGGTCTAAATTTTCCCATTTTCCTTCTGGTTTTCCTATTAGAAGCTTCCATACCCCTCTTTTATTTCCCATTCGTGCCTCATGTCCTGCCAATCACAATCTATCAGACTTAACTCTTATTATTATTATTATATTTATTATTATTATTATTATTATTATTATTATTATTATTATTATTATTATTATTATTATTATTATTATTATTATATCTGGTTTCCTATAAAGATCATGTAGCTCACTGTTTGAATCGGAAGTCTCACTGCACCCCCCGTAGGCCTAATATAATGCAAGGCTTCCTGATTACCTTCTTCTGGCCATCTATCTTCCTGTAAAGCGACTATATTCAAGGGAGATTGATCTAATTTTTGTGTTAATATTTCTAGTGTTCCACTACCATATAATGTTCTAACATTGCAAGTTGCTAGGAACATGTCCCTGTACATGAGCCTTTGGCATGGATTACCTTAA
Source organism: Diploptera punctata (assembly GCA_030220185.1). Lineage (NCBI taxonomy): Eukaryota > Metazoa > Arthropoda > Insecta > Blattodea > Blaberidae > Diploptera > Diploptera punctata. The sequence goes on from JASPKZ010005692.1 coordinate 876,072, forward strand.
ATACTCCCCGCCCAGTGAACGAATGGGGGACTATTTTACCTCCAGAAAATTTTACCCCAGTGGAAACCATGTCCGCGTTTCTTGACGGTTGTATTTTTACAATAAAAGATCGTCACTCTTTCGACTAAGTTACATTTTTTTGCCTGGCTTATCACCTTCGGGTGCAATTCTGCCGCGGCATAGCTCTTGGGTCATTTAAGCAAGCAAGCCATTCCACCACGACAAGGTAGAGATACCATGGAGAGCCCCTCTGCTATTATAGCTGATTTAATCAACGGAATCGCTACTTATTGTACCTATTCAAATTCCTCACAATGCTGGGTCCTATACTGGCCGAAATACCTTGATAAAAAGTTCCTCCGCATTGGGGTCTCGAAGTGGCACATGCCCTGTAGCTGTGAGCGAGGAATTATGCCTAAGGCATCCTAGAAGATCATAATGTATTTTTGATTAGCGTGATGATAGATAAAGTGAACTTAAGTGGCTCTAACACATTTTGTTAATTAAATTCAATTATGATAACATTTCGAAGTATATAGAGAGTACTTCAAATTAATTAGCAAATATTAGGTCAGGAAGTGAAAAGACAAAAGAAATTAAAATGAAAAAATGCAAAGAGAACAGAGTTGAATGTGAGAATAATACAAAGTTAAATAATGCAAATTAAAAAGTAGGAAAACTCAGAGTATAAACAACTCCAACTTAAAATACAAACGTACTGTGAAGTTCATTATAACTTTTCACAAAAAAAGTTTTCTCTTATATTCGTATATTTATAAAACATGGAGATGGATTCTTACCTCTAACTCAAACTTTACTTTCGTCGCAATACGAACAAAACTTTTGTTTCTTAAAATAGCATAGGCCTATTTCAACAGTGACAGGTGGAAATGACGAATGCTGGTCATGATGCTTATGTATTTACTTGTTATCCCTGAGGAAATGATGTAACTGAAGCCTGATTAATATGGTAACGAGTTACTAATCATTTAAAAGTATCTAATTTGTGATATATGAACAAGTAACTGTAGGAAAGTAGTAGTAGTAGTAATAGTTCCTGTCACTCCTCTTCGAAGCATAGGGCCTTTCTGAAAGCACGCCACCGGATCTGTTTTTTTTGCCAAATTCCTGATTTCATTCCAACGTTTTCTTTATTGATCAATTCCTGTTGTTGCGCCATGTAATGTTTGGTCTTTCTCTTTTTCTAGGCAATCCCTGTGGATTTTTTTTTTGCACACTGTCTAGTTCTCTTCTGAAAGTGTGTCCAATCCATTTCCATTTGCGATATTTAATCTCCTTCTAGTTCTCATCCTGTGACGTTATCTTCCGTAATTCTTCGTTTGATTTGTTATGATATGGATTATTCTTTTCCAAGTCTAACACCCATATAGCTATATATTTTTCATATTGTTATTAAATAGTCTTAATTTAGTTCCAGTTGAGATTTGTGTGACAATTATGAGAATACAGCTTTTGATGTTCTAATTCTGGTCTTAATACCTTCCTGTGATCCTCTTCTTTTTTATATCATGCTTTCTAAATACTAACTTCAGGAAAATAACACTTAGGCCTATATTACTACTCTATTGCTTTGAAATTAATATAAAAACTCTTTGTATTTAAATCCTACCCTATGAATAATTCATGACATTCACTTAAAAATAGCCGCTTTCAAAATTAACATTTTAAACATTATTCAAGGAAAAACATAAAACAGAATAGGTAATATAGAAATCAGAGGAAAGTGCAAAATTTTGAGTATGTCAAAATGTATTGAGGATATAAAATAGATTGAAAAAAAACGTATATACAGTTTAGAGTTAAAATGAATAATATTAAGTTGATAATAAATGAAGCTTATAGAACCCTATGTAGAAAGAGTGAAACATGGTGATCTAAAAACAGAGAGTGGCTGTAAATAGTGAGGCATGGGAGGGAAAATATTCGATGTTTATATACACTAAGAATATGGGAAGAAGAAGAAAATAACGAAATCATAAAAATGGATATGATTTAATTTTCCATATCACATTTTCCCGTTAAACTAAACTTTTAACACATTTTTATTAATAAAATAACTTTTTAGGATTATGCAGTGCTGTAAGTGTAAATAGGAACTAATTTGATAGAACTAGTAAGGAGAGTACAGTATTAAATTAAGTGTAAATTATTCATAACATGTTAGAATTAGTCAGTACCGTAAGTGTAAATAGGAACCATAACTTCCTTGATTAATAATGGACAGAATATTATTTTAGTGTGTAAATATTGAACATAGTTTGATAGGATTAGTCAGCTAAAGTACAAATAAGAACCATATTTTGTTAGGATTAGCTATAGAAAATATATTAATCTAAGTAAGTGGAAATAATAATAATAATAATAATAATAATAATAATAATAATAATAATAATAATAATAATAATAATAATAATTCATTAATATTAGTCATTATTATAAGTAGAAATAGGAACACTAACTTGACAAGTTTAACATTGACAGCATCAAGCAAGTGTAAATATTATTCAAAATAATTTAACATTATACAGTGCGATCAGTATAGCACTGGACAGCAGACGCGGGGATTTCACTACACACTGTTGACGCACTCGTGGCGGGGAACGGACAGCGTAGGATTGCGGTGATACAACCACACACATTTTCGTAACTATTTTACAAATTGTCGTAGGCCTACTTACCAATTTTATTGAAGCAGGTCTGCAACTGTTCACCTTCGTTGTCCATACATTTTGACACCTCTTTATAAAATGTGTTGTACAGATTACGGACTGTTGAACGTGATGGAATTTTTACACCCGGAAATCGTGTTTCAAAAAGTCTCGTACTTGGCTGGCAGACTGAGTTATATTGATCATAAATAAATACACGTTGTTCAGTAGAAAAATTATTAGCCATTATACAGTTTACACTTATACACACATCATTCAGTTTACATTTATATGTGCCTGTTTCATAAGATACAAATTTTAAAATTGAAATAATTAGGGGAGCAAATGATTGCTACGGCTTCGAGAAGGGTACAGATGCCGACTATGTATACCTTAATAAATCTCGAGTAATTCCACTGCAACTTCTTTAGCAGCTCTGCCAGCAAGTCCTAATCCTACGTTCTCGTCGTGCTCCCTGACTGCAGTCGTAATAGACTGTAGCTAACAGGATGGGACGAAAGGCGAGTTCTCAGAGCCTTAAAACTGAGACCTGTCGGCTCAGGGAGCAAACCATAAAAAAACCCAGGTCCTCCATGTCTGGGGGTTAGACGTCAGGCTGGCAACCTGGCCCTGGAAAAAAGTATATCGCTACGTACTTCAGTAAAATATGTCAGCCGGATGGATTTAAATATCACAGACTTAAGGTACGAAAATGGACCTTTGCTATTGGCACATGGAATGTTCAAGGCTTGAATACTAAAGAACAAGAAGTAAGAGATGAGATTACAGCAATGAATGCAGATATTATTGTGCTCTCAGAAACAAACAAAGAAAGGGAAAGGACAGGAAAAATTAGGAAATTATACACATATCTGGAGTGGAGTACCAAAAACTAGTAGAGCAAAAAGAGGTATATCCATTTTGATAAAAAATAAGTTGGTAAAAAATATAGTGTCTTGGGAAGAAATTGATGAAAGAATTATTAAATTAAATCTCAAACTTTTTGGGATAGACCTTATAATAATAGGAGTATATGCCATAAATGAAGATGCAACAACCACAGAGAAAAATGAATTTTTTGACAAACTGTCAGAAATTTTGGACAAAATAAAAAACATCAAGATGTAATAATAACAGGACATTTTAATAGTCGAGTAGGAAGTAGAATGAAAGATGAAGTGATTGGACCATTTGGGGAAAAAGTGGAAAATGACAATGGAGATGGATTGATAAGTTCATGTAAACAACATGGCTATATGATAATGAATAGTTTCTTCCAATATCGGGAAATACATAAATGCACATGGTAACAGCCAACAAAAATTCTCAAAGCAATAATTGATTATATAATTGTGAAACAAAAGCGTGATATGATAGTGGAAGATGTTAGAGTGTATAGAAAACCAGATTTCGGAAGTGATCATTATATGCTTTTGGGAAAATTCATATTAACAAGAAGGAAAAAAAAATATTGAAGTAACGGAAGACAGAATAAATACAACCCTTTTGAATGAACAAAGATATAAAGTAAACTTACTCTATGATGAGAGTATAAAATATATTTTTAAATCAAGATTAAAACAAAAACTTTATATAAATTTAAATAAATCTGCAGTGGAAATGTATGATCAATTAAAGGAAAGTATACATTCAGCAGCTTTAGAAGCACTTGGGACAGAAAATCTAGAATTAAAAATAAATAATGAATGGTTTAATCACGATATTAAAAAAATTAGTAGAAGAAAAAAGAAAGCACGGATGAAATGGTTATCAGATCACTCAACAACATCTCGAAATGAATATATCACTTTAAAACATAAAACAAAGGTGGAAGTGAGAAGAACAAAAAATGAATACTGGGATAATATATGCTCGAATATAGATCATTCGATTGGATATGCTAGGTCCAAAGAAGCTTGGAAAACATTACAAAATATCAGGAAATCAGGAAGAAAGAAAGAAAGAAAGAAAGAAAGAAAGAAAGAAAGAAAGAAAGAAAGAAAGAAAGAAAGAAAAGAAAGAAAGAAAGAAAGAAAGAAGATAAATATTCAGTTGATAAGACCATCATAATGGATGCAACATTACTTCAAGAAAATAGAAATGAGTTTCAACTTCAAAATACGGATATTGAATATAAATTTGACACTCCAGAGATAACAGAAGATGAAGTAAAAAGAGCTTTGAAAGAGGCAAAAAATCGGAGAGCACCAGGACCAGGAAATATTTAGATGGAACTCCTAAAACACGGAGGACATATTTTAGTAACATTTTTAACAAAACATTTTAATAAAATTAAGATTGGAGACGGATAACCCAGAAGACTGGAATTTATCGTATATTACTCCTGTTTTTTAAAAAGGTGATAAAAAACTGTGTATCAATTATAGAGGTATAAGCGTTATATCTTCAACAGCTAGGATTTTTAGTAAAATTATAAATTTTAAACTTAAGAAGATAAAAGATAACTTAAGAGAAGAACAATGTGGATTCCTGAGTGGAAGATCATGTATTGATAATATTTTCTGTATTAGACAATTACAAGAGAAAATCCTAGCAAAAAATAAAGAACTACATATGACCTTTATTGATTTAGAGATGGCATATGATATTGTACCTCCACAATTGATATGGACGGCAATGAGAAATATGAATATCTGTGATAAATGGATTAATATTGTTAGGAGGATCTATAGTAATACAAAAGCTAAAGTAAAAATACAGAATAATTTAACAGAGGAATTCACAGTGAATAAAGGCCTTAAGCAGGGATGCAGTTTATCACCAATTCTTTTTAACATTTATTTAGACCAGGCTCTTAACTTGTGGCATAAAAATGTTCTGAAATGGGTATTCCTATAGGAGGAAAAGTACTGCATTCATTGTTGTTTGCAGATGATCAAATAATGTTTGCAGGGGATGAAGATGATATGAAATATATGATAAATAAACTAATGGAAGAATATAAAAAATGGGGACTGAATATAAATTTACAGAAAACAGAATATATGTGTTTGGGAAAGGATGTGGATGACCTCATACTTGAAATAGGGAAAATAAAAAATGTGAATTTTTTTAATATCTTGGGTCAATAATTACAAGTTTAGGTACCTGTGGGAGAGATGTACAGATTAAATTGCAATGGCAAAAAATGCAATTAACACATTACATGGACTAATTTGGAACAAAAATATTAAAAAGGAAACTAAAATTAAAATTTATAAGAGCATAATACAGAATATTATGTCGTATGGAAGTGAAACTTGGTCTTTGACGGAAGTACAAAAAAATAAAATTAGAACAGTTGAATTTGATTATTTTAGAAGAAGCCTCCAAAAAAACAAGACAGGATAAAATAAGAAATGAATTCCTTTGGAGAGAAATGAATGTCACCACATCAGTTGTTAAGAGGATTGAAAATCAAACGCTTAAATGGTATGGCCATGTACAAAGAATGGAAAATGAAAGATGGCCAAAAATATATACCAATGGTCACCCCCTGGAAGAAATAAACGTGGCAGACCAAGATGGAAATGGAAAACCTACGTCAGAACTATAATGGAGGATAGGAATTTGGAAGAGAGAGATTGGAATGATAGAGATAAATGGAAACTGAAGACGGCAATCCTAAAAGTGGGAGAAAGCCGAAGAAGAAGAAATACCTTATACACACGCCATTCTGTAAACAAGCAAAACGAGCTAGCACCTTATCCACTCGAAGCAAACGATCTGACTGCGACAGTAAATGCATGGGATGTGCTTGTATGCTGCTGAGTCTGCGTACATTTCAAGTCCCGTGCTTGCACGTTTAAGCTTTCGTCACCGCACAGCACAAACCCCGCATCTGCTGTCCAATGCTATACTGATCGCACTGTATTTTAAGGAAGCGTGAATAGGAATAATAAGTTCATTGCTGTGGTCTGAGATACCGTGCTGCCTTGTCACGCAGCGGGAATGGCTTGGATTCTCGGTCCGGACAAGCTTCCTGGCTGAGGTTTTTCTTTTTTTGGGGGGGGGTTCAATCTCTAAGACAAATGTCAGGCAGCTTTGAGACCCGAAGAAAAGGTCACCGAACATCATCTGGCCATCATCATCAACATTATCATCCCAGGGATGGAAAGTAACGGGAAGCTACTACATCAATAATTCCCTAGTAAAACTGCAAATCATAGCATGAAAAGGCCTTAATCCTAAACTTAATGAATATATTAATGATGATAATGATAACCAGATGATGTTCAGAGACCGTTAGGCCTTGCATTTTCCTGACATTTATCTTACAGGTGAGGGGAAACCCCCCAAAAAGCCAGGAAACTTGTCCCTACCGGGGATCGTACCCGGGCCTGCTGCGTGACAAGGCTGCACGCTACCTCGAGACCACAGCTGTGGACACGAAGTCTTAATATTTTGAAAAGTAAACCAATGCATGTAGTATTACATAAATCTGTAGTGGAGCATGCTGTTATATGAAAAAGAAGAAGAAGAAGGACAAAAAAGTAAGTAGGATAATTTTATCTTCTGCAGCAAGCATGGCAATAATAGTAATTCCATCTCTAAATTTTGAGTGGAATAACTGATACCTTTATCCACATTAAACTACTATTATATCAGAACCGTCCACCGCTGTGGTCTCGAAGTAGCGTGCTGCTTTGTCACGCAGCGGGCCCGGGTTCGATCCCCGATCGGGGCAGTTTTTCTGGGTGAGGTTTTTATCGGGGTTTTTCCTCACCTCTAATACAAATGTCAGGAAAACTTTAAGGCTCAAACGGTCCCCGAAATCATATAGCCATCATCATCCTTATCATTATCATCATTATCATCGTCATCCTTCACCGGTGTGGAAAGCAACGGGAAGTTACCACACCTACAATTCCCTAGTAAAACTGCAAAGCATAGCATGAAAAAAAAAATGCTACCCTCGGGCAGAATTACTATGGATGGATATCAGAACCACTTGGTTATGGAGGAGGTACTTATTCATAGTTCAGGCATAAAAACGAAACAGGACATTGTAAAATAGAAATTAAATAGCTTTAAATCTTAATACATTTTCCCATGAAATTAGTTACCAAGATTTAGGATTAGAAGTTAAAATAGAAACGTGTACATTTTATACGTTGTGAGTAATGAAAATGAGAACTGTATGTAGCATTTTTAATTAGCAAATTGTATTATTTTATAGCAACATAGCTATAAAAATTCAAGAGACTTGGAGCAGGATATGAAATAAAGTTTTTAACGAACGACTAGCCACACGCATACATATTTAAATACGCCAGACTACACAAAGTGATAAAACGGGCTCTGTAGAATGTAAGCAAGGATGATTAATAAACCATACGCAACATTTCATATGCAAATGTGAGTAAATAACATGACACTTTTCTTGTATGCAATTAATTCTATTTACACCAAAAATATAATATTGCAATTTTTTATTTCGAATAAAGCAAATTAGAATGTTTATACATGCAGGCTTCAAAAAGCAATTTTAAAATCCTTAAATTTAGAAATATATTTTCTTCTTCTTTTTTGTGGCGGAAACTCAGTGTGGCGATTCTGAGGTACCTGTACTTCTTGACGGTCAATTGATCATCATCATCAGTAGCATCAAGGGTTAGATCTTAAAATCTGTTCCGATCTCACGTTAAAATCGGTCTGTACATCTTTCACTGTGTCTTTTATTTCTTCGTCCTAGTGGTCTATTGTGAAGAATATGTTTCGGGATTCTGTTGTTATTCAATCTATTGATGTGACCCACCCATTCAAATCTGTACTGTACAATTATATCTAATAGATCAATGTATGTAGTTCTCTTCGTATATTTTCATTTCGTGTCCGATCTGCTATTGTTTAGTCTGGCACACTCTTCAAAAGCCTCATTTTACAAGTTTCTATTCTTCGTTTCTGGTTTTTAGTTAGGACCCAGAGTTCCGATCCATATAGCAGTGTTGGAACCGTCATTATTTTAAAAGTATCTTCTTTCTAGTTCTTTTCAGATTTCGTTTCAATTTGCAACACATATAATTAAATTTATGCAAACGGTTGAATCTGTTGGTATTTTCTACCATGAGATTTGAAAATATATATTTATAGGCCATAGAGAACCGAGACGTTACTGGAGTGTCGCAGGGTAAGGTATCTGATGGGGCTGCCATCTACGACTCGTTATTAAGCTAATTTCTTTGTTTTGCTAAATGTAAGAGATCCAACAACTAACCCTTGCCTATACGCCGGTGTAGGTGGGAAATTAAAATGTATAAATATTTTAGAGAGAGACAGAAATCTCTGCGGTCATCATTTAAGTATTGGCGATCAGCGATTCGTTTTTGGTTCTCCTTTTAAGGTAGAACCCCGGGTTTCTGTAAAATATATTAGCCCGGTTTATAATAATTTTGAATGTCGTTGAAGTTTATGGCAGATGGTAGCAGAGTTGTTGTGTATGCTTACATTGTTTGAGGCGGCGGAGGTTCCTTTTTGCAGGTTAATGTTGTAGTGTTGTTGATGTATATTTATTCTTTGATGTCTTTTTTTTGCGCTTTGTTCGTTTTTTGTTGTATTTGAAATGAAATATTCCAATAACCCCACCCCTTCACCATCGGCCTATTTGGAATGTTGTAGCGAATTATGTGATTTGATAATAATAAGCCGAAGGCGGACGTTTTAGGGATCTATTCCAGCATTTGATAATAAAACCTCAATCGGAATAGTAGATCACGCGGGATTTTGTCAAATTTGGCTTTGAGATGATTCTATATATTGGGAGGGCCAAAACCGGGCATCAGGTATTTTGCATGACAGTTTATTTAAATGTGCCGGACCAGAGTGCAAACAACTAATGCATAACAATGTCATTGTACATTATTGTGTGATATGGTACAAACTTAAATAAATTTTAGAATTCATTTTCATATTTTTATTTGAAATGTCCACCTTCTGCACTTTTCGTGCTTCGGATCCGCGCTTGGTAGACAAATGACGTTAATGCAGTCTGTGTTCAATTTATGCACCACTTTGACGGACCATTGTATTACATGATGTGTATTTGCATCGTGTGCAGAGAAAAACGTAGGACGAATATATTTTAAGTGTTAGTGTGTAATGTAAATGTATTGTGTGAGGAATAATGGTGAAGAGTAGGGAGAAAGTGGAAACTGGTGCCGCGACAATTAACTTACTCCTATCTAGGTCCCCATCTGACGGAGGAATAGCTATCAACAATAGCACAACACCTTCTTAACATGTTTATTACAAAGGGGTTTGGAATTTAATCCATTAATCTGGTGTAAAAAATTAGCAAATAAAAACTGCACACCACTACACCTCCAATCCCTGATATTGATTTTTTTAATAACATTTGCAATCCGCCGGGTAATAAAGGCAACCTGCTACCAACTGAGCTTGCATGGCGGACTTTTTACTAAAAATGTTTTATGCAAATTCAAGGATTAATAAGTTGGCTCATCGTGTTCGGGAGGTCCCGATTGAAACCCCGGTGGCGACTAGCTAACCTGGGGTTCTTCTTAGATTTCCTCAACCGTCAAGACAAATGCTGGGTTGGAACTTCTTTACTAATTTCCATTTCATCTCAATCAACATATTGTTATTATCGCCTCACTATGATGGTTGTCCAGTGGCTCGCTTTGTTTCCCCGCAGCTGTTATATACGAGGGCGGATCGGAAAGTAACGCACAATAATTTTTTTTTAAAAAGTTTAATAGTAAAAAAAAGGAAAAAATCACAAATGAACTTACATATTTTACCTACTTTTCGACATAGTCACAAACTTTCTCAACACATTTTTCCCATCGTGTTACCAGTTTCAATATGCCCTGTTCGTAGAAGTCCGTTTGGTTGGAGTGTAGCCATCTGCGCACTGCCGGCCGGAGCGTGGCGAATCACTAAGGTTCACGCGTCCCTCTTGGAAGAATGTACACCACCTGGAGACATTGCTACGGTCCATACAATCATCCCCATACACGTCACGCATGTCCCTGTGAATTTCACTGGGTTTATGCCCTTTGGCCCACAAAAATCGAACAACACTTCTCTGTTCCTCACAGGTGGACGACTGTAGCATGCGCGCCATCTTTGTTGCATAGTTCAAGCTTCTCTCGCAAGAGGTGCACCTGAGAAAAAAATACCATCTGTAGTGAAAACTTCAAACTATATATCTGTGAAATTTCAACATTCTAGCTGCAATACCAAGGCAGAAAACAATTATTGTGCGTTACTTTCCGATCCGCCCTCGTATAATTAAATACAACGATGCCGACTCGCCACTATAATAATTCCGTATGTTAATCATTGTGAAGCATTATCGCGCGGCACCCGCTCTTATATAAACGGACAACCATCATAGTGAGACGATAATATCAAATTCAGATAATTCCTTGATAAAAATAAAAATACATGACTCAATATAAGAAACCGCAGCCCAATTGGTTACTCCTAAAATCTTATACTTTAGAATACGAAGAGTCTGTAAATAACATTAAATTAAAAACTTGGTGACAGGTAGAAACTAATAAACTTTTAGTTAGAAATAAAAGTATAAATAACGAAGAATTGGAAATCTGTTAGGAGGAATAAATAATACCAGTTTAAAAAAACTAAAACAACACGCTTTATTAGAAAACCGAACTAAAAAATGAAAAACAACTTTAATTTCCAACACGCTTGGGATAAAATTAAAGTGGTCAACAAAAAAACCATCTCCAACACATCTAGAATAAAACTAGAGTTATCTACAAAAAAAAATAATTTTACCATCAAAAGTGTGTGGTGCTCTTTATCAATTAATATATTTGATAATAATCAGATATTAGTAAAAGTAAAGTCTCTAAGAAGAAAACGTAAAAACCATAAAAAGCATCCAACGCTTTTGATGGTAAAATTATTTTTTTTGTAGATAACTCTAGTTTTATTCTAGATGTGTTGGAGATGATTTTTTTGTTGACCACTTTAATTTTACCCCAAGCGTGTTGGAAATTATTTTTTTTTCATTTTTTAGTTCGGTTTTCTGCGTGTTGTTTTAGTTTTTTTAACTGTTATTTTTTTTAAATTTTTAGTTTAATTGATTGTCATAAACAGGAATCCCATGAAAATTTAACTGCTTACGATATTTTCAGTGTCTAGGCACGATTATAATTATATTTTTTAAATTATTATTATTATTATCTAACATTATTATAATATTTTTTTAATATTTCAATATGGATGAAAATAGTTAGAGTTAATCGTATCCTTCTCATATTTTTTGGATACATTACAATGTGGTAAGTTTACAAAATTGTCATTAATATTTTACAGAATAAGACAAAATTGTAAATATCTTTAAATTCGATACTATTATAGTATGAGATAAACTTAATACTGTTCTTTAAAAAAATCCTCCGGGCCGGATTTGAACCAGCGACCTATGGATTACTGAAATTATATACCACTACAGTCTACCAACTGAGCTACCAGAGGATATAATATTATTTTTTACAACGCTGGACTAAAAAGTCGATAAGTCCGCAACTAATATACGGGTCTTTATTTATTTTTTCATGTACTGGTGATCCTGGCCAGGATCTTAGAAATAATTATAAAATTATTATATTGTCATTGATCTTTTACAAGTATACAAAGTTTCAAGTCGATCCAATGTTTTTAAGTGGGTGAAAATCGTGTTGAAAGATTCCGTTACATAGATAGACAGATACAGGTCAAGCTAATATAATGCGTGTAAAATGTATGGAACAGATATATCCATAGAAAATAGAGTAAACCTACGTCATAATAACGCAAGTTACTGATAAACATTCTTGATGTCTCCCTTAGTTACATAACAAACACAACCTTGGGTGCAACTTAATCGGTCGATTGCAGAAATGAAGTGTAAACCACTACTACGGTTTCACCTATATACAGAGTGTTACAAAAAATCACCGACATCGGAGGTGAGGTAGTATATTGACATATGTCGATCACTTTTTTTATAAGGTACCAATATCCGGAAATGCTGTTTTCACAATATGACTTGTTAATTACGTCTCAAGATCAGTGTTAGTTCAAATGATTTGAAAATTTATTACTTGACAACACCTCACAGGTACGAAACGTATGATACGTGGCTTCGCAACATGATGCTTGCAACATGACGGAGCTCCACCTTATTTCGATGCCAATGTGAGGAGACATTTGGATACCACGTATTTATAGGTCGATGGATTGCCAGAGGTGGACCAGTCCCATGACCTCCAATATCACCCGATCTTAACACTCTCGACTACTTTTTGTGAGACAACATGAAACAGTCTGTTCATCAGACTCCAGCAGAGTCACATATGGATCTTATAGTCCGAATCCACGCTGCGGCAGAATTAATTCAAACGAGGCCATGCGTATCTGAACGTGTGCGCCAATCACTACACCGCTGGTGTACGCTCTGCAATGAGATGGATATTTTGAAAACTTGACGTGACTGATAGTATTGTCAAGTATTGAGTCTTGGAATCCAAGTAACAGAACTTTTGAGAAGTTAAGTACTCATCGTGTGAAAACGCGTAATTCCCGGACATTGGTACCTTATTAAAAATGACCAACGTGTCTAAATTTACAATCTCACCTCCGTTGTCAGCGTTTTTTGCAACACTATATATATCAGTGGACACTTTTTAAATCGAACTCAAAGGGGAATTTTTAAAAATTCGAATTATCAAAACTTCGAATTAACAAAAGACACTTTATTTTATATAGTGCTGTACCCTGAAATAAATGTATTTCAATCAAATACTGTAACTAACATGCCCTCAACTCACCTTTTCATGTTCATATTTTGTCATAGAATAAGTAGCACTCTCACTAAACACATTTTTAAACCAAATGTCATTTCTTTCCTGAAAGCCATTGAACTAACCTCCACTTGCTTTAAAAATGTTAACGCCCAACTTTTCTACAAATTCTTCGGCTTTGGCACGCACTAATGGGTCACTCATCCATCAACTTCAGGAAATTCACCTCCTCTTATGCGTTTCCTACTTCCACCACTTTGTAGGTTCCAACTCTCCGTTATTTTTCTTTATACTTTATGTAGGTAGATAAAGCGTTCGGCAGTATACCATATTCCTTGGCAATATCACACTTCTTCTTTGTTCCTTTTTTCACTTCCCTGAGAACTTCAACTTTTTTTGCTAATGTTAAACTGGTGTAAACTCCGCGTTTCGACATTGTGAATCGAGTCACTTAACACATTCGTACAAAGTTAAGTTTTTTTAACTGTACTGTATGTGTACATGTATTGTAAAAGTAAGGGAGGGTACATGCATTATTCTCAGTTTTTGGGCTATGAGTGAGGGGTGGGCGTCTATGTACTGTACCGGACGGGAACAAAGCGCTGGACAATACGGTCCAGTTCACTATCTAACGGGACTTTAACAATAAGCAACTAGGAATACGGGCACTATACGAATTCATGGAATTTTTCAACCATATTTAAACTTTTATAGAATTTTATTATTTTTTTAATATTAATAAATTAAATTGTGACTTCGAATTATCCAAATATTGGCTTCAAAACTTGAAATTGAACATGGATTTTTAACATTATTTTAAATAGGAGTTTCAGGGGATTGTACTTATATTCGAATTACCCAATTATTCGAATTGTCCAATGCCGAATTAACCCGATGCCTAAGTTTTTTACGGTTCTTATACTTAATATTGTTCTCTTACATCTTAGGAGGAGTCGAGCTTTGACAGAAATTACTCCATTCTTTTTTTTCTTTTGTTACAGAAACAAAAAAAAAATGAAAAACTGTGATCGTGGTTCAGACTCCGTTTCTGTATTCGATTGAATGAGTCTTACAAACAAAAACTTTCGCACTTTGTACCGACCAAAGTTGGTTGGTCTAATGGTTACTAATGGTAACCAGGCGAGTAACAGTTCCAAGGTTTGCTATTTATTTTGAAGGTCATAAAAATCCTGTGCGTAGCAGAGCCGAGGGTCCTGTGTCACAAGTGTACGACACAAAAGAGAAACTCAAGCCTAGAAAAAAAAGGCATCTTAGCAAAATTTGTGGGGTCTCACATGCCTGGATTTGATTGAAAAAATAATAATCTCTTACGTTAAAGAGCGTCGTTTATAAAATTATCTTCTATTCTATAGTGATCTGCCCTAGGCCAGGTACTTCACTGCAATCAAATAATTTTCATGCTATGCTTGCAGCTTTACTAGGGAATTATAGGTGTGGTAGCTTCCTGTTGCTTTCCACAACGACGAAGGATGATGATGATGGCCAGATGATGTTCAGGAACCATTTGGTCCTCAAAGCTTCCGGACATTTTCTTACAAGTGTGCGGGAAAAAACGAAAAAACGTCACCCTGGAAGCTTGTTCCGACCGGGGATAGAACCCGGGCCCGCTGCGTGACAAGGCAGCAAGCTACCGCGAGACCACAGCAGTGGACGTTTATAAAATATTGATTTTAAATTATGTAAGCTTAGTTCTTTTAGTTCTTTATTCAAACTGGGCGTACAGACTGCCCTGAGCTCCGCGACCTGAAAACATCTATTGCGCTATCATAGTATTTTATAGATGAATGAAATTAAGTCTAATCTATGATGTTATGCGAGTTGTAGGCCATCTTCTGGGTCCAGCTTCTTCTCGCATGACCCATACCGCCATTTTTGGTTTGGACCCATGGCGCGAGGAAAGAGAAAAATCTTTCCACTGACTACTGTCGGAAATGCTCTGAATAGAAGAACGTACTGACCAAATGAAGTAAACGTTTTCTCTCTTTTTTTATTCTCTCTCTCTCTCTCTCTCTCTCTCCTTCTCTCTCTCTCTCTCTCTCACCCTTTGTAGGTGTTTTTACGTACAGCACTCTCATGGGAATTACACCAGTCATGACCTGTCAGGGAGAATATTTTTCTTTGAATCTTTGATGACACAAAGATGCATTTTTTCTCTTAAACCGGGAACTGACAACGTGTATAAGAGAAAAAAATGCGTTTAGATTGAAACTCGCCCAGATGGCTCAGTTGGTAGAGCATTACCCTAGAAAGCCAAAGGTCCTGGATTTGAGTCCCACTCTGAGCGTATAATTTTTCTCTTCAAATATGATTTATCCATCATTGATATGTGTGAAATGAATAATAAATTCATCGAAAAAGCCGTACTGTCTCTATAATGTAATGTAAAATTCCCAAATAAATGTCTTCTTAATAAAGAAGCCGCCATTTGTAAAGATAGAAACGTATGATGCGCAAGAATTGAAAACGTATATAAGAGAAATATATACGTTTATATTGGTACTGGCCTAGATGGCTCAGTCGGTAGAGCATTGGCCTAGAAAGCCAAAGGTCATGGGTTCGAGTTCCAATCTGAGCGTAAAATTGTTCTCTTCAAATATGAAACAAAAATTGTGCTGTAACACATAGGTACGCAGAAGAGCTAGGGTAATTTAACGCTATTTTAAAAACCTTATGTGGAAATTCACAATTTTAATTTTTCATGTCCCTTGCAGAAAACGATGTGCTCTTTCCAGTGGTGTCAGTGAAAATAAGATCAGAGCTGATAGACATATAGAAAACTGGCCCTGAAAAATGCTAAAAAAATTGCAATTTTTAATTTGCTCAGAAGGGCCGTCAGTAAATTCTGAACTATTAACTCATACCGGTATATGTAATAACGCATATTGCACATGCCCATCCTTGAGAATATCAACATAAGTGAAATATCCATGGAGAAATTCGAAGAAGAAGCACTAAAAACAGCTCCCAAGTCTCCAGAACATTGGTTTCGCTATGTTGATGACACATTCGTAGTATGGAGACATGGCAGTGAAGAATTGGAACGTTTCCTTCAACACCTTAACAGCAGACACAACAAAATACAGTTCACAATGGAAAAAGAAGATAATGGAAGACTTCCTTTCCTGGATGTTCAAATAATAAGGACTGGCAATGGGGAAATTCAACATACAGTTTACAGAAAACCTACACACACAGACCGATATTTGCAGAAAGACTCTAACCACCATCCAAGACAAAAGCGAGGTGTCATTAAGACACTGTTCGACAGAGCGACTAAGTTATGCCAACCACAACACCTTAAACAAGAACAACACCATCTGTTCAATTGTTTCCAGAAAAATGGCTACACATCCAAGGAAATAAGACAAAACCATACATCCACGAAGACAGCACGTCAGAATGGATAACACACCCTCAACCAGCATAGCCTACTTACCATATGTACAAAGAGTCACAGATCGTATCGGAAAACTCCTACGAAAATATAACATAAAAACAGTTTACAGACCTACAAGAAAAATAGAAGACTGCCTTCGCTCAGCTAAGGATCCTCGGCCACCTCTCTCCACTTGCGGCGTATATCGACTTCCTTGTTCGTGTGTGTAAATCATATATAGGGACCACGAAAAGAAGTATAGCCACCCGTTTATCAGAACATAAAAGAAACTGCAGACAAGGAGAAATGGATAAATCAGCTGTAGCAGAACATGCCATTACGAATGGTCACCAGATTCTATTCGACGATACACAAGTTTTAGCCACAACTTCCTACTATTTCCCTAGATTATACCGAGAGGCTATAGAAATACACAAGCATAAGGGAAATATTAACAGAAAAGAAGAAGGTATCAAACTGTCTAAGGCCTGGTTTCATACACTAGAAAATAAATGCATTAACACCAGTGACAACAAGGAGACGACTATTAGCCAATCAGCAAGAGCCACGCCCATTCACCCTGCACCCCCCACTAACACAACGTCCTCTACGTTCACAGCGCTCATTCTAAGTAGATCTTCCGACCAGGAAATACGCATAGAAGCACTCGCCACTGAAGATGCCCTCCGCAGTTGAGGGCGAAACGTCTGGTATCAACACCAACTATGGACCACGGCCACATAACCCGGAATCACTCAACATTACGATTACCGGCCGTGAAAGCCTGCATTCAACTATTTATTAAGTTTGTTAAATAGATCTTCATTTTTAAAATAGGAGATTTCATAACCCAGGTATTTAAAATGGTTCATTGGGTTTCCCCTCCAGAGTTATTTTAGCTCTTACGGTATCTGATCCCTTAAAAGCTAGGATTTTCGTTTTACTTATTGATATTTTGAAATTATATTTCTGTATGATGTTATTTAATTGAAAGAGCGATTTCTGTAGACCATCTTCTGAACTAGATATTAGAACTTGGCCGTCTGCAAAAAGTAAGGTATCTAACATCTTATTTCTTATTTTGAAATGTAGGTCTAAATTTATCTGCCAATTATATATGATATCGTCAATATAAATATTAAAAAGGGAGGATGAAAGTGGACATCTCTGTCTTACATCTCTATTTATTGTTGCTGTTATATTGTTTTTATTTTTGCCTCCAGTTTCTATTGTTATTTTATTTTCTACATATAGACTTTTTAGTTATTAGGTGCTGAGGTACTCCTTTCTCTTTCATTATATTCAATTTATTTCTGTTAACTTTGTCAAATGCCTTTTCAAGATCTATGAATGCCATAAAAGTTGGTAGATTATATTCTCTATGTTTCTCAATTATTTGATTGATAGACCAAAAGTTGTAATAGTATAAAATAATTCAAGGTAATAGACTTTATTGTTGAAGCACAAAGTTATATCAAAGTTCACTAAATTCTGTGCGCCGCCAAAAATGCACGATCTAGTTGGACAAAATTATTTGTTGAACTTACTACGAAATGTAAAAAATAGTGAAACATACACTAATATGAATGTAAGTTTCAAACAGTATGCTTGTTTTGATTATGCAGTCATATCTTCGCTACTGTCAACGAAAGTTATCACTCAGAACGCCATGAGCGCAGAGTCCTTGAAACATAAAATTTACCCCCGTTATTTCCTCGCAGTGTTCGTGTTATTTCGTTCTATGATAGGATGTTTTCTACTCTCATTTCTTATACAAAAAAATTAGATATCACTTTTAATCATCTTCTTAAATAGAGGCTTTTCTTTACAGGTAACCGTGCTTGCACTCATACTACTGATATCACTTTTAATCATCTTCTTAAATAGAGGCTTTTCTTTACAGGTAACCGTGCTTGCACTCATACTACTGATATCACTTTTAATCATCTTCTTAAATAGAGGCTTTTCTTTACAGGTAACCGTGCTTGCACTCATACTACTGATATCACTTTTAATCATCTTCTTAAATAGAGGCTTTTCTTTACAGGTAACCGTGCTTGCACTCATACTACTGATATCACTTTTAATCATCTTCTTAAATAGAGGCTTTTCTTTACAGGTAACCGTGCTTGCACTCATACTACTGATATCACTTTTAATCATCTTCTTAAATAGAGGCTTTTCTTTACAGGTAACCGTGCTTGCACTCATACTACTGATATCACTTTTAATCATCTTCTTAAATAGAGGCTTTTCTTTACAGGTAACCGTGCTTGCACTCATACTACTGATATCACTTTTAATCATCTTCTTAAATAGAGGCTTTTCTTTACAGGTAACCGTGCTTGCACTCATACTACTGATATCACTTTTAATCATCTTCTTAAATAGAGGCTTTTCTTTACAGGTAACCGTGCTTGCACTCATACTACTGATATCACTTTTAATCATCTTCTTAAATAGAGGCTTTTCTTTACAGGTAACCGTGCTTGCACTCATACTACTGATATCACTTTTAATCATCTTCTTAAATAGAGGCTTTTCTTTACAGGTAACCGTGCTTGCACTCATACTACTGATATCACTTTTAATCATCTTCTTAAATAGAGGCTTTTCTTTACAGGTAACCGTGCTTGCACTCATACTACTGATATCACTTTAATCATTTCTTAAATAGAGGCTTTTCTTTACAGGTAACCGTGCTTGCACTCATACTACTGATATCACTTTTAATCATCTTCTTAAATAGAGGCTTTTCTTTACAGGTAACCGTGCTTGCACTCATACTACTGATATCACTTTTAATCATCTTCTTAAATAGAGGCTTTTCTTTACAGGTAACCGTGCTTGCACTCATACTACTGATATCACTTTAATCATCTTCTTAAATAGAGGCTTTTCTTTACAGGTAACCGTGCTTGCACTCATACTACTGATATCACTTTTAATCATCTTCTTAAATAGAGGCTTTTCTTTACAGGTAACCGTGCTTGCACTCATACTACTGATATCACTTTTAATCATCTTCTTAAATAGAGGCTTTTCTTTACAGGTAACCGTGCTTGCACTCATACTACTGATATCACTTTTAATCATCTTCTTAAATAGAGGCTTTTCTTTACAGGTAACCGTGCTTGCACTCATACTACTGATATCACTTTTAATCATCTTCTTAAATAGAGGCTTTTCTTTACAGGTAACCGTGCTTGCACTCATACTACTGATATCACTTTTAATCATCTTCTTAAATAGAGGCTTTTCTTTACAGGTAACCGTGCTTGCACTCATACTACTGATATCACTTTTAATCATCTTCTTAAATAGAGGCTTTTCTTTACAGGTAACCGTGCTTGCACTCATACTACTGATATCACTTTTAATCATCTTCTTAAATAGAGGCTTTTCTTTACAGGTAACCGTGCTTGCACTCATACTACTGATATCACTTTTAATCATCTTCTTAAATAGAGGCTTTTCTTTACAGGTAACCGTGCTTGCACTCATACTACTGATATCACTTTTAATCATCTTCTTAAATAGAGGCTTTTCTTTACAGGTAACCGTGCTTGCACTCATACTACTGATATCACTTTTAATCATCTTCTTAAATAGAGGCTTTTCTTTACAGGTAACCGTGCTTGCACTCATACTACTGATATCACTTTTAATCATCTTCTTAAATAGAGGCTTTTCTTTACAGGTAACCGTGCTTGCACTCATACTACTGATATCACTTTTAATCATCTTCTTAAATAGAGGCTTTTCTTTACAGGTAACCGTGCTTGCACTCATACTACTGATATCACTTTTAATCATCTTCTTAAATAGAGGCTTTTCTTTACAGGTAACCGTGCTTGCACTCATACTACTGATATCACTTTTAATCATCTTCTTAAATAGAGGCTTTTCTTTACAGGTAACCGTGCTTGCACTCATACTACTGATTCGGAGGACAGTGTGAAAATCACAAAATATGAACTATTTTTACTACTAAGGGCACCAAGAGAGGAACCATATTATGCCAATGTAAGTTATGCATTATGCATGGGGAAAACTGGTGTAATACAGTTACCTCTGTTGGTGAAACTGACCCTTAAAGACGATCATTTTTAAATGATCCATATCAAGTGTTCTCAAGATATTTTCTATTATATTTTAGAGACACGTAGAGTAAATAAGTGCCGTTCTGAGATAGAAAAGTGTTTAAAACGTAAATGAGTGCGTTTATATCAATCCTAATTGTGAAGTGGAAGGAAAGTAGACAAACAAATGAAAAATTTACAAAAAAATTATCAGTGTTATACACAGATATAAACTACAGATAATAATAGACAACATTAAGGAAAATCAAGAAAGACCAAGAAAACGTTTAGTGAAAGTTGGAAGAGAACACAGACAAGGACTGTATCTCCACTACTGTCAGACATATCTCCAGATAAAATTACTTATGCTACTCAGAAATGTCTAAGGAAGAGTGGAAGAAAGGACATCTGCTGAAATAATGAAGTTCTCCATAAATATACCACCAGGATTAAAAAAGATGTAGAGGGCAATGGAGCCGTGCTCTATCTAGAATGAAAATGAAGAAGCTATGTCGCTTATTGTTGATTTACGGTTAGGAAAATATGATTATACTCATATTTAGGCTACGACAAAGGTACGAGGTTCTAACCTATACTCACCATATAATGATATTTAAAGATTTGGGGCTAAAATTCTGCGTACACCTCCTTCATGAGCCGGAGTAACAAATGACATCAAAATCCCTTTTTAATGGCGCTTAGCCGGTTAATGCATAACAACGTCCTAATTAAATCAATTGATGAAATCGCCGAGACCTTTAATGAACTAACATTACAACTTCATAACGAACACGCTCCCCTGAAAACCTGACGCATTAATGACAGAATCAATCCGCTCCCTAATGATTAACAGAGACGCAGTTTACTAAAAATATAGATGGAGCAAAGACACAATTCACCTACAGAATCATAAATGCCTGCGGAATCTTACAAATTGCGGCTTTTTTCATCTATTAACTCATATTGTTTAAGGCACTATTATTTATATGTGCGGAGGTAGTTATTCATTCAATAAAGGATTCTCAGGATATTCGTTTCATGGGTAACGTCTCTTTTCAAATACCTTTAACACTTTAAGAATTACAAAATTGTAACATGCACATGTAGCATCATACATTCCTCCCTAATAGCTCGTCAGAAATGTGGAAAGATCTTAAGGCAACGCATCCACAAGCTAATGTTTTCCAGTCATTAGGCTGCATAATTCATCTTCCTCAAATCTTGTTAATACTGCTCTCCGTTTTCATTCTTGGGCTACCAACAAGGCGCTTTACTTCTAGTTTTCCTACAAGACGTTTCTTTGCCCCTCTTTCATATCCCAATCATTGTCCATTATCTTTCTCTAGGCCCTCGACTTCAGATCGATGTACATCCTACCTTGCACCTAAAAAGTACTGGAATATATAGTATCTGAAGATACACTGCCCACTTGACTAACATAAGAAAGGGATTTAGCACTTATAGGCCTACTGGTATTCTAAAAATTACGGAAGGTGTACGCGTACAAAAAACAATAAATATATTTAATTTTTCTTAAAATAAAAATATACTTACTTACTCACTGGCACTATCGAACCCGTAGGTTCATGGCCGCGCGGACATAAGCTTTCCATACATCCCTGTCCTGAGCTAATGCTTTCCAATCATTCCCTGTATAATCTACTTCCCTCAAATCATAGTTAATGTTATTCTCCCACCTCATTCTTGGCCTACCAACTGGGCGTTTTCCCTCTGGCATTCCTACAAGAAGTATCCATGCAAGTCTTTTATTCTCCTTACGTGCAAAATGTCCTGCCCATCGCAGTCTACGAGACTTAACTGTTCTTATTATATCTGGCTTCCTATAAAGACCATGTAGTTCATTGTTATGTAGTCTTCTCCATTCACCTGTTTGTTCATCTCTCTTTGGTCGAAAAATTTGTCTAAGTACTTTATTCTCAAATACCCGTAATCTCCTTTCCTCCCTTAAAGTAAGAGTCCATGTTTTGCACCCATATAATATAACTGGTAAAATAATAGTTTTATATATTTTCAGTTTAACGTTTTTTGAAAGGAGTTGGGACATCAAGAGTCTCTGCAATGCATAATAGCACGCAAATCAAAAATATAAAATGAATTAATTTGAAAATATGAATGGAATCCAACTCATTCTCTCAATCGTATTGATTTTAGTAATGCTTTAATGCTTTCGCCAGAGAGAGATAGAGATTTGCTTTTAACAAAGCTAAAAATATTACATCTGTTTGAGAAGCGTCTTGGTTGCTTCCACTCTTATCTTTCTGGCGATGCAAGGGATCTGGTGTGTCCGAAGAAGAATATTTGAAACCCTACCTTTTTTATAATACATAAATTGGAATACATGTTACTGTACTCTTTTAGTCTTAATCTTAACTATCATTAACTGGTGGTATCTTACTTACTTACTCACTGGCACTACCGAACCCGTAGGCTCATGGCCGCGCGGACATAAGCTCTCCATACATCCCTATCCTGAGCTAATGCTTTCCAATCATTCCCTGTATAATCTACTTCCCTCAAATCATAGTTAATGTTATTCTCCCACCTCATTCTTGGTCTACCAACTGGGCGTTTTCCCTCTGGCTTTCCTACAAGAAGCTTCCATGCAAGTCTTTCATTCCCTATATGTGCAACATGTCCTGCCCATCGCAGTCTACGAGACTTAACTGTTTTTATTATATCTGGCTTCCTATAAAGACCATGTAGTTCATTGTTATGAAGTCTTCTCCATTCCCTGTCTCTTCATCTCTCTTTGGTCCAAAAATTTTCCTAAGTACTTTATTCTTAAATGCTTGTAATCTCCTTTCATCCCTTAAAGTAAGAGTCCATGTTTCGCAACCATATAATATAACTGGTAGAATAATAGTTTTATATATTTTCAGTTTAACGTTTTTTGAAAGGAGTTGGGATATCAAGAGTCTCTGCAATGCATAATAACACGCATTTCCAGAATTGAGCCTATGTTTAATTTCTTTGTGCATCTCATTCCTATTTGTGATTATTGTTCCTAGGTATTTGAATTCAGCCACTTCATCAAAATTTCCCTCATTGGTCATTAGCTGTCCATATCCAATATATAATGTATTTCTACGTGTGACCATATATTTAGTTTTATTGATATTTATTTCCAGTCCTAATTCCTTAGTGTTACTCAATAGTGTGTGCGTGTTGTCCTTTAGTATCTCCTCGCTATCGGCCAATAGTACTACATCATCAGCATAAACTAACAGCTTATTAATACCATTGAGTTGTAAGCCTTCCTCGTTCTCTAAAGATTTAATGGCATGCTCTAGTACAAAGTTAAATAGTAGAGGAGATAGTGCATCTCCTTGCTTCAACCCATTCTGGATTTCAAAAGTGTCCGAAAACTGTTTGCCTACACGCACCCTACTCTTTGTGTCATTTAGACACATTCTTATAAGTCTAATTTTTAGGAATTCCGAACTCCAACAGGATACTATATAACTTCTCCCTCTTAATTGAATCATATGCTTTTTTGAAGTCTACGTATAGTTGATGTACAGTACCATTATATTCCCATTTCTTTTCTAAACTGGTGGTGTCACAGATCGTAATATAATATTACATCTTTCTCGAAGTAAATGTACTTCATTTAGTATTTAATATAAGAGTTAATTGTGATTGTTATATTCTGATGTAATATATGCTTGTCCTGGTGAGTGGAAGAGAAGGCCACATGGCCTTCTCTTCGCCAGGCTAAATAAATAAAATAAATAAATAAATTGTTAAGTATCTGTACTGTAATTACCAATCTCCATTCATAATTTATACAAATATAGGTAGGCCTATTTACTTCAGACCCAACTATATAAATGACTATTTAACTCATGCCAAAAATGCTAGTCAGTGACCAATCACGTTTCAATGAATGTTGTTTTACAACCAACGACAGTCGTGTTTCACCTCGCTATTTATCGATTTCTCTTTATCAGCTCCTGCTTTTGTGATAAATAAAGCTCCTCCTTTTTAATATTCTGAACAGGTCAAAGCATTATTTTTCTCCAACAAATACATTGAATATAGCAAATAATGAAAAGATTCCTTGATTGTACTGAGTTGTTTACTAAAAAACAAATGAATAACCCGTAATGTTGAGTATGATATATAGTTTGATGTGTTTCATTATTTCTCCACTTGGGTGCACTCTTACAATATTGCGATCTTATTTGGCAATAAATAATATGATCAAGCAGCAGTGAATGAACATAAACTCACATTTCTGATTTGTTTTCAAACATCACCGTTTACATTAAATATATAAATATTTTAAAATAACTATAGTTAAACAATGATTTGGGAGTAAACAGCTTAATTTTGTTCGTTAAATAGTCCTAACAAATGCTTATGACAACTTATAGAATTAACCCTTAAATTTATAATGTATTCTATACGATACAACAATATATATGGTTAATTTTGTAATTTTTTGATAAAACAGAAGAAAACGAAAGAGTAAAAATTACTTAAACGTGAGTCGAATTACACAATGTACCTAGTAATTTGGGGCACGCCATAGTTTAGAGTATTAAGGCAATACGCTACAAACTGGAAGGTCGAGTGCCTCATAGGCACTAATTTAGACTTGACGCTCTTTTACGAGCCCGAAAATCTTCATCCTAAAAATCCATCGAACCTGGCCGGGTTCGAAACCGATACCTTTGGGACCTGTTAGGTAACAATTTTTTTTATAGTTTAATTTTATGATTAATATGTCAACGGAATTTTATCATTAATTTTATTAATGTTAACTAATTCCTATTTGTAATTATTGTTCCTAGATATTCGTATTCAATCACTTCTTCAAAATTTCCCTCATTTGTCATTAACTCTCCATTTCCGTTATATGATATATTTCTATGTATGAAAATATATTTAGTTATATTGATGTTTACTTCCAGTTCCAATTTCTTAGTGTTTCTCAATAGAATGTATATATTGTTCCTTAGTATCTCCTAGCTATCGCCTAATAATACTGCATCATCAGCATATTCATTCATTCACAGTGTTCTGCTCAAGAGCAGGTCTTTCACTGCAAACTCAGCATTCTCCACTCTTTCCTTGACTCAGCTTTCCTTTTTGTATCTGCATGCAAACCATTTATTTTAATATTGTCTATCAACTCATGTCTTTTTCTGCCTCTAACTTTCTTTCCGTTGACCATTCCTTCTAGAGCATCCTTCAGCAGGCAGTTTCTTCTTAGCCAGTGCCCAATCCAATTTCTTTTCCTCTTCTTTATGAGTTCCAGCATTGTTCTTCTTTCACCCACTCTGTCTAGAACATTTTCATTTCTTACTTTGTCTGTCCATTTTATACGTTCCATTCTTCTCCATATCCACATCTCAAAAGCTTCCAGTCGCTTTTCCTCATTCCGTCGTAATGTCCACGTCATCAGCATATAGCAACAGCTTATTAATACCAATGAGTTGTAGGGCTACTTCATCCTATGAAGATTTGATGGCATTCTCTGCTACAAAATTGAATAGAAGAGGGTATTGTGCATCTCCTTGCTTTAATTCATTGTGAATTTCAAAAATATCCGAAAATTGTTTTACCTGCACGTACCTTACTCTTTGTACCATTTAGACACATTCGAATAAGCCTTAACTAACTTTTTAGGATTTCCGTACTCCAGCAGGATACTATAATTTCTCCCTCTTAATTGAATCGTGTGCCTATTTGAAGTCTATATATAGTTCATGCACAGTGACACCTCTATTAATTATTACAATAATTACCTACAATTATTGTTATTGTAAATGCCAACATTGTCAGTGAATATTGCACATTACAGATTATGTTATATATGGTACCGATATTAAAAACATAGGCTACATATCTTAGTAATATGTACATATATATGCACAATTAATTATTTACACATTAGAATTTAAATGTGTATAGATCTACATATTAGTTTCTATTGTACACTATTAATTTTGTTACCGTGTGTGTGTAAGAAAATACCTGCTGGTCTAATTCTAATATTTATTATTATTATGTTATAGTTGTTATATCCCTCCATGGTATCTTTACCTTGCCGTGGTGGAGTGGCTTGCGTGCTTAAATGATCCTGAGGGCTATGCCGGCGGTAGCATTGCTGCCGATAGGGTTATCCATGCCGGACTGGTCGAAGGTGATAAGCCAGACGAAAAAAGTACCTTGGCCGAAAGAGTGACGATCTTTCACCGTAAAAATAGAACCGTCAAGAAATGCAGACATGGGTTCAATTGGGGTAAAATTTTCCGGAGGTCAAATAGTCCCCCATTCGGTTCTCCGGGCGGGGACTACTTCAGGGAATCCATGCCAAAGGCTCAAACACAGGGACATGTTCCTAGGAACATGGAATGTTAGGACTTTATACAATAGCGGGGCACTAGAGATATTAACGCGGGAACTATGATTTGAGGGAAGTAGATTATACAGGGAATGATTGGAAAGCATTAGCTCAGGATAGGGATGTATGGAGAGCTTATGTCCGTTCGTCCATGAATCTACGGGTTCGATATGCCAGTGAGTAAGTAAGTAAGTAAGTAAGTATAGTTGTTATATTTTTGTTATTATTATTAATGACAGAAATTTATATAAACACACTAAAATACGATTCAATTATCTATGTGGCACAATTAAACGTACTTTATTGCATAAAACTAGAAAATAAGCTATTTTAAAATTGTACATAGTATTGGCCCCCTCAGGGGTCCTCATCTAGGGGATATGTGGATGGCGACCACAAGGTGCCCAAGCTGAGCAAAACATTTCTTCCACTTACTTGTGTTTTGCACTCTTTTAACTTTACTATCTAACCTCTCTTGGTTAACTCTTGTTTTTTTCGACCCCGACGCTATTAGGGCATCCGAGGGCTAGGGAGTCTTTCCTTTCTTCCATTACTTCTTTCCTTTATTTTCTTTTCTTCTCCAGAAAAGCCTGACCAGAGGCTATAAGATGGCAGCCCCATCACTGGTCTTGCCTTCCCTTGGCCAGCAACCAATCGAAGGGACTATTATTATGCTTTCAGGTCTTATACGAGAATTTCCCGGAAGTAGGAGGGAAAATTTTCTATAGGATCGTAACAGGCCTTGGCCTAATACTTGGAAGGAAGAAGAAGAAGACATAGTATTGGCAGTTCCATGTCTTATCTATGGACGTGAAACTTGGACATTAACAAAGGCAGATAGTAAACGAATAGAGGCTGCAGAAATAAAGATGTTGAGAGCAATAGCAGGATACCAAAGGACCGATAAAAAGAAAAACGAAGATATAAGAACAGAACTTAATATATTTAATCTCTGTGAAAGAATACAATACTATCAGCACGTATTACGAATGAATGAACAGCGCATACCAAGAAGAATGTATAATTATAAACCAAAAGGGAGAAAATTGTTGGAGAGATCATTGGAGAGATGGAAGGACTAATTGGACCTATAATGAGATCGGAACAGGCCATTGGGCTTAATCCCTGTTGTTGATGATTATTATTATTATTACTATTATTTTTAAAGCTACGTTAGAGCCAACTCGTTTCATACAAGCTTTCTTTGTTCGTTTAGAATTGGGATACTAACTTTTATCAATATTTCGGCATCTACGTCGTTTAAAATCTGTACATACAAAATTAAAATTCTATTTACATAAATTTAATTTATTACAAATTGAAACTCAGATTAATAAGTTTCACTTCATACTATAGGAAATAAAGTTGATATGGAATGCAAATGCTGCGACTGCATATAGCCTATATAGGCCTAGTTTATTATTATTTCTGGTCAAGTTATGACAATATTTCCCGGAATTGACAGCTAAATTACATGGCATTAATATAATCGCTTCCATACTCATTTGTCACTTAGAAGGAATGACGTGTGACACAATGATCAATAAAATTTTATCGTACCAATTTAATAATACTGCAAGTGCATATTGTAAACAACATATAGTAAGGTAAATTTCCTTATATGCAGCAACATTTAGTAATATCATGTTAGTATTCATTTCGTCTTATAGTATTAAATACCTGGGTTCTCTAATTATCATAAGTAATGCCATGAGTGATTTCCAAATTATCGATAAATTCACGACTCACGAAGTGGAAATCAAATTATCGACAAATTCACGACTCACGAAGTGAGGAGTGAATTTATCTAGAGAATTTGGAAATAAAGAGTGCCATTTGTCAGGACTATTTAACGAATAAAATTAAGCTGTTTACTCACAAATCATTATTTAACTATAGTTATTTTAAAATATTTATATATTTAATGTAAACGGCGATGTTTGAAAACAAATGAGAAACGATTGGTACGCTTCATCTGCTTCTTTTGTTTATCACTGCAACCAGATCATACTATTTATTGCCAAAGGAACGCAATATTGTAAGAATGCTCTCTAGTGGAGAAAAAATGAAACACATCAAACTGTATATTAATTCATGTCTGATGTCGTATGATGTAAATATGATAATTATATTTTTCTGGATTATTACCTGGGAAAAAATACATTTAAGAAAGTGCAAACAGTGGTTTCTTTTTTTGGTGGTATAATAAATTGCTACAAATATTTTTATATTAACTCCTGCAAGCGCTATGTGTTGACATCTATGCACTATATATACAATCTGGTAGCCGTATTTCTTATGGGTTCAGTCACTGCAAAATAATGGTCAGACCTGTTCAGAATATTAAAAAGGAGGAGCTTTCTTTAATATGGTAAATTTAACACTGATAGATATTTCGTGAAACACGACTCTGATTGGTTGAAAAACAGAAATCATTGAAACGTGATTGGTCATTGACTCTCATTTGGGGCATGAGTTAAATAGTCATAAGTAACGCCACGAGTGATTTCCAATTTATCTAGAGAATTTGGAAATCAAGAGTGGCATTTGTTAGGACTATTTAACGAATAAAATTAAACTGTTTACTTACAAATCATTATTTAAATATGGTTATTTTAAATTATTTTTATATATTTAATATAAAAGCCGATGTTTGAAAACAAATGAGAAACGTTTGTTATCTTTCATTTGTTCATCACTGCAACCAGATCATATTATTTATTGCCAAACAGAATCGCAATATTGTAAGAATGCACCCCAGTGGAGAAAAAATGAAACACATCAAAACTGTTTATAACCAACATTATAAGTTATTAATTAATTTCTGATGTCCTATGATGTAAATATGTCAATTATATTTTTCTGGAATGTTAATTACTGGGAAATAATACGTTTAAGAAGGTACAAACATTGGTTTATTTTTATTGTGGTATAATCAATTGCTAATTTTTTTCTATTATATCTCGCAAGCGGTATCTGGCAACATTCGCGCACTTTATATACAATCTGGGAACCACATGCATAGTAGGATTCTTACATCTTAATATATAAATTGTTATATGCAACGTATTTCTTAGAGAGTCAGTAACTGCAAAATAATGCTATGACCTGTTCAGAATATTAAATGGGAAGAGCTTTATTTAAGATGATAAACTTAAGTGATAAATATTGTGTGAAGCACGACTGTGATTGGTTGTAAAACAACATTAATTGAACCGTGATTGGTCATTGACTCCCACTTGGGGCATGAATTAAATAGTCTTTAAAAATGAATTAAGTGAAGAGGTACATCCTTCGACATAAAAAAAGAGTCATCTCTTGAACGCACATTTCTTCTAAGTCATACTCGGCACAGCGCTGGGTTCAAACTAGGAAACTAGTCATAATTGTGCAGTCCCTGAGCTACTGTGTTATGTTGCATAAACTGAAGAGTCTCCTACGTGTCCTGATAGGTCAGCGGTAAAGCATGCGGTTACTGTTTCTGTTAGTGAAGATCGCAAGTTCGCGACAAAGGGTATCCAATCCACAACGTCAGACAACTATACAAAATCAGCTTCCAAAACGGATCCAGAATCAAGACTGCTATTCCTGTTTGGATTCTAACTTTCCTGCAAAAACCAGACTTCATGCCATAAATAGTTCAACTTACTGACATCTTCAACGTAAAAATCAAGCTTGAAACCTACAAGACACCAGCTGGAGGTATCCAATGCTACAATCGTCAAGGCTTCGGACATCTGACAGAATGCTGTACAAGGACACAGAAATGTGTTAAATGTGCAGGCAACCACAGTCTAAAAAACTACAAAGAAACAGAACTTAAATGCACAAACTGCAGAGAAACCCATGCTGCAAGCTACAGACAATGCCCTGTCTACAAGAAATACAACAATTCAAGACTGAAATATGCACCAAGGACCTCACAACACACCACTGAAGTTTCACATCAAAAAACAGAGCCAGAAAAATAAAAAATCAACACACCAGCACCAAAAGCGAACACTTCAACAACTCCTACTCCTACTCCCACGACTACCAATCCAGAAAACCTAGTTCTTCAACTTCTATCCCTTATATCCAAAATCCTCCTAAATCCAGAACTCCTAAAAACCACAGTAATGCTACTTACAAACCTAATTCCAAGTCCTTAAACAAATCCAGATAACCACTTCAAGACACCTTTTTAAGACCAAGAAGCTTATGCACGAAGAAAACAACATCTCAGTCTTCAAGAATCACCTCAAGAACCAGCTGCGAGAGGAGAACTCTCAAACAGCTAGCACTCAATTTTCGCCAGACCTTCACTATAAGCACCTTAATTACTGGGTCAAGGCCTTTAAAAGGCCGGTACCATTACACACCTTAATCTTCGCTCTAGGCAGCGTCTTCAATTACGCAATTTTTTCGTGATATTTGTATTAAAACGTTTTATGAATTAAATACATTTTATTTAGTCATTTTAATTAATCTATACTTTTTAAGTTCATAATTGTTTTTTTATACCGTTGAGGTTATAACAATGTTAAATTATATATTTTTATACGCTTTATATTACTCGTATCTTCTCGCTATCGGCCAATAATACTACATCATCAGCATAAACTAACAGCTCATTAACACCATTGAGTTGTAGGCCTTCCTCATCCTCTAAAGATTTGATGGCATGCTCTAGTACAAAATTAAATAGTAGAGGAGATAGTGCATGTCCTTGCTTCAACCCATTCTGGATTTCAAAAGTGTCCGAAAACTGTTTACCTACACACACCCACTCTTTGTGCCATTTAGACACGTTCGTATAAGTATTTATTATTATTAATGTTATTATTATTATTATTATCATGTATTTATTTATTTACTAGCGGACCTGGCAGACGTTGTCCTGTCCGAACGATAAAAATATGTTACGTTTCTACCATACAATTAATTAATTAAGACGTATTAAATAAGTTCGCAAGAAA
Source organism: Diploptera punctata (assembly GCA_030220185.1). NCBI lineage: Eukaryota > Metazoa > Arthropoda > Insecta > Blattodea > Blaberidae > Diploptera > Diploptera punctata. Next base: position 908,329 of record JASPKZ010005692.1, read on the forward strand.
ACTCCAGGATACAAGATCTAAGTTATACAAAACAATGGCGGTACCGGTACTTTTATACGGTAGTGAGTCCTGGGTAACAAATAAGATGAGTTCAAGTAGAATAGAAAGTGTAGAAATGGCCTTTCTAAGAATGACCAAAGGATCCACAAAATTGGACCACATAAGAAATGAATTAGAAATATGTATTCAATAAATGACAAAATTCAACAACACCGCGTTGGCTGGGAACAGCAAGTTCAGAGAATGGAAGAAACAAGATTGCCCAAGATAGCATATCATTATAAACCAAAGGGATTAAGGGATACAGGAATACCTAGGAAGAGATGGAAGGAATCATTGTGAATTCGGAACAGGCGAATCACCTAAACCTTGAAGTGAAGATGATGATAATTATTATGATAAAATAAGAATATAACAAGAAATTTCCATAACAACTATTCCGAGGGGATGAAAATAAGTGGAAATTTGACATATAACTATTTGTTCCTTGGTAACTGAATTGCAAATAAAAATGTAAAAAAATATATAAAATTACGTAACAATGGAAACATTTCCTAGCAACTGTTATTTCAGATTGCATTTTTTGGACGTGCATCAACGAAGAAGATATTAACAGAAGAATGTGGGATATATTTATACAGGAATGATTTAGATTATGATAATTTAGTTTTAAGAAACTGTGAGATAACACCTAGTTCCGGTAAAGGCTCTGACCGCAGGGCAGGACCAGTAAATTGTCTGTGGTGATCTCGGTTTATGAAGTGGAGCCATCTTCTTCCACAGAGGGGAATTAAACGCACCGCTGATGTTAATTTACATGTGTGGTGTGGGGATAGATGCTTAGCATGAGATAGTGTTAGTTCCGAGTATCTGGCAGCTGTCATTTGGTCAGTGAGTCCCCAGGACACAGTTAGTGAGCTTGTGGTTAACTCAGCGCGTTGGCGCAGCCCAGTTATTGAGAGGCTCATGTAAAACAGTGACAGGCGGGCACTGCTGGGCCACAGATTGCGAAATTTCCCGGGTCTTGCCACAGCAGGTCGGCCAGGAGTTTATATGTTCGCGAGTGTGACAGTGTCCGTAAGTTAGGTTTACTACAGAATTAAGATAGGGATTCAGGTTGTTATCTTAACAGTTTAAAACGAACGATCTTGGCCTAATCAATTATGGTATTTGTTAATACACACATTTTCCAAATTTGACGCTTATGTCGCTGAAGATATTAGAAACCAGCGACAATGACCAATCGGCGTATTGGGATACCCTTCCAATGTCAAAGGCAACGGAGTAATACGGTTTATTTCTTGATACTTGGTAAATATCCAGAAATAAACCGGGGGACTGGGCGCACTACTATCTTCAAGCGACTTTGAGAGAAATGAAGTATACACCAAATTATATTACATAAAAACTATACTTATTATGGAATATTAATTACATTTATATGTATTCTCTCTGTCTCTCTTTATCTTAGTTTTGTTTCTCCATTTATAGGTACTTTTACACTATTTGTAATTATTTTTTCTAGGTATTTGAAAACTGGGGACATGTTCCCAGAAACATGGAATATTAGGACTTTATACAATAGCGGGGCACTAGAGATATTAACGCAGGAATTAGATAAATTGCCCTTGGATATAGTCACTTTACAGGAAGTTAGATGGCCAGGAAAAGGTAGTCAGGAATCAGGAAGCTTTGCATTATACTACGGGGGTGCAGAGAGACCTGAATTTGGAAAGGGTTTTTTAGTCAGAAGGAGGATCCTGTCCGCTATCCGAGATATTAAATTTGTCATTGATAGGGTATCATACATAATTCTAAAGGGTAAACGACATGATTTTATAATCGTAAATGCACATGCTCGCACAGAAGATAAAGATGACAAGATCAAGGATGAGTTCTATGAAGAAATAGAATGCTTATTTGATAGCCTTCCACGATATCATATGAAAATTGTATTAGTACGTAACTTGACCTGTATCTGTCTATGTAACGGACCTGTATATATGTAACGGAATCTTTGAACATCATTTTCACACCCACTTAAAAACATTAGATCGACTTGAAACTTTGTATTCTTGTAAAGGACTCATGACAATACAGTAATTTAATTATTTTTTAAATCCTGGGCAGAAGAATCATCAGAAAAATAAAAAACATAAAACCCGGGTGTTTGGGGTTGTTTGTAATAGGTTGCGACACTTATCGACTTTTTAGTCAATCGCTGTAAGAACTGTAAGATCAGTTGGTTAGTATAGGGGTTTGGACTGTAGTGGTATATAATTTCAGTACTCCATAGGCCGCTGGTTCAAAATCCAGGCCGGAGGCTTTTTTTTAAAAGGGGGAGTTATTTAAGCAATTTAAATTTTCATGGGATTCCAGTTTATGACAATCAATTACACTAAAAATAAAAAAAGAAAGAATATAGTTTTATAAAACTGAAAACAACACGCTTTCTTAGAAAACCGAATAAAAAAAAATGAAAAAAAAAATAGTTTTAATTTCCAACACGCTTGGGATAATAAAATTAAGGGGTCAACAAAAAAATCCTCTCCAACACATATAGAAAAAACACGGGGTGAGGCACTGAATGAAAGGACGATTTGGGACTCCGGCTTGACGGGCCGCAGTGGAGGGGGGGTTATGGGAGGTGGGGAAACGACCTTGAGCATCTAGACAAGTGGAAATTTCAGTAGCCATGAGCGTTGGTCAAGCGTGCAACGTGCGTTTGCTGTAAAAGCATATTATAAAAACATGGATAGTGTGGTTGGTGCCCAACGTGCTTTCCGTCTTAAGTTTAATCTACCGCCACGGGCTCCCGTGCCATCGAGGAAAGCTATCCTCCTGTGGGTGAAAAACTTTGAAGCCACTGCAAGCACGACGAAGAAAATTGGTGGTAGTGAAAAAACAATCAGGACCCCAGAGAACATTGATCGTGTGCGCGATGCATTAACACGAAGTCCGCGAAAATCAGCAAGGCGCACAGCGCTCAACTTGGTCTCAGCAATCGATCAGTGAGACGGATTTTGAAGAATGACCTACACTATCACCCATACAAAATGCAGATAGTGCAAGCCCTACAACCTAACGATTACAATCATCGCATACGCTTTGCCAAGCGATGCTTAATGTTATCGGAACAAATGGAGAAAGAGTGCATAACTTATGGATGAGTGATGAAGCCCACTTTCACCTTAGTGGTTACGTTAACAAGCAGAACTTCCGGTATTGGTCCGCAAATAACCCACGTGATCTTCATGAAAAACCTCTCCATTCTGAAAAAGTAACAGTTTGGTGTGCAGTATCTTCTCGTGGACTCGTGGGACCCTATTTTTTTGAAGATGAACATGGTAACACAGTAACGGTGAACTCTGAACGTTATGCTGACATGTTAGTAACTTTTGGTCTGCCTGGCATCGATCAGTATGATCCAGATGAAGAACACTCTTCCAGCAAGATGGTGCAACAAGCCATACTGCTAATGTCTCAATGGGTTTGCTGAGACTCGCTTTTCCAGGACGGCTAATCAGCAAGAATGGTGATATCCCTTGGCCTCCCCGTTCGCCAGATTTGACCGCCCCAGACTTCTTTCTTTGGGGCTATCTTAAATGCAAAGTCTTCGAGGAAAATGCACCAAGAACAAAAGAAGATCTGAAGGAGAGAATCCGGCAGGAAATTAACAACATTCCTTTGCAGATGCTACAGAACGCCATGGGTGGATTTCATCTTAGACTCCAACAATGTGTGCAAAACCAAGGACGTCACCTTACTGGCACCATATTCAAAAAATGATTGTTTTTTAAGGTAAAACATTAATTTCCACTCATGTACTTAAGATTCATGTTCAAATAATTATACTCTTTTTGTAAATATATTATTGGTGATTTTTCAAAATCGTGCCGTTTCATTGCCTCACCCGTTAGTTATCTACAACAAAAATAATTTTACCATCAAAAGCGTGGGGTGCTTTTTATAGTTTTTACGTTTTCTTCTTAGAGACTTTAATTTTACCAATATCTGTTTATTATCAAATATATTAATTGATATAGGGCACCCCACGCTTTTGATGGTAAAATTATTTGTTTTGTAGATAACTCTAGTTTTATTCTATATGTGTTGCACATGATTTTTTGTTGACAACTTCAATTTAATCCCAAGCGTGTTGGAAATTAAAACTATTTTTCATTTTTAGTTCGGTTTATAATAGAGGTTTTTGCTCATTAGGCATATTTTCGTTGAGAATGTTTGTATTTTTGGCCTTCTTGGTAATTTCGATTTCTTGTAAAATGTTAATTTTGTGTCTGTTGTTTTCCCTGTGTATAATTGGCATTGTATTATCGATATTGTTGAAACTGTGGCGGCTTTCTGAAATGTGTTTAGCTAAATTTTATTTGACTGTTAAAGGAGAAGGCAAATCAAATTTCGCTGTTCACCTGATTTGAATCCAATCGAAAATATGTGAGCTAAGATGAAAATAGAGATGAACTCTAATTGGCCTGCAGATGCACGAAAGACGAAAGATCGCTTATGGCACAAATTCAAGACGCCTGGGATGCTCTAGACGATTGTCCACGTGTCTCTAGAAATTTGATTGCATCAATGCCCCGAGAATTGAGGGCGGTAATAGATGCTGAAGGTTCATACACCGGATATTAATTTTGTTAAAGTTTTCATTTTAGAACAGAGCCGCCCAAACTTATTTGTATCGCGGGCCAAATGGAAGAAACATCAAGGTGGCCCGGGCCATAGGCCCTATTGTAGCTTTTGTGGATGATGATTATTTTTTATTTGTTTATTTATTAGCAGGTTTCACAATATATTCCAGCTCTCAGTTAATCTATTGCCATTTTCCTTCATATCTCTATCATTCCAATCTCCATCGTACAGTCCTTTTCCTCTCACGTTGCTCAAAACACCTCAATCCACGTTATTTTTGGCAGCCCTCTTCCTCTTCTTCTACTAAGTGACACCCATTTTTGTATTATTCTTCGGAATTTGTCTGCTATTCTTTTTATATGACTATGCCTTTATTGTTTTTATTATTATTATTATTATTATTATTATTATTATTATTATTATTATTATTATTATACGCGTGTGTTGATTTGCTACTTTTCTTGTTATGTCGTTATAACATATTTCACAAGTTCTTGTTTCATTACTGATAGACTAATATTATAGGACTATCTTTAGTATATTATAATTTATTAGAATGCTACAGGCCTACAGGGGCAGAATAAAAAATTAATGAGGGCCTATCTGGCCCGCGGGCTGTAGTTTGGAAGTTACTGTTTTAGAAGATATTATTTTCTTTCTTCATTTAATTATTAGAATGTTTTCATTTATGTGTTTTGTGTGTGCATTAAAACCATAAAACTCAAATATAAAATTAAATATGAACTATATTACAGGCGAAATGCTATCCTAACATTTAGTTAAAAAAAGTAGAACGGGAATCGAACCCGTGAGGTTACGAACGCAGATGTGTGTTAAACCTCTCGACCACGGAAACACACAAATGCAAGCTCTCTCTTTTATGTTATATGAGTGTGCACTACGTTAACTAGCAAACACCAGTACAATTACTGAAAACGTGTTAATGTGAATAAGGCTTCTCCGAGTGCTCACGAAGTTCCCCGATCGGTTGATAGAATCAAGAGATGACTCTTTTCTTTTTTTTTTGTCTAAGGGTGTACGTATGAGCAAGAATTACAATGGTCAATATATGATTTTATTATCAAATATCTGTTTATTATCAAATATAAGTATTAATTGATATAGAGCACCCCACGTTTTTGATATTAAAATTATTATTGTTTTTGTAGATAACTCTAGTTTTATTCTAGATGTGTTGGAGATTATGTTTTTGTTGACCACTTTAATTTTATCCCAAGCGTTTTGGAAAATAAAATTATTTTTCAGTTTTAAGTTCGGTTTTCTAATAAAGCGTGTTGTTTTAGTTTGTTTAAACTATTATTTATTTTTACCTTGTATACTACCGCCTTCCTCAACTATCTAAAATTTTCGTTGATTTCACTTTAGGCCTTTCGATGCATGCTTCATCTTCTGGAGTTGTTGTAGTAGTATTGAATTAACTGTATGTCTAATAGAGGGTTTTGCTTATTAGGCTCATTTTCTTTGAGAATGTTTGTATTCCTGGCTTTCTTGATAATTTAGATTTCTTGTAAAATGTTAATTTTGTGTCTGTTGTTTTCTCTGTGTATAATTTACATTGTATTATCGATATTGTTGAAACTGTGGCCGCTTTCTGAAATATGTTTAGCGAAATTTGATTTCATTGTTAAAGGAGAAGGCAAATCAAATTTCGCTGTTCACCAGGTTGAATCCAATCGAAAATGTATGGGCTAAGATGAAAATAGAGATGAACTCTAATTGGCCTTCAGATGCACGAAAAACGAAAGATGGCTTATGAGCACAAATTCAAGACGCCTGGGATGCTCTAGCCGATCTTCCACGTGCCTGTAGAAATTTGATTGCATCAATGTCCCAAAGATTGAGGGCGGCAATAATGCTGAGGATTCATACACCCGATATTGATTTTGTTTTTGTTAAAGTTTCATTTTAGAAGATATTATCTTCTTTCTTCATTTAATTATTAGAAGGTTTTCATTTATGTGTTTTGTGTGTGCATTAAAACCATAAAACTCAAATATAAAATTAAATTTGAAACTATATTACAGGCGAAATGCTATCCTAACATTCAGTAAAAAAAAGTAGAACGGGAATCGAACCCGTGAGATTACCAACGCAGATTTTGTGTGTTAAACCGCTCGACCACGGAAACACACAACTCTCTCTTTTATGTTACTTGAGTGTGCACTACATTAACTAACAAACACCACAGTACAATTACTGAAAACGTGTTAATGTGAATAAGGCTTCTGCGAGTGCTCACGAAGTTCCCCGATCGGTTAAGAGAATCAAGAGATGATTCATTTTTTTGTCTAAGGGTGTACATTAATTTTGTGTAAGTTATTTGTTTTGGTTTAGGCAGAGTAAGCCATTTAAGTGTCCAAAGAGCTACTTTTGTTTTACGTTTTCCACTATAAAGGGCGATTTTAAGGATGTAGGAGTTGATTATCACAATTCTCGTATAGCCTATGTTCATCCCGGGAATTTCCTGAACATTTTGCAAAAAGCCCCATCACAATCGGATCAACGGTATGGCCGCGCATAAAGTACGAACATACAAACATACATTTATATGGCATTCCATAGTAATTCTGCCCGAAGGCAGGTCCTTCACTGCAATCATAGCATTTTCATGCTATGCTTGCAGCTTTACTAGGGAATTGTAGATGTGGTAGCTTCCGTTGCTTTCCACACCGGTGAAGGATGATGATAATGATAAGGATGATGATGATGACCATATGATTTCTGGGACTGTCTGGGCCTTAAAGGTTTCCTGACATTTGTCTTACAGGTGAGGAAAAACTCCGATAAAAACCTCACCCAGAAAAACTGCCCCGACCGGGGATCGAACCCGAGCCCGCTGCGTGACAAGGCAGCACGCTACCTCGAGACCACAGCGGTGGACCATTTTTATATATTAGATAAAAAAAATCATCTCAGTAAGGTCTATCGTTCCTAAAAGTTTATCATTGACGTACTGTAATATCCTGTATAAAAACACATACAATTACATTCATTATAAATAATACTTAATCCGTGGATACTTAGGTTCGATCCTACTTATAAATACCTTATATTATCACTTTTTTTTTAAATTTACTGAGTTCTTGGAAGGTATTAGGTATTTTATTTTTCATAAAAACCTGATCTGTTGTTATACATACGGTAGTTTGGTCTTTTAATCAAAATGCTTGGATCAATATTAATCCATAAGTATGCTTTATAATGAAAAGAGTTAACAAGACGGCGCAGTTTTTACTTGTTACCCGGCAGCATTTCTATTAAATATTCGGAGATCGGTCCCGCGCCGTAGCCGAGCGGTTAAGGTATGAAGCCTTGGCGCAGAGCTACGGGACTTGCGCTGGTTCGAGTCTCCATGGGGGAAGAAATTTTCTCATGGTATTTCGGCCAGTATGGGTCCGGTGCCCACCCAGCATCGCGAGGCAATTATATATAAAGCTACAATAAGTAGCGGCTCCAGGTTGAGGAACCAGCTATAACGGCTGGGGGACTCGACATGCTAACCACATGTCACCCCTACACTGGCTGTTGGTCATCTACCTCTGTGATTGACACACGTGGATGTGAAGGGCCAGCAGCCGGCTGGTAAAAGGGCAACCGCTGAAAAGTGGAAAGACCCTCAATCGGATCGGAGATCGACGGATACCTATCTGGCTTGAGCTAGATGAAGATGGTGATGTAATTTTACCATATTTTTATTTTCCTTTCAAGTTTCGAATGTTTACTTGCTTATATTTATTGATATTATTGTAATATTTAACCCTTAAATTGAAAAGAGAGCAATTGTTCGTGTCAGTTATTTAAATATGGCGGACCGCAGTGAAAACGAAATCAACCACAACTGCTTAATAGCAGGTATATTGTGTAATTCGACACACGTTTAAGTTATTTCTATTCGTTTATTTTATTCTGTTTTATTTAAAATATTACATGCATCAAACCAAATTTTATATTCTGTAGGATACATTGCCAATTTAAAACGAGAAGTTCCCGAACAAGGATTCCTGCAAAAACACTTTATTTACTAATTCCCCTGTAATACATTTAAAAGTGTTTAATCGAACAATCAGACTTATTGAATGTATTATTAGTATTACGTCAGGTAATTGACAAATATTTGACACCATGTTAAAATCATATTTGGTCACGAATTTTCAGTGACATATATTCCAAGAATTTCACCAGTACTTCCTACAGGAATATTATCATAAATATTTTAGTGATATGAAAAATACGTCACAATGCAAAGCAATTGTTTTTCTCTACAGAAGTTTGTTTATGCAATGAAACATTAAGTATAGTCCAGTTCTGGTAACTGTAGCCGTCTTGGTGAATCCTAAGGCGCGTGGCAGGAGGTAACATAGCCGAGTGGGGGAGGGAAGTAGTAGCCATGCAAAAAACATTTTCTTAATAATGATAATAAAATAAATTGTTATAAAAACAACACTATTCTATAATGAACACTCCAAACATATGAGTAAACGTAAAATTTTATCAACACAGAACTAATAGAAATGGAGACACGACGGGGATATATACCCATCAATAGGAACCTCAAACTCGATGCTATTCTTTTTTCCAGACGATTTAGCGCTTCTAGCACTTTCCGAAAATGATTTGCAACGATCAATTTATAATTTACAAAAAATAGCTGCCAAATTTAATATGAAAATATCAATTAAAAAAATTTAAATGATGTCATTTCATGGGAAGGACCCCATACAAAGTAAAATCTGTCTCCAGAATAACATTTTAGAGAGATCCAATCAATTTAAATATCTTGGATATTATCTCTCTATCTGGGATGAAAAGGATATCCCTGAAACAATACTAGTTATAATATAAGTTTGGGAATTATTAATCAAGTTATGAAACCATCCCTTGTACAAAAAAACACCAGATTACGTTTATATAACACTTTGGCTAGACCAGTGTTGACCAACGGTAGTGAAGCATGGACACTAAAAAGACAACATTAAAGCAGAATAACGGCTTGTGAAATGAGATTCATGCGTAGAACAGCGGGTTACACCAGATGGGATCGGAAAAGGAACACCAGTATCTTAAAAGAATTGAAGACTACCCCAATTTTGGAATATATTAAACAGCACCAACTAAATTGGAAACACCATCTTGAAAGAATGAGTTCAAATCGGATCCCCAAAGCTGTTTATAATTATATACAAGAGGACGAAGATCTCTGGGCCGTCCTATGAAACGCTGGAGGGAAATTTTTCTATAGGATAGTAACAGGCCTTGGCCTAATACTTGGAAGGAAGGAGGAGAAGAAGAAGAAGAAGAACTAATAGATAAAAAATCAAGTGCAATAACTATTATGTTTTCAAAACTGAGTGTAGTTGCTGGCAGTACCTGCAACTCACCCTCCCCTCTTACCGCACCATGCAACATAGACCTCCAAATATAGCTACAGAAGTCAGAACTGAACTATATAACAGCATGAAAGTGATTGTATATTTATATATTTAGCAGGTTTCACAAAATTTCACATTTTCCTGCGCCCAATTAATACTTCTTGGGCTTTATAACGCCAGGAGATTTTCAACCCAGGTTCTCTTCCTTTAGCCTTTAACGAACCAACGCCTAATTGCAAGACTGTTTATCCAAATGATTCAAGATTTCAAGCAAAAACTAAAATATACAATATAATAGTATGCATTAATCTGTTGCATTACATGAACGTATAGGCCTACTATGTAAACTATCAGTTCTATTAAAATTGTTCCCAATGTTTTATCAAAAGAGGTTAGGGGAAAAAAAGGAAAAATGTTTGATAATGAGCCTGGAGGTTTGCACCTCAAAACATCAGAGAGAGATTGTCAGATTCACAGGCTGTAAGCTGGCATAATTTTCTGTCACTGATCAGTTGTTAAATTCATATTGAACATTGACAAATAAATGAGGTTTAGATTTTTTGTTAGCTGATTTCTATTGTCCTGATATGATGTAGAATTTTAATGTTCTGTTCATCTCTTTTTAAACATTACCACGTCCAATGTAAGGAGTGCAGTTTTGTTTTAACTTGGGAAGGTACATCAAATTGTCGCCAATAAATAATGCAGATTTGGGCTTGTTTATAGCGTACTTCGAAGAATATTCTAGAATGAAGGATGAATTATTTATATTGTTCACCTCACTACAGTTCTTCCCCTTAATAAAACTAACCCACTGGCACTATCAATCCATAGGTTCATTTCCACTCGGACGTAAACTCTCCATACATCCTTAACCTGAGCTATATTTTCCAATCATCCCTTGCATAATTTACTTACCTCACATCTGGTTTATGTTATTCTCTTACCTCATTCTTAGCCTACTTACTAGGCGTTTTTCCTCTAGTTCTCTTTCATTCCCTCTTCATGTCATATGCCCTGCCTATTGCAGTCTACGAGACTGTTAGTTCTTATTATATCTTGCTGCCCATACATACTATGTAGCTTACTATTGCCTAGTTTTCTCTATTCGCCTTTCTACACATATTCCCATTAATATTCAGTTTTATCTCAATATTACAGTTACTGTTATCGCTCTTTGTTATATCTACTTTACCTAAAGAAAGGTGATTTTTTAAAAATAAACATAATTGTACATTTTACATTAGTATTACAAAACATTCTATGAATTTAATAGTATTTCTGTCACATTAATTTGTTGACCTCTAAACACAGATATCTGTCACATCACTTTCAGTTTTATTCTCTAATCATAAGAACTCTAGTTATCATGCCAAAGAAATATTTAACATAAGATATTACAGAATATTTTTTTTTTCACGCTTCACTTTTTCGTTATTAAAATACTCTACAAAACAAAAATTTACATTTATTCTGTACTATAGTGTAAGTTTACAGTAATATCGTGTTAGTTGGTAAATGTTTCTTTATCTATTTTTAACTAATGCAGTATTTAAAACGTGGTCACGGGATAGCGCCGCTGCCTCGTACGCAGCGGGCCCGACTTCGATCCCCGGTCTGCACAAGTTTCTGGGTGATGGCTTTTTCGGGTTTTTTCCTCACCGTTAGGAAACGTTAAGGCCCTAACGGTGCCCAAACATTATCTGGCCATTATAATCATCATCATATTCGCCACGTTTAGTAGAATGTGTGTCTGAATGATGTTTGATCTTAATGTTATGTTTTCTTCGGAAGAAGTGGTCCTGACATTGAGCTGATTCCTCATACGCGAAGGTCCTCCATGTCCTTGTGTGGTCAGGAAATAGGCTATGTATGTGATCCATAGTTAAAATCCCTATCCCTATAGGCCGCGTCACTGTAAGGCCCGGGTAGCGTGTGACACGTATAAGTACCTACAAGGTGAGAGGTAAAACTACATGAATGGAATGGAATATAATTTTTAATGCTTATGTTAATTCGATATTTAACTGCTATATTTAAATGCATTTTGTATGTCTTACTTCACTGATTGAATAGAGAGTAAGACCCTATGGCCTTAACTCTAGCAATTTGAACATTTTTTGCTATTATTATTATTACCATCACAAATACAGTGTAGATTACTTATTTATTTTTATTTATACAACACAGTGGATTATTTTCATTTTATTTTATATAGCTTTTCAATTAGATTATTTTGAAATTAATTTATATTTGATATTTCAATAGCACATTGACAAATTCTGTAAAAGGTTAAGAATTGGGTAATAAGGGAGTAACTATCTACTATTTTCCGATATTTTGATTCTGTTGTAGTGTGAAATACCGTTTTCGATAGCTGTGGACAGCTCGCTTTGTGTGTTAAAATTTCATTCGTTCTATGATCAAACCTCCAGCTCCAACTACAACAAAGATACTGCATATAATGAATTTTATCGATAGAAGTTTGTTTCAGAAAGGAAATACCTAGTTTAGCAAGTATGGAAGTTATTGCGAAGTTATTAAACTTAATACTATTCCCTCTATTTAATTACAACGCTTCAACTATATGGGTTAGCTTAATTGATGTTACAAGCTCGCTACGTAGAAGCAAGTCCCTAAAGAATCAAACCCTGGATACTCAGAAAACGCCGTTCCCATTACAATTAGCGCTACAGACTTTGGGACCGTGCATTCTAGAACAATGGAGATGTTTCTCCAAGCGGTTATCACAATTTTGTCTTGTTATGTCCTGTTACCACATTTTGTAAGTGATATTCCAACTACGTTAAGACTCTACATTTAGTTTCGTTCCAGGCATAACACTGACGGCATTGTTTCCGCGTGGATTCACTGAACCTCTGTTACAAAGCTAGGTTAATTGAAAATTAGAATCCTATGATAGAAGAACGTTACCAATATTAAGATTATGTAAAACAAGTAAAACTCGTATTAGGATAATTGAAAATTAGAATCCTAAAATAAAAACCTAAACATCATCATCATCATCATGAACAAATTCGTTTTAGGCCATGTGGCCTGTACGGTAAACCTAGCGAAGATGGTCTTGATCTTTCCACCGATGTTTTGGTCTTCCTTGGTCCCTATGTCCAGTTGGGGTATATTGGAATGCCAATTTTGGAAGTCTATTTCTTGCCATTCTTCTCACATGATTTTTCCATTCTTGTTGGTATCTTTGGATATCTTCATTTAAACTTGCTACTCCAAGTTTTCCTCTGATAGTGGTGTTCCTTTGGTGATCCAGTCTATTAACTCCTAACAATGATCGTAAGAAGCGCATTTGGCTTACTTGAAGTTTATGAGAGTTTCTTTTATTTAAAATCCAAATTTCACTTCCGTATTTTAGAGCAGCTTTTGATGTGACGTTATGTAATCTTAGTTTTGTCTCTGTCCTCATCTGTTTACCAAAATGTCTTCGTATTACCCCATTCATTTTATTATATTTTTGTAAACATGAATTTACCAATATTAACGTTATGGCAAATAAGAAAAAAAAATCGTTTTAGTTTAGTTGGAAATTAGAATCCTACGATAGAAGAACGTAAATATGCAGTTACCAATTGGTTATGGAAAATATGTAAAATTCGTATTAGATTAATTGATAATTAGAATCTCATGATAGAAGAACGTAAATATGCAGTTACCAATTGTTTATGGAAAACAAGTAAAATTCGTATTAGATTAGTTGATAATGAGAATCCTATAATAGTAGAACATAAATATGCAGTTATCAATTGTTTATGGAAATTAATTAAAATTCGTATTAGATTAATTGATAATTAGAACCCTATGACAGAAGAACAAAATATGCAGTTATCAATTGTTTATGGAAAAACAATTAAAATTCGTATTAGATTAATTGATAATAAGAACCCTATGATAGAAGAACATAAATATGCAGTTATCAATTGTTTATGGAAAAACAATTAAAATTCGTATTAGATTAATTGATAATTAGAACCCTATGATAGAAGAACATAAATATGCTGTTATCAATTGTTTATGGAAAAACAATTAAAATTAGTATTAGATGAATTGATAATTAGAACCCTATGATAGGAGAACATAAATATGCAGTTACCAATTTGTTATGGAAAACAAGTAAAATACGTATTAGATTAATTGATAATTAGAACCCTATGATAGAAGAACATAAATATGCAGTTATCAATTGTTTATGGAAAAACAATTAAAATTAGTATTAGATTAATTGATAATTAGAACCCTATGATAGAAGAAAATAAATATGCAGTTATCAATTGTTTATGGAAAAACAATTAAAATTAATATTAGATTAATTGATAATTAGAACCCTATGATAGTAGAACATAAATATGCAGTTACTAATTGGTTATGGAAAACAAGTAAAGTACGTATTAGATTAATTGATAATTAGAACCCTATGATAGAAGAACATAAATATGCTGTTATCAATTGTTTATGGAAAAACAATTAAAATTAGTATTAGATTAATTGATAATTAGAACCCTATGATAGAAGAACATAAATATGCAGTTATCAATTGGTTATGGAAAACAAGTAAAATACGTATTAGATTAATTGATAAGTAGAACCCTATGATAGAAGAACATAAATATGCAGTTACCGATTGGTTATGGAAAACAAGTAAAATACGCATTAGATTAATTGATAATTAGAACCCTATGATAGAAGAACATAAATATGCAGTTACCAATTGGTTATGGAAAACAAGTAAAATACGTATTAGATTAATTGATAATTAGAACCCTATGATAGAAAAACATAAATATGCAGTTATCAATTGTTTATGGAAAAACAATTAAAATTAGTATTAGATGAATTAATAATTAGAACCCTATGATAGAAGAACATAAATATGCAGTTACCAATTGGTTATGGAAAACGAGTAAAATACGTATTAGATTAATTGATAATTAGAACCCTATGATAGAAGAACATAAATATGCAGTTATCAATTGTTTATGGAAAAACAATTAAAATTAGTATTAGATGAATTGATAATTAGAACCCTATGATAGAAGAACATAAATATGCAGTTACCAATTGGTTATGGAAAACAAGTAAAATACGTATTAGATTAATTGATAATTAGAAACCTATGATAGAAGAACATAAATATGCTGTTATCAATTGTTTATGGAAAAGCAATTAAAATTAGTATTAGATGAATTGATAATTAGAACCCTATGATAGAAGAACATAAATATGCAGTTACCAATTGGTTATGGAAAACAAGTAAAATACGTATTAGATTTATTGATAATTAGAACCCTATGATAGAAGAACATAAATATGCAGTTATCAATTGTTTATGGAAAAACAATTAAAATTAGTATTAGATGAATTGATAATTAGAACCCTATGATAGAAGAACATAAATATGCAGTTACCAATTGGTTATGGAAAACAAGTAAAATACGTATTAGATTAATTGATAATTAGAACCCTATGATAGAAAAACATAAATATGCAGTTATCAATTGTTTATGGAAAACAAGTAAATTACGTATTAGATTAATTGATAATTAGAACCCTATGATAGAAGAACATAAATATGCAGTTACCAATTGGTTATGGAAAACAAGTAAAATACGTATTAGATTAATTGATAATTAGAACCCTATGATAGAAGAACATAAATATGCAGTTATCAATTGTTTATGGAAAAACAATTAAAATTAGTATTAGATGAATTGATAATTAGAACCCTACGATAGAAGAACATAAATATGCAGTTACCAATTGGTTATGGAAAGCAAGTAAAATACGTATTAGATTAATTGATAATTAGAATCCTATGATAGAAGAACATAAATATGCAGTTATCAATTGTTTATGAAAAAACAATTAAATAAAATTAGTATTAGATGAATTGATAATTTGAACCCTATGATAGAAGAACATAAATATGCAGTTACCAATTGGTTATGGAAAACAAGTAAAATACGTATTAGATTAATTGATAATTAGAACCCTATGATAGAAGAACATAAATATGCAGTTATCAATTGTTTATGGAAAAACAATTAAAATTCGTATTAGATTAATTGTTAATTAGAACCCTATGATAGAAGAACATAAATATACAGTTACCAATTGGTTATGGAAAACAAATAAAATTCATATTAGATCAATTGAAAATTAGAATCCTATGATAGAAGAACGTAAATGTGCACTTACCAATATTAAGGTATGGAAAACGAGTAAAATTTGCAGTAAACTATTTGCATACGTTTATTAAAATCCAAAAATGTTTGCTGTTATGAATCATTTTAAATAGTACAATAAATTCCATGGGATGACAGCTCTAGATGGTCTCATTGGCCTGTTATCCGGCTGCTTACCTCGCATCTGCAAGCGTTAATTACAGAGATGGACGATCATCCAGCCAGTGTAGGGGTGACATATGGCCAACAAGTCACTTTCTTCAACCGTTATAGCTGTTTTTTTTTTATCTAGCGTCGCTACGTATTGTAGCTACCAAAATTGTTCACGATGGTGGGTGATTATTGGTTCTATATCACACCGAAATTCCATGTAAAAATTTCTTCCCTTTGAGGACTCGAACCAGCACAAATCCCCATAGCCCAAGGCATAGTGCCTTAAACCTTTCGGCTATCGCGCGGGATTTAAAATTGTATAGAACTGTTATTTATGTTACAAGGATTGAAAGTAACGGTTACTAAAATTACTTCTCCTTCACTTTATAAATAATTGCTCAGTTTGTGCAAAATTTCCAGATGGTTTTTTATTAGACAATGCATCATATGTAATCAAAAAGAGAGCGTAATAAACCTGACAAGTATAAAGGGGTTAGTTTACTGAAGTTGACACATAAATTATATGCAGAAATACTGAACAACAGAATGAAACCAATAGCAGAATGTTTATTGAATGAACAGAGAGATTTTAGGATAGGTAAATCAGTGGTAACAATATATTTACTATTAAGCTTTTGATGGAGAAAAGAAGAGAATGCATGCCCAACACATCTACATATATGACAGTTATAGATTTGAAATAGATCTTTAATAAGATTCACATAGAAAAATTATGAAATAATAGAACGGTATGGATACCCAATCCACTTAAATTGTATAAAAAGTGTAAAAGAACCTGCTTTAAACTCGATTCCCCTAAATGTACGGGGTTTAAGACAAGGGTGTGTATTATCGCTCACTCTTTTTAACACTTATTTGGACGATATTTTGAATAAATGGAAAGAGAAAACACCATCAGGGTCCGCATTGGAGGAACTGATATAAAAATTCTAGCATATGCAGATTACCTCGTAATTATCCAGGATTCAGAAGATAAACTTAGGAAATCAATTTACTTATTACATCAGATTGAAAAGGAATATAATTTTAAAATTGCTACTTCCAAAACTAATATCATAGCATTCCAATATAAACATCCAACAAGAGAAAATATTACACAGCTCTACAATTTTTTTTTGTTGCCCTGGATATCTCTGCGAATTTCTATGTTTTCAAGTGCACAGTTTACGAATACATCCATGAAAGTGCAGAATGTGCTCTAAAAAATTATAGAAGAAAATCTTATAAAAGGCGTTTCACTGAAGTATAACATGGTTTTCGACAGGTTTCTTTTTATTACGTCGGTGTATACTAATTTTTCAAAACAAAAAAAAAATGGCATTATAAATATATTTTATTTTCTTCATGTTTTCCAATTTTTGTAGTGTAAAATGAACATAAAAATTTTAAAGAACCAGAGCAAATCTTCCAAAATCATTGGTAGTTTCATGAATATTGTGAGCATAAATATATCCGAAATTAATTTTATATCAAGGGTAACAAAACCACTGTTGACAGTGTTATAATAGGTGTTAAGTGTCTGCAACAAGTCCAACGTAATAATTTTCAGTTTGCGATGTTACTTATAATATATATATATATATATATATATATATATATATATTTACGAAGAAGTGCCAGAAAGTCTAAATTAGAACGTGTCACAAATAAGGAAATTAGAAACAAAATGGAAGCAGAAGAAAGCATAATTGAAAGAATTGAGGAAAAGGAATTAAAGTGGTTAGGACATGTTTTAAGAATGGAAGATGAGCGATGGCCGAAGCAACTATATGAATGGCATCCTAACAGAAAGAAGAAAAGAGGAAGACCAAGGTTAACATGGAAGGAAAACATGAAGACAGTAATGCAAGCTAGAGGGCTAAGCATCGAAGATGCCCAAGACCGTAGGCTTTGGGGGTTTGGCACGGGAAGACGGCAGCAGCTGTAAAAACCCGAAGATATATATATATATATATATATATATATATATAACAAATGAATTAAACAGATATCAAATTGTGTGTGCAACAATTAAAAAAACAATGAAAACACCAGGAACAGACATCAAAATGAAATTCTATAAAGTAATGGCAGTACAGACTTTGACATATGGCAACGAGTCCTGGACAATAAAAAAATATTATAGCCCTGTTCAGGTGTCGGAAATGAGATTTTGTTAGGTAATTATCAGGATATACAATATTAAATAAAATCAGGAAATTAAAAATAAGTTACATTTATTTGCAATAATTGAAAAAAAAAAGATGAATGTAAACGTTAAACGGAAGGAATAGACGATAGAAGAATACCGAAAATAATTCTGTCATATAAACCAAGAGGACCACAGGATCCTAGACGGCCAAGACAGATGGAATAAAGTCAGAATAGGCCTCTTGGCCTATACCATGACAGGAAGTAGAAGGACTGAAAGTGATATTTTACAGATTAACTGAGATATTTAAAGCCGAAGCAGCTGAATCCCGAATTTCCAAACGAATTCTTAAAACACTTCCAAATATGCGAAAAAATTCATATTATGTCGAATTAACTTTTTAAACTCAATTTAATTGGCCATTACATTGAAAAAAAAATGCAAATGATAAGAAAATCGTTCGAATGACAGTTCTGAAGGGCCAGGACCAACTGAATTGATTTGTTTACATGAGCAAGATTTTTAAAATACATTACGAAACTCCGTTGACGTCACTGTGTTAAAGTTTTAAGAATTGTAAAAAAGTACCTGATATCTCACTCGTCCTCAATAATTTGCAGTGTTGTTTTATAGAAGGCTTTTCGATAACTTGAGTATCATCTTCTGCTTTCATTTTTGTACCAAAATGAAAGAAGATGATAAAACAACACTGCAAAATATTGAGGACGACTGAGATATCAGGTACTGTTAATCTCAGATTCAACCCAGGAAGTTACTGTGCGTTTGGAATAGGGAACTGGGTTCCCATTTTAAAGTATTTTCTTGAGTAAAATCCTTATTTAAAACTGAAGATTGCAACACAGCAGGTATATAGTTGTAAGTTGTAGCCGTCCAAGCCACCCTCTCTTAAAGAAAAAAACAGTTACCACTTGTCACTGAGCTCTTGCACATCTGTACTATCCTGTGTGAACGTGTCGACTCTCATATTTACTATAAAACTAGTTTGCATGCCGTAAAAGAAAAAACTGTGTTTTTTAAATGTATAGTACATACAATTGGAAAAAGTACTGCTAACCTTGCCGCTCCACCCCTCCTTAACAAACAAATACAGTTATGAGTTTAGCAGCATCTACCCTCTGTAGGTAGGGGGACACTGGCATAGCCCATAAGGTTTGTAGTAACTTCCTGGCTTGAATTAGAGTATATACAATTCTGAAAACTTTATTACATGAGCAGGATAAAGTACAAGGAGCCACAAGTTGGAGTGACGTAATTCCTCATCTTTAGTTTCAGTTTTCTTAACTGTTGGAAATAGTAAAATGTTTTATAAATATTTAGTCTTAATTTTGATATTTCAATAGCATTCTAAAAATATTACTGCTCTCTTTAAAATCCAGGGACCGAGGTTAGACTGAGGCCTATTATACTTTGGGCAAGACGATTTAAGTATCGTAAATCTTAAGTGTATGTATATTATATTCCTCAATGAAATCAGAAACATGGGACGCTCGATGTTTCGAGTTGTCATAAGGAAGCAATTGTCACCGAGCATTGTGAGGAATTTGGGCGTTGTAGTAAGTAAGGATTCCTGATTGAAAACCTGATGTAATACCTGGAGAACCAATATTGCTGTCCATATGTCATCCTTATACTGGATAGATGGTGGTGCATCTCTGTAATTAACATACGTGTATATGGGGCCTCTAGCTGAGGACATTCTAGACCTGTCTGCGGCGATGAATTTGTTCACATAGGGCCTACATTCACACCACTCACTTAAATTAAAATCTATGTTTTATGAAATTGGCTTAACAAATATGGTGTCGAAGTTGCGATTCCAGTTAAAATTAATTACAAACGTAATCATGTAATGTAAATTGAAAATGAAAGTATAATTAAAATTTCAATTTGAACAAATTTATGATCCACTTGTCTGTTTCCGTTCCCCTGTCCACGTTCCTATCACTTGTATTGATTCTAGTGTACCGGTATCATTAAACAATACATGTTACACAAATATGCTGTACTCTTTAATTACATAAATGGGTAAGAGACAGAGGAAAACTCTGGACAATTTTAAAAGAAAAAGGAATTCCGAAACACTTAATAGCAGCTATAAAGAGTTTGTACTGGAACACAAATTTTGTTATAAAAACTAGAAATGAAGTAAGTAAAAATAAAATTCATACTAATCAAGGAGTTAAACAAGGATGCAGTATCTCTCCAGTTTTATTTAACCTATACATCAATGATATAATAAAAAAATGGAACGAAGAAACAAATAAAGGAATAAAATTAGATAAAACACACTACTTGAAAACATTATTATACGCTGATGACCAGGTAATAATAGCAAATACAGAAGACGAACTTCAAAGGAATATTTTTAATCTACATAATATATGTGAACAATATAATCTCAAAATATCCATAGAAAACACTAAAGTAATGGCATTCCAAGGGAAAAATCAAATCAGATCGAAAATAGTAATAGGAAACAAAATCATAGAACAGGTGAACCATCTTAATTATCTAGGATGTGACATTTAATTTAATTATGATAATGATATAAATAATAAAATAGCAAAATTCCAGGGAATATGTGGTACGATAAAACGATCACTAAATAACAAAACAACAAGAGAGACCCAATTGAAATTTTATAAAATGTTGGCAGTACCGGTACTGCTCTATGGTTCAGAAGCCTGGATGCATAAAAAACAAGATCTAAGTAGGATAACGGCGGCAGAAATGAAATTTTTGAGATCTGTTGAAGGGTGCACTAAGGAAGACAGAATCAAGAACACAGAAATGAGACAGGAACTTGAAATATTTGCAATAACTGATAAAATGGATACATATAGACAAAAATGGAAGCAACACATAGACAGAATGAATGAAGATAGATATCCAAAACAAATAACAAAATACAAACCTAAAAGCACCCGAGATGTGGGCAGACCTAGAAAGAGATGGTCTGAAGTCGGAACGGGTCAACAGACCTAATCCATGAATGCAGATGATGATGATGAAATGAGTAAGAATAGATTTATTGCGATAAGAACATTATCTTCTTCTCTCGCTCCGCCTTATCTACGTTTAATCCCTCGTTGATACTTTAACTTGCTCCCGCATCTTATATGAAGTAAGGGAGAGAATTTTTATATTGAATCAAATTAAGTAACATGCTTATTAGACCAAAAAGGGACACGGTTGGTCTTCACGGAGGTCTCATTAGTTCAATACCAAGACTACCTCCAAAACAACAGGTGCACTTAGGACATTTGTCTTAAAGATAAGGAAAAATCACGAAGAAATCCTATCCTTGATACTTGTACTAACGGAGGATCGATCTAGGGCTCTAGCTAAGAATTCAATATAAAAATTAAAATGGAATGTACTTGAAAAAAATATTAGGTCCATGAACAGATTTTTTGATAAACTGAATTAAAAGTTTCAAATTTTTCTACATCACTCAACATTATTATTATTATTATTATTATTATTATTATTATTATTATTATTATTATTATTTTCCATCGCTGTGGTCTCGTGTTAGCGTGCTGCATTGTCACTCAGCGGGCCCGGGTTCGATTCCCGGACGGGGCAGGCTCCTGGGTGAGGATTTTTCAGGGTTTTTCCTCATCTGTAAGACAAATGTCAGGAAGCGTAGGGCCCAACGGTCCCCGAAATCATCCGGCCATCATCATTATCCTCATCATCCTTCGCTGGTGTGGAAAGCAACGGGAAGCTACCACACCTATAATTCCCTACTAACGCTGCAAAGCGTAGCATTAAAATGCTACGATTGCAATGAAAGACCTGAATTACTATCTATGGATGGATGGATTATTATTATTATTATTATTATTATTATTATTATTATTATTATTATTATTATTATTTCGAATGGAAAGAATTAGAAATATAGAAATTAGAAAATGGATGAATGCAGAAAGAAGTATAATGGATGAGAAGGCTAATATGGCAAGGGCATATAAGAAGAATGCAGGATGAAGATTACCAAAGGCTACCTATACATGGAAAAGTGAAAGAAGGGGCAAAAAAAGGAAGACCAAGAACAACCTGTAAGAATAACATTCAGAATTCAATGAGGAAATTTTGTGTAACAGATGAAGACCCAGAGACTGTGAATGTGTTTACAATCTGATAGTCTAGAAGTCCGTAGTCATTTATGTATTTTTAAAACTCATGTTAATTATTTAGATTGGTTGGGGAAAACCCTCAGTGATGCGGAAATTTCTCAAAATGAATGAAATTAATTATTAAAACTCAGAGAAATAATGGATGTTCAAAAAGATGTTCTACAAGTTATTGAAGAAAGAAGACTGAGATGGTTGGGCACATGAAGAGGATGTCAGATGATAGGATACACAAGATGACACTAAATTTTCAAGCGGAGGGCAACAGAAGAAAGGATATATCCAAAAACAGTGGGTTCAAGGAGTATGATACCAGAGAGCGATGCAGAATTGGTAATAAAAGATTATTATTATTGAAATTATTATTTTTATATGATTACATAAAATTATTATTATTATTATTATTATTATTATATTATTATTATTATTATTATTATTATTATTATTATTATTATTATTATTATTATTATTACCATACGTATTTGATTTCTTCCATATGCATAAATTTGTTTCCTGAATATTAATACAGAAATTGTGGTATGCACAAATATTTTCATTCATTTTGAGAATTTTCATTGAGGGTTTTCTCCAACCAATCTTAGTACTTAACATGAATTAAAAAAATAAATAAATATAAATGACTACGGACTTTAGGGACTATCAGTTTGCAATAAACATTCAGAAATTTCCTTTAATTAAAGATCTCCACCGTTCTCTGTCGTCTGTGTCTTCATCTGTTACACCAAATGTCCTCATTGAATTTTGAATGTTGTTCTTCCAGGTTGTTCTTGGTCTTCCTTTTCTGTTCTTTCTTTAAATTTTCCATCTTGCATTCTTCTTACGTGTCCATACCATTTTAGCCTTCTGTGTTCAATCTCATCCTTTATATTTCTTTCTGCATGCATCCATTTTCTAATTTCAGTATATCTAATTTGTTTTCCAGTCGAGATTTTCTGGCAGCTCTTCTCCAAAAATCCGTTTCAACTGAGGTTATTCCGTTGACATGTTGTTGTGTCATTGTCCAATGTGTGAGCCAGCTCCTCGCTCATCGTAAAAATATATAAAATGCTAGAAAACCGAATCTTAAGCCTCGGAAACAATGGATTTATGGAAATGCACAAATATTACAAAAAGAAAACAACAATAATATAAATAATTTTAATTAATGTCATTCATTTAAAAATTTAAAACTAATCCGTAATAATAACAATAATAATAATAACAATAATAATAATAACAATAAAAATAATAATAACAAAAATAATATTATTAATAATAACATTAACGACAATAATATAAATAATAATAATAATAATAATAATAACAGTCATTCATTAAAAAATTAAAAATAATAATAATAACAATAACAATAACAATAATAATAATAATAATAATAATAACAGTCATTCATTAAAAAATTAAAAATAATAATAATAACAATAACAATAATAATAATAATAATAATAATAATAATAGTCATTCATTTAAAAACTTAAAACTAATCCGTACCTTATTTTTCTTTGCCTCGTAGCCAAGCATTTTCTGATTTACTGTATGTTGATATAACTTTATTTCTTAAGGAATCTCTGACGTTTCCGAACTATTTTCGTTACACTCTGTACATTTAACATGAGAAGCAGAGTTCACTGGTAGTTGTTAACCCAAATATCCTTTTATTGATATTGATTGAAAACGGTTGGAGTTGGTATGATTCTCCCACCATGCGAAATAATTTACAGCTGCCATGTAATTCCCAAGGTTCAAAGCGCCCGGAGTATAGAGTATTTTAATAAACCTACCCTCAGGCCAGAGTAATACTTCATTAAATGACCCTTTAACTTTATAAAATTGACGTTTTACTTCGTAAACAGCAATTTGTTTGGTTAAGCAAACATAACGTATATACATACTGTAATTAGTGACTTTATTTTTAAACGGAAAATTCTCAACATAAAAGAACAAAAAGAGAGAACATTTTTGCTACATATAAGGGTACTGAAAAAATATTTTAAAGGAATCCATGCTTATTTACTTTTATTACATTAGACTCTGCTGTTATTCTCCCAGTTATATTATATGGATGCAAAACATGGTCTCTTACTTCAAGGGAAGAAAATATATTACGAGTAATTGAGAATAGAGTTCTTAGGAATTTTTTTTGGAACAAACAGAGATGAACAGACAGGTGAATGGAGAAAACTTCTAATCAGTGAGCTACATGATCTTTATAGGAAGCCATCATCATCATCCTTATCATCATCATTCATCATCCTTCACCGGTGTGGAAAGCAACGGGAACTACCACACCTACAATTCCCTAGTAAAGCTGCAAGCATAGTATGAAGATGCTATGATTGCAGTGAAGGACATGCCCTCGGGCAGAATTACTACGGATGGATATATAATAAGACAGTTAAGTCTCGTAGACTGAGATGGGCAGGACATGTGGCACGAATGGGGAATTAAAGATGTGCATGGAAGCTTTTTGTAGGAAAAAACCAAAACAAAACGCTCAGTTGATAGAACAAGAATAAAGTTGGAAAATATCATTAACCACAATTAGATGGAAGTATATTATACACGGGATGATTGTAAAACAGCTCAGGATAGGGATGTGTGGAGAGCTTATGCCCGTGCGGCCATGGACCTACGGGTTTCGATAGTGCCAGATAGTTAGACCGTGTTGTGTTTTATCAAATTATCATATTGATTCGGTTTAACCTTTATAGTCACTTTATTGCTTTTCCTTACGTCTATATTTCCCAATACTTTTAAAAAACATTTTATACCGTTGAGTTTATTGTGGGGCCAAGGGGAAGGTAGAGTTAGCACATTTTCTTAGGGGTAGATCCTACACTTGTCCTCACCAACCCAGGGTTGAGTGGAGGAGATATGCAAGACCTTCATCTCTGATGAAGCTATAACCAAGACCGTTCGTACGTGGTGAAGAACCACATCCTGCAGAGGTGGCCCTGCTTTAACTGAATACGACGGATCTAGACACGGCTGTCAATAAAAAGCTCCTACACACTTTACTCCAAGTGTGAGTGTTGGTGAGGTTGTAGGAGAAGGAAAACTCCGAAAATAAACCCGGGAAGCCGAGGTGAAGGCAACCTTCTAAGGCCGAGGAGCCGAGGGGAAGGCAAACTTCTAAGGAAAAGAGACCCCAACAGAAAACTTCCGGTCTCCAGGTTGGGGGAGTGCGTCGGGCTGAAAACTCACCACGTAAAATGATCTTTCTCAAAAGTCTCACACGATTACTAAAGGTGGCACCGATATATAATCCTGGAGGACGAAGATCGGTAAGAAGACCAAGAAAGCGCTGGGCTGAACATATGTGAGATCGGAACAGGCAAAGACTTAATCCGTGAAAGTTTGATGATTATGATGACGATTACGATGAGTTTATTGTTAGATATTTAAAATAATAAAATTTGTACCTATGGTGGCGTTCATCCTCAACATTTATATTTGTATAAAACATTCAGTTAGGCCTTTCGGAACCGGTTCCATTTTCAAAGCTGTTCATTGGGTTCAGAAAAAAAAACTCACCCAGAAAGCTTGTCCCCACTGGGAATCGAACCTAGGTCCGCTGCGTTTACGTTACTACTAGATAACTATGGTAGTCAAAGTTGGATTCCCAATGGGATGGGCGTGTATCTCTTGTTTTGTGTTGCCTTTTATGGTAGAAGCTGGCATTATGGTAACCACAGATCCATGGAGATTTGCCAGTCTAATTTCCTTCAGAGTCCCTACTCACTGATTAACTTTCATCTAGAGTCAATACTTTTAAAATGAATGGTAAACCACCGTTGAAATTAAGTAAAAGGTTAGAATCTTAAGTTTCCGTACCTGATATAACAGTCGTCAATACCGATTACTATAACAAGTTCGCGTGTAAAGTAGTGAATAAATTATGAGTTTTATCTTCTTATTACACTTTAGCGGTTTAATTCCGTTTATATTTCTTAAATATTTATGTAGTTTATAATAAAACATTTTCATTGCAAAGATATTAAATTTCATGATATATTTAAATAAATAAACATATATATATATATATATATATATGCACACAAAACATTCCCAATTGGTAGACCAAGAATGAGATGGGAGAATAACATGATTTGACGGAAGTAGATTATACAGGGAATGATTGAAAAACATTAGCTCAGGATAGGGATGTATGGAGGGCTTATGTCCGCGCGGCCATGAACCTACGGGTTCGATAGTGCCAGTGAGTTAGTTAGTTATATATAAGGATTAACTGAAACCAACTTTAGTTTAAAACTTCATCAAACATTAAATACGTAGGCCTTTTAGAAACATGTTACATCATCAGCATGTAATATGTATATGGGATATGAACCCATTAGCTTAATTTAGCTTACTTTTCCTCTATAAAAGTGCATTTTATTGTATGATGCTCAAGAATATTTTATATTCTCAGAAATAGTTTTAAATATTCTATTGAGTTTAAAGGAAAAATATTTAAAATAGTAGAGGCATGTGATTTTGCATAATCTATTCTATCACAACAGTAATGTTTCACTTTACTTTATTTAATGATACAAAAGAAAATAATGCGATTGCTATAACTAACTCACTGGCACTAATGAACTCACAGGTTCATGAACGAGCGGGTATAAGCCTCCATACATCCCTGTCCTGAT
This sequence comes from Diploptera punctata, assembly GCA_030220185.1. Taxonomy (NCBI): domain Eukaryota; kingdom Metazoa; phylum Arthropoda; class Insecta; order Blattodea; family Blaberidae; genus Diploptera; species Diploptera punctata. The sequence continues at coordinate 935,722 of JASPKZ010005692.1, forward strand.
ACCAGTATTTCCCAATCATCCCCTGCATAATATACTTCCCTCGAATCATGGTTAATTTATTTTCCCTTCTCATTCTTGGTCTATCTACTGGGTGATTTCTCTTTAGGTATCTAATGGCACTGCTATACGAAAGGTAAATAAAAGTACTTTAATATTAGAGAACATTTTTAGTCCTTCTTTAGGATTAAATTATTATTTGTACTGTACATGGTCTATACCATTTAATAATTGCCGAAGTTTTAAACTCAAGTTTGTTTTAGTTGAGGACGACTGAAATATTTTCAAGATTTTAACGTTTCATGCCTAAGAGGAGCAGCTGAAAATAACAGCGCCAGTAGAACAGTATTAGGTTAACAATTTAAAATTGTGAAAAGCAAATACCGTATTTTACGGACTATAAGTCGCACTTTAATTTGTAAGCAAAGCCAGACTAAAAAAAAAAAAAAAATTCGTAGTTTATAAAACAGTTCTCATCTTTAAAATCCATGAAAATCGTGATCTGAACTTTCATCTTCTTCCTCTTCGTCGTCATCGTTGTTCTCTTCATATATAAGATGGTCTTCACTACCATCGAAAGATTTAACAATAATGCCTTCTCTCACTCTAGATCACGACTGTTTTATCCACTGACAGACTTGTTTGATTGTATGTCGTTTTGAAGCTCCCTTCGGCGTGAATTCATGTTGGGTTTCATCCATCATCCATTTGTTCAAGTTCACTGGTATAGTAGACTGCAATAACACATCATAGGCTAGACAGAGTTCAGGGTTTGTGATGGCTGGGCGGCAGGGAGACAGTGTTAGCATGCTTTTGAATCCCCGCAACTCACGTTCGTCGCATCAGTGCACTGCTGTTGCCAGTTGAATCCAATGTTGCCAGATAGAGATAATTACCGCTGCTTCGAATATATGGCCATTTTTAAAACTGGCGAGAATTTTAAATCAAACACTGGACACCTTTATATTAATTTCGAGTATAATAATAATAATAATAATAATAATAATAATAATAATAATAATAATAATAATAATGTTTTAATTATTATGGTAGAGTTAAGGCCATAAGGCCTTCTCTTCTACTCAACCAGCACAATTACAAAAAAAATATATATTTGACAATGTAGATATACACTATACTAATTATAAAGAGTTAAATATATATTAAATGTAATACTGTTAATTTCATATGCAAACAACATTTTATACGATAATAACAATAATAATACTAACGATAATAACAATAATAATACTAACGATAATGATAATAATAATAATAATAATAATAAAATAATAATGATAATAATAATAATAATAGTATAAATATGATAAATTATACGAGAAACACCAATTGATATATGCGCCTTATACTGGGTAATGATGAAGTCGAGGTTGGAGCAAACATAAATTTAGATTTCTTTTAAAATATGCCAATGTCCGGCAGCCCCTTATTTCTTGTGGTAGGGAATTCCAATTGCGAAAAGTGAAGATAGTATATGACATGGAGTGATGTGATGTACTATGTTGCGGTATATTAAGCAAGAAACTACGTTGTGAGCGTGTGGTAAAGTTATGGTTGGAGGACTGATACTGGAAACGAGATGATAAATAATTGGGAATCGAGGTATGTAGGATCTTAAATAAGAGAAGTAGACAGTGTGTAAGACGCACCTGACTTTTGGAGGCAATTTTTCCAAGAAAAAAGTCCGTAAAATACGGTATGTTTAGAGTAAAGAATATTTGTGTGAACAGATAACAATAACACTTTAACTAAAATAGTATTAGGAAATTAATATCCTAGACATCAATGATTTTTTTTCATTAACACAGTTTAAACTCTCACCTTAAAGGTACTATTACGTGCCACACGCCACCCGGGCCTTGCAATAGCAAGAACTGTCAGAAGATCAAACAATACCTTTCTGACCACACAAGGTACTGGAGGGCCTCCCCGAATGAGTGATTAACTCAATGTCAGGGCCTCATCCGAGACAACTCAACGCTTAGACGAAACACACTACACTCAGATTCAACCCAGGAAGTTACTGTGTTTGAGTTGCCAATTTAACAGTATTTTCTTCAGAGAAATCCTTATATAAAACTAAAGATTGCAACACAGCAGGTGCATGGTCCAAGCCACCCCCTCTTAAAGAAAAAAAAAACAGTTACTACTTATCACTGAGCTCTTGCAGATCTGTACTATCCTGTGTGAAAGTGTCGACTCTCATATTTACTATAAAACTAGTTTGCAAGCCGTAAAAGAAAAACTATATTTTTTAACTATATAGTACATAGATTTGGAAAAAGTACTGCTAACCTTGCCGCTCCACCCCTCCTTAATAAACAAATACCGTTATTATGAGTTTGGCAACGTCTACCCTCTGTAAGTAGGGGGGACACTTGCATAACCCATAAGGTCTGTAGTAACTTCCTGGGTTGAATTAGAGTGTATTCACATACACACACATATTTTTACTATTCATGGCGAACATGATAACATTGGTTCTGATGGGCAGATAATGTTCGAGGACCGTTTGGGCCTTAAACTTCCCTGACATTTGTCTTACAGGTGAGGAAAGACAATTGTGATAGTATAAATTAGTCATCGGTAAATAAACCAGTTAAAGGCATATTTCATATTATGTTGACATAAACAATAAGTGTACGTAATACAAATAAATAATAAGCAGCAGCATAAAATGTGTGGAAAAACAGAAAAAAACTAGCAGTGGTATAACTTGGGGTGTAGTATCCAGAGAAATATGTAGGTAGGAAAGGTGTTGGGTGCATAGGTTGGTGGGTAGATAGGTAGTATTTAATTTAATTACACCTTTTAAAAGCTAAGTTCATTCGAATCACAATTCAAAGCTTGGGCGTGGAAAGGCCGGCATATATTACCCAGAGGTCTCTTATTTCAGGCTTGAGGTTATTTGTGTTTGACGCCCATTTACTAGATGGTAGATTCATTAAATCCCACTTGATGTGAAAACAGGTCAAACGTTCTAATTTCATGAAGTAGAAGAAAGTTCTTTGGTTCCTTCGAGTGCCGTAAACCTATGACAACATGGAATTCACAGTTTTTTACGTTCTGAAGAGAGACATAGAAAACACGAATTTTACCACGTGAAAATATTATCTACTTTGTTGTGTTTGAACTTCGGAACGAGAGCCGAATATGGTAACCAGTTGAATATTGGGATCGACCGATAAAAAGTTAAAGGTAATACATATACATACATTCATATATCCATCCATCTATTCATTTATTCATATATATATATATATATATATATATATATATATATACATAGTCTATAGGTTCCCACATACAGAGGTCTCGCCGAGATAATTGGATTAAAACTCTCATGGAGGATATTACATCTACAAAGGGAATCAAAGCAGAAAATAATTAAAAGCGAAAGAAGATAGACAGAAGGAAAAATGAAACGATAATTAATTAATCATGAAATGAAACTTGATGAGGTTCCTGATTTGCCGGACTTAAGAAATTCACGGAGAAAGACAAACTACAATCAGGTTGTCATCACTTGTATTTGAACTTATGTAGTGTCTCTCACGTTACCGCCTTGAATCCGCTAGACTGATAGCGATAACCTGTGCATAAATTACACTTTGCTTTCTGATCACGAATAAGCCAGAAAACGGCTGAACTGTGGGAGGTGGGATCGGTGCAGTCATGTTTGAAGACAGATGAGAATTTAAATTGCACATCGTCCCTGGCGTAAATAATGTGTAGCAAGGTCATGTCCGCAAACTGATAACAACTAACAAGGACTCCACCTGACTCATCAAGGCTCTAATTCCATCAACACAGTAACTCTGCCACGTTCCCTTTTACACTTTTTTTATTCTCATTACATTTTAAATCCCTTTAACTACTAATAATTGATGTACTGTGAATTTTCACTCTAAATTATTAAATGCTGGCCTATGTAGAAATAAACATATATACATTCTATAAACTTATAAAATTGGTCAGAGTTCAGATGATGTGGAATAAATAAAATAATAATAATAAAAATATAAGTATCTAATATTTTTATTATTATTGTAACTATTGAACCCGGAGGTTCATTCCTGCGGGCATAATCTCTCATTACATCCCTATCCTAAGCTAATATGTTATAATAATTTACTGTATAATTTGCTTTCCTCAATTCATGGTAAATGTTTTCTTACCTCATTCTATTGGGAGCTTTCTTCTGGTTTTCTTCTGTCTGTTCGTCTCTTTTTTGGACAAAAAATATTTTTTAAGTACTTTAATATCAAATACTTGCAAATGCGTTTTCATTTATTTAAGTAAGATACCATTTTTTGCATCAATAATAATAATAATAATAATAATAATAATAATAATAATAATAATAATAATAATAATAATAATAATAATAATAATAATAATAATAATAATAAACCAAAAGTCACGAGATTTAAATAAGACTTTAAAACGTCTATTATATACCTGCGGATAGGAACGGTTTAACATTGGTACAAATCCGTAAGCTGTGTTATGTCAGATCATCATGATGAAAATAATAATAATAATAATAATAATAATAATAATAATAATAATAATAATAATAGTCTAATAATACAATTACAGAAACATTTGATATGGACGAAAAGCTGAAAAAAGTGTCAATGGGTATTTGGATTCTTAAGGAAACTTTTAGCAAATAAAATAGGAAAGATATATATTTAAAATTTTATAAATCAGTGGTATTGTCAATATTCCTACATGGCGCAGAAACTTTAACGAAAGAAGATAAAAGGCGGCATGAAACATCAAATATGAAATTTCTTCGTTCAATAGCAGGCAATTTACGATTTGAACGTAGGAGAAATTAAGAGATAAGAAACAAAATTCATATAGAAAATACAATCAACGTTTCAAAAATTATCATAAATAATGTCACGAGTATTTGGAAATCAAGATTGGCATTTGTTAGGACTATTTAACGAATACAATTAAGCTGTTTACTCAAAAACCACTATTTAAATACAGTTAACGGTATTTAAAAATATTTATATATTTAAAGTAAACGGCGATGTTTGAAAACAAATCAGAAATGTTTGGATATGTTTCATTTGTTCATTCATTGCAACTTGATCGTATTATTTATTGCCAAATAGGATCGCAATATAGTAAGCATGAACCCTAGTGGAAAAAAAAAAAAATTAAACACATCAAACTGTATATTGTAACCAACATTATATGTAATTAATTAATATTTTTAGTAGATAACTCATTGAAAATCATTATTGAAAACACAATATTGAATACACACTTATCAAATGTGTAATTCGCAGGAATCTGTTCATTATTTGCTACATCCAATGTATTTGTTGGAGTGTCAGTCACTGCAAAATAATGCTCTGACCTGTACAGAATTTTAAAAAAGGAGAAGCTTTCTTTATCACAAAAACAGGAGTTAGTAAAGAGAAATAGATAGTGAGGTGAAACACGACTGTCATTGGTTGTAAAACAAAATTCATTGAAACGTGATTGGTCATTGACTTCCATTTGGGGTATGAGTTAAATAGTCAAAATAAATATATGGTTTACTTCATAGAATTGAGGGAAATCGCTTCCCGAAGATACCTTTTCAATATTATCCAAAAGGAAGAAGAGATTTTGGTCGCCCGAGACTTTGATATAGGCAACAATTCTAATTGCGACTGAATGAACAGAAGCATCCGTACCTTGTTATTGATGAAAACATTATTATTATTATTATTATTATTATTATTATTATTATTATTATTACCATTATTATTACTATTATTATTGACCAAAAAATTGCAAAGTAGAATACAAAGCGCAAAAATGAACTTCCTTAGAATAACAAAAGGCTGCACAAGATTGGATCGGATAAGGAATGAAGATATAAGAACAGAGTCAAATATATATCCATTGGATGTGAAAATCAGAGCATATAGAGAGAAATGGTTTACACATGTGGAAAGAATGAATGTAACAAGATTGCCAAGAGCAGCATTCAACTACAAGCCAAGAGGTTCAAGGAATGTAGGAAGGCCAGTGAAAAGATGGACAGAACAACTGTGAGGCGGAACAGGCAATTTGCCTAGCCCGTAAAGTGAAGAAGAAGATTATTATTATTATTATTATTAATATTAATGTTATTATTATTATTATTATTATTATTCTACAAAGTCACTCTACCAATAAAGACGGAGAACTCAATAATCGTACATAGGAGAGACCATTTTTTATTTTTATGTAAAATTTTAGCTTTACCTTGTATTTTTAGTTTTCAATATATATTTTATATAAAAAAATGACACTCTCATTTTATCTCGATTAAAATTGTATCTGAAGGGTTAGGGAAAGCACTAGGCAAGTCAATTTTTTTGTCAAAATGGAGTTTGAGCTGCCATTAGATTCTCCATAGAAAACATTCATAAGGTGAAACAATGGAAGAAACAATTTAGTCCTGGGTTTATTTACCTCCAAAATTTGACTTACACGTAAGGAAGTAGGCCTATATACAACTAAAAGTATGTTTTCTATATTTCAAAGAATAAGTGACATGTGTTTTTTCCTGTACCCTGCATACGATTTTGTTTAATTTAAAGTAATCAGGTACTATTTGATCCTTATACATAAAGCTGATTTTGTTTTCTCGGTTTTAACCCATAATCCATCCATCCATAGTAATTCTGCCCGAAGGCAGGTCCTTCACTGTAATCATAGCATTTTAATCCTATGCTTGCAGCTTTACTAGGGAATTGTAGGTGTGGTAGCTTCCCGTTCCTTTCCACACCGGTGAAGGATGATGATGATGATGGCCATATGATTTCTGGGACCGTTTGGGCCTTAACGTTTTCCTGACATTTGTCTTATAGGTGAGGAACAACCCCGATAAAAACCTCACCCAGAAAAACTGCCCCGACCGGGGATCGCATCCGGGCCCGTTGCGTGACAAGGCAGCACTCATACTTCGAGACCGGAGCGGTGGACTAACCCATAATAATGTTTCAAAAAATGATTACAATAATACATCATTATTGTTAATAATGCAATGTTATTTAGGCTGTATGATGTTTTTGGATTGCGATTTTTAATTGTTTAAAATATTTTTATTAACTGTCTCTTCTTGTTTCCTCTTGTATATTTCTCTTTTTACTGTGCATTTGGTAACGATTTCCTTCTTTCGCCTACAAAAGCAAAGACAGTACATACACTTACCCAGACCCAAGGTGGAGAATTAAAATTTCGTAATCAAACCCGATCACCAGAGTGGAAGACAGACAAAAAACTGGAATTACAGATAAGCCGAAAACCAAAAGTAAAATATACATTCTAGTCATATGCCATTAATTTTCAAGCACAAGGAATTGACCCTGCCGAAAAAACCTTAAAATATATCAGAATTCATGATATTTTATAAAACTATGATTATCATCTTCGATTGTTGTACAATAAATTACTCTTTTGTCCAAACTTAATTTCTTATTAATATGGTTTATGTTTTTTTTAGGAAAGCTCTGTCCAGAATTTTTTTATATTTACTTTAAAAGGGGGCAGGGGCTAATTGGGACTTTCGGATTTTTTATCTGATCAAAAATGCTGATGGAACTGATATTTCACCTCTGGGGTGAATTTCGGTAAGTCCGGAGGGTCTAACGTAGCTAAATCCACTCTCCTCACCTCCAAGTTGGGGTCCCTCGGGACCTTCTTAAGATCTTTTAAGATTTTAAGATGCAAAAGAGAGAGTGGGGTGTGGAAAGAAACTGGAAGATACCACACCTATATATCCCTAGTAAAGCTGCAAACAATATTAAAATAAATGTTTGTATGAGGATAAAAAAAGGAAAGTTGAGCTAAGGAAAGAGTGGAGATTGCTGAGTTTGCAGGGGAAGACCGGATCTTTGGCAGAACACTATGTATGTATGCTTTAAAATTGAAAAAAAAAACTGAATTGGGTATTAAACCCGAGCAGGAATCGAGCCATTGTCGTTGCTTGAGACGTCACTATGTTACCCCTGGACCGTTGCGGCCGTCATGAAGAATTTTAACTCCTGGCTAAACAACAACAGTATAACAGGAATAATGCCATTATTTTAATGAAATTTTAACGTTAAATGGAAAGCAATAAGGTCCATTGCTTACTTGTAACTTAATAAACTAACACAGTTTACTTAGTCTAAAGTAATCCTGCGAACGAAAACTCGTGTTAATCTACTTCTCTTTTTCCTCTACAAGGTGAGTTAGAAAAGCTTTGCACAAGTTAATCAAAACATGGGAGGTGCATCTTAAAATTGAACTGGTGAACTTCAAGACTTCTGTTTAAAATCCAATTTTTATTTTATGTTTGAAGAAATAAAAACCTTCACACTTCCAGTCAAATTGACACTCAAGGATTAAGTTTTTATCATTGTGGATTCAAAACTTTCAGGAGGTTCACAGGGATCACTATTTAAATTAAATAGGCGTTTATTTTGAAACATCGACGAAATTATATGTATATATTAATTCCCTCAGGGGTCCTCATCTAGCGGATATGTGGATGCCCGACCACAAGGTGCCCAAGCTGTGCAAAACATTTCTTCCACTTACTTGTGTTTTGCACTCTTAACTTTACTATCTAACCTCTCTTGATAACTCTTGTTTTTTTGACCCCGACGCTATTAGGGCATCCGAGGGCTAGGGAGTCCTTCCTTTCTTCCATTTCTTCTTTCATTTCTTTTCTTTTCTTCTCCATAGAAGCCTGGCCAGAGGCTATAAGATGACAGCCCTATCACTGGTCTTGCCTTCCTTTGGCCAGCAACCAATGGAAGGTACTATTATTACGCTTTCAAGTCTTATACGAGAATTTCCCATAAGGGAAAATTTTCTATAGGATCGTAACAGGCCTTGGCCTAATACTTGGAAGGAAGAAGAAGAAGAATTTGTTAACAAGGTAATTGGAGAAAAATAAAATTTAAATAATATTCACTATGTAGGCCTAGGACTCTGGGCTTGAAAAAAAGCTTACCCTTACAGAGTAATGCAAAAGTATTATCTAACTTTCTATTTTTATATTTGCATATTGCTTCCAGCATTAATAAGCTATACAAATATTATAATGTTATAGGTCATTTCAGAAGCAACTATTCTTATGTTTAAAGAATTATGGAAACTTTATTAAGCCTTCGCATACCAAGTCCAAGAAGTATATGAAATGCCATTGTAGAGCATAAATTACCCTAATAAAAAATTATTATCTAATATTCAAATCCATATGAAACAAGAGAAATCACATAACAATATATTGTGAGTAATTAAGTATGAAGCTAATAAAAGTTTCATTTCATAAGTACGCTTGCACTGAACTCTTGAACACCAAACGGGGTAAATTTGCACTGAACTGATATTATTATACTTACTTACTTACTCACTGGCACTATCGAACCCGTAGGTTCATGGCCGCACGGACATAAGCTCTCCATACATCCCTATCCTGAGCTAATGCTTTCCAATCATTCCCTGTATAATCTACTTCCCTCAAATCATAGTTAATGTTGTTCTCCCACCTCATTCTTGGTCTACCAACTGGGCGTTTTCCTTCTGGCTTTCTTTAATTCATATGTTTAACAAATTATAGACCATAAAAGGAATTCTGAGATTATCAAAGAATTACAAACAGAATCAGTCATGGAATATGTACAAAAATACAGAAACAACTGGAAATCTCACGTAAGCAGAATGAACAGAACAAGAATACCACGTCAGATCTTAAATTACCAGCCACCAGGCAAGAGATCTTTGGGCAGACCCTTCGAACGTTGGATTGAGACCGTAACAGACCACTAGGTCTATCACATGAAAGGAAGAAGAAGAAGAAAGAAGAAGTTTAACAAATAAAAAAAAAGTATTATTGTTATTATTATTATTATTATTAATAATATTATTATTATTATTAATATTATTATTATTATTATTATTATTATTATTATTATTATTATTATTATTATTATTTACTTAAGCTGGCAGAGTTAAGGCCATAAGGCCTTCTCTTCCACTCAGTCAGCAAATAATTAAATCATTCAAACATTAAATAATTATTACAATTCTAAAATATTAAAATGTATACTAAACAAAGGAGAATGCGGATCTGGTCTAAAATTAACTAACACTAACGAAACATGGAATAGAAATAAAATAAAGCAAGAAACACTTCTTAGATGAATATTTATAGATATGTAGAAAATGGTGAATACAGTTGTTATGCAGGTAGTATTATCATTGTGTGGAAGATACCAGTTGATTTGGATTTAAATAATGACAGTGAATGGCATGTATATAGGTATGTGAGAGAGAAACACAATATGATAAATTCTGAAACATTATTAAAATCAACTGTATATTATGAGGAAATTTAATAGTGAAAAGGAGCGCCATACTCAATTACTACTCACCATTTGCCCTTGAAGAATAAGGAAAATCATGGGGAAAAATCTTAGTCGAGTTGATCTGCATTTCGTAATTGAACTCCATATATTTATATAACTACAGTCAATGTTCCAGCAGATCTCTTGATGAACAAGACTAAGACACAAGTAATGTCAAATGGCCCTGCGACACCTATTAACAATAAAAGTAGAGTGATCGCATACAGACCACAGGAGAACCTTGAGGTAATAGGAGGTTAAGGCTCTCACTTTATCCAGACAATCGGCATTTGATGTTAGCCGGGTTGTAAGCCCTGCGTGTCGGCCGCCTTTACCCCAGAACAAGCGTATAGTACTCATTAACATTAGATATTAATTAAATAAAAATAAAACGTAGTTTTATTTGATTTTCATATTTATTATATAATTCAGTGACAGCTGTTTCGGTACACTGTACCTTCTTCAGACATGTTAAATTATGAATTGTGTTCCAACTGATCTAAGCAATAATACAACAATATTTATTTAAATTTTTAAATTTAACAAAGGGGATTTTCATCAAGTAAATACCAACTCAATTGATTGATTAATTAACATTAGAGGCTGAGTCGGCCCAGGTCCATGGTGCCACCAGAAGGTTTGGGTCAATTTAAGAATCCCGACTCCACCTGATTCGAATCCTCGACCTTCCCGTTTGTAGTATATTGCCTTAACAATCTTACGCTACGGCGTGCCCCCTATAACAGTAATTCGTACAAAAATTCAGTAGGTACCTAAGCACTTGCATCAACAATTAATGATCCATAACACCAAGAATTCAACGCCAAATGGAAGTGGGGAGGCCATATTGCAGGACTTGGAAATAAAAGATGAGCACAGAAGGTCTCAAGATGGACCTGATATAGGCAAAATATCCTAGAGAAGATCAAAACGAAGATGGAGTGATCTCTTCAAATAATGTCTAGGAAGCTATTGACGAAGTAGTGCGAGGAATGGAAAGAACTGAATATACTTGGCACAACTATGTATTAGAACGAATTAAATAAAAAAATGCAGGTGAACTAAGTGAACAATCCCAAACAACGACTCTCTCTTACTTGAAATAGTTCACTATGTGAGACATGTAGAGTTCATTCTCTCTGAGGAGGAATTTTAGGTTATTCATTTGGACGGCGTTATACATCAATCGTCTATGCTCCATTGTCTAGTTTCGAGAAAAATACATTTAAAGTTTAAGTCAATCTTCACTATTACCTGCAGCGTCAAACTATCAATACTGGATATTGCAAGTTACGTTCCTTTTTTTGACAGTTATGATTCAACAATGTAAGAGCGTGAACATTTGGAGCTTAGCTGCATGATGCAAA